>CM021102.1:368881175-369359980 GCA_007115665.2 Sequoiadendron giganteum
TTCAGAGGAGGTGTAACTTCTTTATTGGTACTCTTCTTATTAAAATAAAAAAACATTGTGATAATATTAATGCTATAATCAAACAAGCCCAATTGCATGATTCACTGGTTCCCCCATTGGGAAGTATCTTTGCATAGTGGGATGTGCTTTGGTTTCCTCACTCACCTCCATCTTTAGGCTAGTTTTATCCTTTCTCTATAGTTGTTCTCTTCAACATCTTGCCATGTGAGGAATCTATGTAGGCTAAGAAAGCCACCTCATCCTATTTAGTGCTACACTTGCATGATTGGTCGAGCTTCTTGGTGGGTCCTCCATGTGGTCAAATACAAATAATTTGTTGGTGGTATGGTGATTCCATGCATTTTTTTTTATCAAAGGACCATTTGAAGCCATGTTAAGCTACCCACAATCATTCAAGATTTAGTATAAGCTTGTGTTTTTTTTATCCTAGTTTATGCCCCAGCTACCCTAACCTTAAACACGTGGTAGCTCTGTGATATTTTGATTGCCCTTTCATACCACGAACTACTTCATGATGCACAATACTATTATGTGGAAATTTTGGATTTGGTTCTTGTGCTTCCTAACTCTCTAATTCATAAGCAACCATCAATTTTTTATACAAAAGGATTGATGGGACTTACATTTAATAAAGCTAATCAATTTGATATCATAAACTACCTATCAATTCATGATACAGGCATGCATCTGGTAGCACTTCAACTTAAGTCCTTTCTGATTACCAAATGCTCAAGTGACTTTCATTTATGACTAAATGATGATGTAGTATGCTAATGGAAAATTGGCTTCAACTAAAGTTGAAATAAGGCACTTTGTAGTCTTTTCAAAATCCCTACTAGAGGGAAGAAAATTTCTAGAAAATTTTAATGAGGTGGTTACTTTGTACTTCTGTAATGAGCTACAATTTCTACTAGATTTCTACCTTGTACTTATATAACAAGTTTGTACACATTGAAATGGAAATTAAGTGCTTTAAAGATACATCATTATTTCTTCTCATGGGAATTAAATGAGGAAATAAATTCCCCTCATCTGGAACTAGCTCTATTCAAACTAGCATGGAAATGCCCTCTATTGGTGTTTTTTAAAACCCAAGTGGATTCCTCAAAGCTTCTATGAATTTTCCATGTTCAATAATGAAATCTTAGGAAATGATTGGCCAACTTAATGAGAATAAGCAATAATGCTTACTCTCCTACACTTTGGGCTCTCCAAAACCCAGGAGGGTGATCCGACAATGTGCTTCTTACAAATAACTAAACAATCTCAAATACACATTGCATAACAATAGATAAGTTCCCCATCAGCATTGAATAGACAAAATCCTTCAAGAAATTGGAAATTCCTTCAAAGATCCAACTCTTATCAGTAGAGAACTTCAAACATAACAAAGATAGGTTGATATGAATATTATTATGAATAAATGTTCTAAAATAAAATGCCAAAGATGTGAGAAATACAACCACTATTTCAGTATCAGTGCCATATCCTAAAGCACAGAGTCAAATGAGAAAGAATTGAACTATAAGGAAAATTTCATCCTAAACAACTACAATCTATAGGAATTGGATTATAATTCACATATCTATATCAAATATCTATAACTACTTATGAATCCAGCAACCAACCTGCATGAACTTACACAATAACCAAAGCATTTAACTGGTCCTTTGAACTAGAGCCACAATTATAGTATAATTCATAGTAAAGAACAATGAGAATCAATGAAACTAGTCTTTGACCAATATTTAATTAATAATCCATGCCAGGTATCACAATTGGAGAGAAAATAGACTTGAAATATTGTTGTTTTCAATACAAACATGCTTAAGAACCCCTTAATTGACAAAATTATCCTATCCAACTCTAAAATTTAAAACATAGACTCCATGTATGTACTCTCTATATTACAAATTTTGTACTCTCAAATCTTGGATTCAACAAAAGACCATATACCTTGGCCCTGAATTCCCTTTTATAGAATAAGGGAGCAAAGCAAGCTTCAGGCCAGAATGTACACCTGTCCACATTGGATTGGACCACTATCTTACAAATTCCCTATTGCAGTTATATTTTCATTTTTATAATTGGAGGGAATGCACATAAGACAAAATTTATTTTCAATTCCCATGGAGATGAAAAACCCACCTTCCAAAAGGCAACAAGGTTAAAAGGAAAAGCATCTTTAACCATTGCAACACTTTATCCACCTCAACAGCAATCCACATTAGTAATTTGCACACTCCGTTGGGATAAGTATGTGTATATTCATTTGTAACTTCTAAGGCTAGACCTATACTATACTTGACCAAATCATACTCCCCACCTTGCTACTCATATCCCAAAATCATTAGTGAAGACACTCTTCCATAATTCATATTCTACCTCAGACGACCACTTGAAAGCAATAACCTCATCAATATTCTCTCTCTATGGTGTATATTTCACCATCACTGAAGTAGATTCCTTATCAAAATCTTCTAAGAAACTAATCACAAAGGATATTTTCTCAAGTATATCTTTCAACATAGCAATATCTGTGTTCTTGCATATCTCAATTGTTTGGGTTGATATGATGTCATTCATTTGGTCCTTCCAAGCCTGCAATGGCTTCACCTCATCATAATTATAATGGATATCTGGCAATTGTGTTAGGTCTACTTCATCATACTTGGCCTTTAACTCTTTAATCTTCATTTCCATAGGAGAAACATATCCCTAGAACTTCAACTTAACAATCTCATTAACAAATTGATAAGCTGGAAGAACTCTAGGATACTTATCTTTCTTATACTTTTCTTCTACTGCCATGAACTTGAATTGCTCAAATATGGGACTCCACCTATCCAACAATGGGGTGGATAATTATTTATCTCTTGGGAACAACTTAATTGCTTGAAAAATTAAAAAATAACTTGCATGGACACTATTTGATTTTCCTTGGACTTTTCTATTCAAATGTCTCAATACAGTATCTACAATGATTGAATTTCTTTTCAACATTACTTCTTGGGACTGTTGCACCAATTCCTTATACTCCTCAACCTATTGAATCAATTTTTCCTTTGAAATCCCTCCTCCTGAAGAACTTTCCTTCTCAACTGCAATGGGCTCCTGTCCCATATTATATGGCATGATAGCCAAGGATTGTCCTTGTGAGGGAGGTTGAGGCCACTCCATTGGTGGGTCAAAAAAATTATGGCTAGAGCTAGCTTGTCCTTGAAACCTCCATGTATCTATTTGTTGCTTCAATAATGCTAACTCAGTTTCTATTTTTGCAACCCTTTGTCGACTCTTATTGTATTCATCAATAAGATCATTATATTGCCTCTTAGGGTATCTTTGTCCTTGGTCAAGTCCTCAACAATTTCCCTAGTGAACTTGGTGGCATTCACTACCATATCTGTTGCATCCAATGTTGGTGTATCAGTAACTCTTCTCACAACTAATTGGCCCTTAAAATCAGTTGGCTCTGCAACTATTGGCTTTTTGTATCTAGTAGACAATGACCAAATTGCTAAGGCATCCCATTCCTCACTAAAGGCTGAGCCTTTAAGCACTAGTGTAGATTCTTCTTCAGTTTGAAGAAGTGGCCTATTGGCCCTTCTTATTGTATCGAATACCACAACATCAGCGATATCCCATTCAGGGAGAAACAATACTCCAATCTTTTGTACCAATGCCCTACCCTACTTTGGTGTCATTTCCTTGAAGGTCTCCCTCATTTTTTGCATGACATTGGATTGAATAACCTTTTCTGGAAGATCTGAATGCAGACTTATTTATTGAGCCACTTTCTCAGTGTACATTGGAACATGTGCCCTCCATACAAAATCTCTAAATGCATTTGTTTTAACAAAAGAGTCATCCCTCATGAATTCTCTACAATCCTCCATCCTCATATCATCACTATTAGTTGTTCCCCTTATTTCATCTTTCCCAAGCCTTAAATAAATTGCTCTAGAACTTGATGCAACATCATGTGGAAAATATGGCATCCCTTGTTGAATGTCATCAGGGGTCACCAAGATATCTTCATCATCTGTGTCAGAATAATCAACCACTTTTGCCTCTTCAATGCTTTGTCTCTTGGATGATGTTGGTTGTGTTGGAGAAGGGGCTCTCGAGGGATAGTCCAGATCAATGATATTCTGTAAAAATTATCCTGATGATGATGGCACCGATTTCTTATAAGACACTACCCCATACTCTTCTGAAATAAGAGGAGGGGGCATGGTTTATTTTTCTGTTATTTTTTCCTTCTTTCTTTTATATACCCTAACCTTTGATGGAGGCTAATAAGAAGTTCTTTCCTCTAATCTCATCTTAGGATATTCATCAATAGCTAGTGACTTTCCTTTGCCCTCAACTACCTGTTCATCCTTCAAGACCCCTACCATGCTCTTAAAATTGTCGATAGCATATATGGCTATATTTAGATCACCCTTGATATTTGGCATCAGATTGTATGCAGGGTTCTTCTCTTTCTTAAGCTCCATCATTTTGGTAAAGGTAACATATTTTTCTTTCCTTTCATCTTATACCTGCAAATCAAGGATGTTCCTGATGATAACCTCCAAGAAATAGAAATTATGAATGAATACACCTATCCTATGCTTGGCCTTCAATTGAGAAATGAAATCCTCTAGATCATGGTTCCTTGGGCATACAATGTTTAACCCATAAGGCTCAAGTAATGTCCCCAAATCTATCCATCCTCCTTTTTCCATGACAAAATCAGCAAAAGTTGTATACTAAGGAAAGAAAGATCCCTTCTTTTGCTCTATTGGCAAGTTAACCATTTGGGCACACCCCAACTGTCTCATGATTTCGATGAACCCAATTCTTAGAGGCATGTCCCTTGGCAAAGCATATGGGTTGACATTGGTGCCATATACCCTGAAAAAAGTTGTATTATGGTAAGTGATGATATCTCCCCAATTGTGTGTCAAATTCAACTCAGGGCTCCTCTCCATTGGCCTTAATAAATCATTAATTTCCTTTGGAATCTTAGGTGGATTATAGACCAAGGATCTTCTCAATATTGACCCAGAAACATTCTGAAACACCACATAATCAAAGCTACGGTCATGCCTATCTAAAATTCTGGTCCATTATTAGACATGCATGTCAATATCATCTTCCTTCCTTTTCGACTCCATATTCTACCCAAAAACCTTCTCTCCCCTATATAGAAATGTGTGCATCAATAAGGAGTTCCATCTAAAACTTACCAATTTTTTTCCTTCCTTTAGAGCTACCAAGCCCTCATACATTTTATCTGCCAAATAGGTGGCAAAATCATATACTACATTGAAAGATGGATGCTGGAGATTACATCCATGTACATGTGGTTGGTAGGAAAGGTAGTCTTTATACTAATACCAATAATTTGGAACAACAAACAATATTTTTTCTTGAAGTAATTGCAAAAGTATTTTAAGGGAAAAGGTTCTGGCTCATTTTGGCCAATCACTATCCTCTTCTTATTTTTTCTAGTCCCTGTGGTTGCCAAATGAGGTTTTAACAGAGAATTCCTAAATAAACCCTTGGTATTTCTATACTCTTCTCTGAAGGCCTGAAGTTCAATAGGAACCATATCCTTATTCCATTCGTGCAGACCAAAAATTTCTACAATTTCCTCCTTGGTTATCTTAACCATCTTTGCACCATCATATGCCTTGATAATTCTAGTCACAGGATCATACCTCACCACAACATCCTTTAACAGGTCAACATCCAGATATACATTAGGTACCACCAGCTTGCCAAGGTCCAACCTTGAAGGGTTACACAGAGGATCACACATATTTATGTTCCCAAACCAATTAGAAAACAACTGCCAACCTATATATGGTACCTCAAAATCTCGAATTGCACATTGTTTATCAATTAACCCTTCCAAAACCTAAGGCCCATAGAACAAAGCCTTTCCCTCAATTTTTTATTGGTAGATGGTTTTAATAAGTTGATGACATCCTAAGAAAAGGACCTCGTGCGATTTTCAAAGCCAGAATATTAGGCGTTGGGCACCATTGCACAAGATAGATTAAAATTCGAGCTAGGGTTTTGAAGTACTGGAAATTTTATGGGGTCTAACCTCTAGATTAAAACCTTAAACACAATAATTTCACAATTTAAAAGGTCTTGGAAATTATTTTTTTGCAAGCTTTAAAATAATTTTAAAGAAAATAAACCAATGTGAGCTTTAAACCAAAGCAAAACGCAATTCACACATGCCTTCAAGAAATCAACAAGATTTTCAAAAGACAGAGAAAATGGTGTATATGTTACTTAGGATTTTTCTTGTAGAGAATTGTAATGGCAATTATTTTGGAGTTACAGGGATTTGCTTGTATTGCTTGGTGACTAGAAATTCTCCTTCAACAGGGAATTATGCATGAAAATAGCAATTCAGGAAACCTTTTAGCATTAAATTGGGTGGCACAAACTAAACTCCACCATTACTATTCACTCACGCAAGAGACAATAGTTTATCATACAAAATTAACACATTTTTAATATCCTTCATCAATCTCAATCCAAGTAGGCAAGAATAAGCTACTCAGATTGAGTCAATATGGTTTGAAAATGCTAAGTTCACCCACCAAACTTTTGACGAATGAGAATCCCCTTATGAGACACCACCTCAGATGAATAGGTTCCACCCTAGGTCACTTCATATTCTACATCAGTGTCCATGTGCCACTTGTTCGTACAACTAGCAACATTATTAAAACAATTGTTTTAATTGCGTGAGGTCGGTGAGGAATGGCCACAATTCATCGTTGCATGATAGAAATTAATCTTGATAGCCTTTAGTAGGTGGACAAGGACTAGGCCCCATGACGGTAGGTGACATGTGGTAACATCTTGCACACCTCGCAACATATTTGTGATGTCATCAGAAAACCTTGCAAGGCTAGCGAGGAGCGGTCAAGATTCAACCAATCCATCTAATAGTCAGAAAACTTGCACATGCAATAATTTTTATTCATAAAAAGAGGGACTGAATAGGCAGATGAGACACAACTATTAAGGTATGGGAAAATAGACCTAAGGCTATAGTTGGGAAAATTTATTTGACCTGACATTAAGTGATGGAAAATTAAGTCCCATATGGAAAAACCAATAGGCAAGTAAAAGGGGGCGGTAAAACAAATTACTTAAAAGGCTCAACTAGCAACTTATGCAATCGGTGACCTCAAACAACAAGTCAACATAGGATTAGAATACCTAGACCAAACATAACAAAAGACCAAAGGAAAAAAATTTATGGCTGAAACCCCCAAACCCCAAAGTAGACCAATAGTGCCAAACACCAGGGAAAGAAGAATGAGCATAATTGGGGAAATTTTTAAGAGCTCTACCACCCTCACCACTCTTCTCACATCATAGTTGATTGAAATAAGGTTGAGAACTAAGAATGGAAACTCTAATTTTCCTCTAATGTTTGAGGTGCTTGATAGATTTTATTCATGCTATCACAAACCAATGCTTGAATGTAATCATGAAAATCCCCATAGGAAGGGATATAAAGTTGTCTAGATGATTGTTGGTATGGATTTCCTAAAATAATCATAGTGCTATAGGTTGAACTCAGATATCGCATCATGATTTGTGGCTTCTCTCCTGGACCTAGAAGAACCAAAGGAATTGGTGGAGACACTGGTGGCAAAATTATTCAAAAAACACAATTTAGGTGGGCTTGAGGCTACTCTAGAAGTAACATGCTTGGTTTCAACATTGTGAGCCTATAGAACATCCAATGTGTGGAAGAGGAGTTTTTAGTTGTGGAATGGATTACATTCCTTGTACATTTCCTCATAGTATCTTTAGCTCATCATCAAGTTGGCAAGTATGGGCAGTTTGTTTCTAAAAAATGGTAAATAATATGGAGTCCATGTCAAATCTCCAATAGAATGTGGATTTCAATTCCACCCCTCCTATGTTATGAGAGGTTTCATCTTACCCCCAGTTAAGAAATGACCTCTTTGGCTTCCTCACTCTCATTATAGGCTTATGTTTTGTTTTGCCCTCCTCTCGTCTCCGCTTTTGGAATTTAGGGGATCATTTTTTGTTTTGCCCCTCACTTGGATATATATTTTGTAAACCTATTGTAAAAGCAACATATATATATATATATATGTATGTATTTTTACACATTTTATGTTAATAGTATTCAATCTTTACCTTTTATCTAAAAATATTAATGTTATAATAACCACACATTTAGATCTTTATTTATTATAATTGGGACATTTGTGATTATTCCCATCACTTTATTTTAGATAAAAGGCAAAGTCTCAATATTATTAATATAAAAAAATGTAGAATTACATATATATAAAAAATCACTATATTCCCATCACTATTATAAGAGTCTCTAAATTAGGAAAAATAATCTATTGCTATATTCATGAATATCAAGCATTACAATATTAGTGTTTGAGCTGATAGTGAACTCCATAGCTCCAAGAAATTTCCTAGAACAAAAAAACCTCATGTGGAGGGGAAAAAATGATTGTTCTGTGAAACATTTAGAAGATAATTGATCCAAAGAAGCATATGATATATGTTTTCTATTGAATTCATAATTTGATTAGATTATTACTCTAAGATTTAGGAAAATTTAGGAGATGAGAAATCAGAACAATGAACAATATGCAATATTATATTTAGATGACCCAAATTATAATGAGTATAAATACTTTCATATATAGGTAAGGATGAGTCAATCCATCTATGAAGTAGATTGACAAGATCCCCATAAATTGAGACAAAAGAGTAGACAAGTGTCCTATAGGTGTCAACCTTAGGAAAAATTGGAGTGTGGAAATCAACAACCTCCATGAACAAGTCATACAACTTGTGTTCTAAGTGTTGAGTGAAATTTGAGGTGAGATAGAAATACTTCTAACCTCAAAAAGGTATATCCATGAGCTTAAAAAAGAATCTAGGTAACCTCTAGTGGTCTAAAAGGTTGCACATTCAGTTAGACAAGATGTTGTCTAATGTAATCAACCTAAGTACACTTAAGTATAGTAAATAGATTAATTATTCACACTAAAACTCCCCTCAAGTGATACTTGTGGAGATCACAAAATTCCAATTAGATAGAAATGGGTCTAATCTAGAGGCCATTTTAGGTACCCATGTACAATGCATTCTCTCATAAAGTGGAGTAAAGGAGAAAACCTAGTGGGAACAAAAATTTTCTCAAAAGAAGATAATTAGAAGGATTTAAAACCTTCTAAAAATATGTTCCTTTATGATAGGAACGTGATGATGATGAACTCCTAAATCACATCTAAATTTGTAAACTTTGCAGATGATGAATGAGTGTCTATTGGAATTGATAAATCTACAAGAAATGTAGATCAAGATATGAGATAAAAAACACTACATGAGTGAACATATGAACAATACTCTACCAATGTATAAAAATTTCATTAAACTATGTGAAGTCAATAATACATATAGTACTATGATGAGGATTACTAGAATCTCAAAATATGATCCACTGAAATAAGCCCACATTCGAGAGATCAAGATAGAAGGTTCATGAGGCCTTCAAAAATGAAGATTCTTTCACTACTTCATTGAAAGAGGCATAAAACATTATATTCCCCCTTAATGTTAAGAGAATATAAGAAGAACCAACTAAAATTGATAGTGTGCTAGGAATGTAGAGATGTACAAGGTGTGCTCCAAGGCACACTCACATGAGGTGAGAATCATGAGGACACATTATTGTGATGATAAATCATGATGATCCACAACTATGATGTCAAAGAGAGACTCTACACAACCCACCATCACACTTTATATTTTAGTGTAAGTATAATAATTTCCCAAAATCCCTTCCTAAGGAACACACACTAAGTTTTGTGGCACTTTTTATGATTGCATTTACAAAATTATTTGCTATTACAAGTACTTCAATGTTTATCATCATGAGGCATACATAGATTATTTTATGTCTTGCAAACCTCAATAAAAGATACAAAAATAAAAGATAATTACAATGCCTCTTTTATGAAACTCATTGTAAAAAGGATTGACTTCCACTTTTACAATTTTTTAACTATGGAAAAAAATGCACCCCCCCGGCATACAGTTTCCCTTTGCCAAATTCATTACAAACAAAATTGACTTCCTCTTTTACAAATGTTTATCCATGGAAAAAAATTCTCCTCCCCTATCACTTTTCATTTTCCAAATTCATTGCCAAAGAAAAAAAATTACTCTTCTTTTATAAATTTTCAACTTTGACCAAAAATGTCTTCTCTTTTTGACAAGCTTTTGATGATTAAATAACCTAACCAACTTATATTTTGACAATCTATGTAATATTCAATGTAAACTATGAATAAATTAGACTATTAGCTTAAAGTATTAGTTAATGCTGGAAGACATGTAGAAAGTAAAAATGTAAAACACTACATTTATGATACAAACAAAAAAATGGCACCACATTGAAGAGCCTTTTGACTTGGTTGACCAAGTCAATAAGGAAGGTTATAGTAACAAAAAAGGTCTTTTTTGTTGTAGGGGCATGGAGGATGAGTTGCTAGCTAATAGTGCAAGCTACAATGATATAGGAAACTGCTATGTGAGAATATTGACCAAGAAAGAAGCTAAAGAGAAATCTCTATGCAAAAGAGAGGTTGTTCCTGAACTATGATTGATTCAGCATAAAAATAAAACAAATGGTAGATCAACATTCCCTCAACTCTTTTTAAACACCACGACCAGATTTATACTTCCACTTCCATGATTTTTTGAGTGTAGGGGTTGATTTTAGTTTTCCCACATGAATCCACAAAAGAAATAGGTCACAATTTTATGTTGCAAGTTATGAATATTTGAGACAACATGTTGAAGATTAAGAGGTGCATATGAGTGCTACTTTATAGAGTTGTGATTGAAGTCTTTATGGAGTGGTTTAACCTTGCAATTTGGACACCACAATTTAGATTCCAAGCAATCATGATTTGGATGCCAAGCAAGGAGCTCAACCTTTGACGTAAGGATTTTTTCATTCATGCCCTCTTGAATAGATTCATGCGCTCTAAATTATAAAATGGGTTTCTTTAACGGGATGGGTCTATTGGTGTAATAACTATATCCACAATGACATCCCTCTCCACCACCAGTACGTGCTTTTGGTGTGATGGAAAAATATAACTTGGTATCAGAGCTTAAGGGAGCTAGGAAGAGGGAGAATAAATGTTTTTTTGTAGTAACTAAAGATTAGAGTTGTTGATAAGAATGGAATTTCCAGCCTTTGTGAATCTGTCACCGTATAACTATTATGAATGGAAGCGAAAGATTGTACTTCAACTCAGAAGTAGAGGCTTATACTGAATAGTCATGGAAATAGAGGTTGAACTAAATGTTGCATCTGAAAAATCCAAATATTTCAACCGCATGGATGAGGCGTATGGTTTTCTATGCTTATCCATGTCTCCAAAATTATTGTTTCATGTTGAAGCATGCAAAACTCCAAATGAGGTTTGGACTATGCTAGAGAGTCTTTTTGGGAAGAAAGATGAGATGTGGGGTCACATCCTTGAAAATGAGCTCAACTTATTAGATCCAAGCAAATTTTAAAATATTCAAGACTTTTTCAAAAACTTCAAGGCCTTATTACTCTAGCTGAAAGGATGCGGAATTGACAAATCTTAGGAAGAAAGAAAATTAGTTCTTGCTATTTTGTCAAAATTAGGTCCAGAATATGTTGTGTTTGTATATACTTTTCACATAGTCAGGTTTACAACAAGAGAAAATTGGAAAATTTCCACACTCGATAAATTTATTGAGTCACTGATACATGAGCAAGATAAGCTCATAAAAATGGGCACATTAAAAAATTCCATAGCTCATGCACTTATTGTACAAACAAGTGGGAAGAATAGTTCAAAACCCAATCAAAAATCCAAAGGAAAAGGGAAGAAGGAACCAAATCCAAGAAAGGGAGATTCAAACCTCCAGATGAATCTTCTAGCTCAAAGGAAAAGGACATAAAGGAGAAATCAAAGTGCATCTATTGCAACCATGGTTACCATCTAGATTCATCATGCATGAAGAAAACCATTGACCTCATGGCATAGACACTTCAAAAAAATAATCTTGGTAGCTTTATTCCAGAAAGTGCCAAGAAGAAGGAAGAAAAGGCACCAAAAGAAAGAGGTAATGCACATGCATTAGTTGCTATTCATTCTTCTCTAGATGCATGGATCCTCGATTCCGAAGCTTCACACCACATGGCAGCTACAAAATATTTTCTCTCATCCTTGGAACCATATGATGGTCCCCCTATTCTCATGGGAAATGACTCTCCAGTATTTGCAACTTGGAAAGGGAGGGTAGAGCTTGGAATTGATAGTTTTGAGAATGTACTACACATTCCAAATCTTTTTGGAAATCTTCTCTCTATCTATCAAATGACACATACTGGCACTAGAAGGAGATTTAAATTCACCCCGGATGCGGTGAGAATATATGACATGCAAGACAACTCTAAAATTGTTGTTGGTAAGGAAAATCATCAGTCTCATTTGTATACTTTTTCTAACTTTGTTGCTAAATCATATTCCACTTTATTGCTAATGCATGCAAATGATGAAAGTAGAATTTGGCATGAAAGATTTGGTCATTTAAACTTTAGATACATGCAGAAACTTAGAAAAAGCGGATGGTGAAAGGCTTGCCTACCATATAATTTTCCAATGAAATTTGTGAAGGTTGTTCTATTGGAAAGAATCCAAAAGAAAAGTTTCCATAGGGGCATGCATGGAGAGCCTCTTATCCTTTAGAGCTTTTTCATAGTGATCTAGTGGGCCCATTTCCTGAACCTTCTATGATCCAAGCCAAATATGTGCTAACTTTCATTGATGATTGCACACAATATGCATGGGTGTATTTCCTCAAATTCAAGTATGAAGTGTTTGAGCATCTAAATATTTTTAAAGATCATGCAGAGAAGTAGTCTAGGAAAATGATCAAGATCCTCTACACTGATAATGGGGGGGAGTATGTCAACAACGATGTTTGACATCTTTATGATGAAGTAGGAATACAGTTGCAGAACACAGTTTCTTACACTCCACAACAAAATGGGGTAGCTAAGAGGAAGAACCAATCTTTGAAAGAGATGGCTAGTTGTATATTGCATGCAAGTTCACTTCCCTCCAAAATGTGGGCTAAAGCAATCAACTGTGACTCATACATACAAAATAGATCTCCTCAAAAATTTATGATAGGAAAAACACCTTTAGAAGCATGGAGTGACATGCAACTAGAAGCCACTCATTTTCGCATCTTTGGATCACGTACATGGGCCCATATTCCTTCAGACAAGAGGAAGGCTTTGGAGCCTCAAAGTAGAGAATGCATCTTCATTGGATATCCAAATGGCTTAAAGGGATACATACTTCTAGATCTTTCAACATAAACAATCTTCATTAAGAGAAGTGTCTACTTTGAAGAAATTTCCTTGCATGCATCTCAATATAAACATGCCACCACCTTGGTGTTTTCTCCTCTCACAGATTTAAGAGAAGATACATGTAATCTTTCAGATCTGATATCAAATATTTCTAAATTTTATTTAGAGGAAGATGAGCATGTGTGTGCTGATCCACAACCAAATCCTGATTGGGCTTCTGGCGATGATTCAATATCCCCTGTGAGAAATCAAAGAACAAGGAGCTTAAGTGAGATATATGATGCCCCTATCACACTCTCAACTACTGAACCCATCATTCCAGTGCATTCCTATGTGGCTCTAGCATCTGACCCTCAGACTTATGTAGAAGTTGCAAGGAATCCTCTTTGGGAAGCTGCCATGGAGGAGGAGTACAAATCGCTCATAGAAAATCAAACTTGGGACTTGGTTCCACTTCCTTCTAATCACAAGATTCTATGATGTAAGTGGGTCTATAAAACAAACAAAGTAGTAGATGGACATGTGAGCAGATACAAAGCAAGGTTGGTAGCCAAAGGCTTTCAGCAAGTTCATGGCATTGATTATGATGAAACTTTTTCTCTAGTAGAAAAAATGGATTCCATCTAAATGGCTCTTGACATTGCAGCAGCAAGAAGGTGGGAGGTTCACCACATGGATGTGAAGAATGCATTTCTTCATGATGATCTCAAGGAATAAATCTACATGGAGAAACCACAAGGGTATGTACAAAATTCATCTTTAATATACAAACTCAAGAAGTCACTCTATGGCCTCAAGCAGGCACCTGGAGCTTGGTATGCTAAAATGGACTCTTAAATCCTAACTCAGAATTTCATGTGATGCAAATCTGATCCAAATATTTATATGATGAGAACAACTGAATCTTTTTTTATCATAGTGCTCTATGTAGATGATCTACTAATAACAAGTAGTTCAGCCATAGCAATTATTGAAATCAAATCTGCTTTGCATGAGAGATTGTCCATGACAGACATGGGTCTTCTACACTTTTACCTTGGACTTGAGACCAGCCAGAATGAATCAAGGATCAACATTACTCAATCCAAGTATGTGAGAGATCTTCTAGTTCGGTTTCGCATGATTTACTGCAAGCCTACAACCACACCTTTCTTATTAGGGGTAAAGCTTGAAGATGGAAAAGATTCACCATTGGTTGATTGCACACAGTTTCGTCAACTTGTGGGGAGTCTTCTTTATCTCAGTCACTCTCATCTAGATCTCTCATATGTAGTGGGGGTTTTTTCCAGATACATGCAAGAGCCACATGAGCTACATTGGAAGGCTGCTAGGAATATACTATGATATGTTTAGGGAACCATTTGCTATGGGATTCATTATTCAATATATTATCTTTTGGATCTCATTGGCTACACAAATTCTAACTGGGCTGGTGATAACATTTATTGCAAGTCCACTTCTAGATATGTTCTTAGTTTAGGATCAGGCCCCATTTGTTGGTCAAGCAAGAAGTAATCTTGCATTGCTTTTTCATCAATAGAGGCCGAATATAGAGGTGCAATCAACATTACCATTCAAGCCATTTGGCTGAAAAAATTCCTAACTAAACTTGGTATCCTCTTTCATTGTCTGACTATCATTTGGTGTGACAATCAAAGTACATTGAAGCTTTGTAGAGATCCCATACAGTGGCAGCAAACCAAACACATCGAGATCCACATGCACTTCATCCGTGAATTGATCCATGATGGAGTCTTTGACTTGTAGTACTATTCCACTTCAAAGAAGATTGTTGACATCTTCATGAAGACATTAATTGAGCAGAAGTTTCACATTTTGCGAGATCTTCTTGGGGTGAAGAACACTGCAACATAGTAGCTTCCATGCACAGTTAGTGTCTTTTTTTTTTTGGTAGTCTATTCTTGGTGGATTAATCATTGTAAATTGCTTTCATGCATAAAGACAAGTTTGGTTAATAGAATTATTATTTTGTTATGCTCTGTCTTATTTCTTTGTTTTTCATGCCACAAATTTTTCTTTCTTTTCTCAGCAAGATCTATGCTTTCCTTTGTAGGTTTAGCATAAATTTTTCATGGTATGATGAGATCCTTCTCCACCATGAGTACATCCTTTTGGTGTGATAGAAAAATCTAGCATGGTATCAAAGCACAGGTCATCGGTTTGAGTCCTTCGACCCTTCATCCACATAAGCTCAGCTTATCAACATGGTACATAGTGGGTACGAATCCCACATGGTATGTGGTTGTATCCAGCTCTATCATGTGGGGGGTGTTGGTGAAGAGAATATATCCATGATGAGATCCCTCTCCACCACTGGTATGTGCTTTTGGTGTGATAGAAAAATCTAATAGAGTCAACCAAAATGTATAGTTCACTTTATGTATCTCATGGCTAGGCTTCTTGGAAAATGTGTTAAATCTCTATTCCAATGTGTGGAGAAGACAAAAAAAAATATGCAAAGCATTGAACAATGGGTTTGAAGCATGAGGAGCAATGACCTAGTGTCAAATCCGCACACATTGTCTATACCCAATCCAAATCAATCTAACCAAATTTTCATGGAAATAATGGCGAATCACTAGCCTTGAGTTGAGGCTTTTTCTTGAAACAAACACTCTGGTGCTTAGATTTGGGTGCTTCCAACCATATAAATTGACCCTCCAATATCTCTTCTTTCTACATGTGATGAATGACACATATGCCCTTGCTTTATGGGATGAATATTGTGTATGCCTTCAAGTAGGAGCAATATCAAACACCAATAGCTCAAAGAGGGCAATGCGATAACACATAGCAATGGAATCAACAAAATACAATAAAATTGTTCAACTATTAGTTTGCAAACATTTCCACCTAAAGCTCTAATACAATATAAGAATTAGGATAATCTAGGAGATGAGAAACAAGAACAATGAAAAATATGCAATATTGTATTTAGATGACCCAAATTACAATGAGTACATATACAAAAAGCATATATAGGCAAGGATGAGGCAATTCACTTTTGAGGTTTATTTATAAGTGCCCCACGAAGTGACACAAAAGGGTAGACAAGTGTCCTATAGTTTGTTGCACTATGTTGTCATTGGTGTTATATTTGATGTCAACCTCTAGTATGGTCATGTTGAGAAGGTGTTGCAAGTACAACATATTCACTTGGTTTCTAAGTACTTTAGAGAAAATTTGAATAAAGAGTGTATAAAGTGATAGATGTGTGTTCTATGTAGTGCTTTGTATTTCTTCATGATTGAAGATATTCTTGTGTAGATTGGATGAGATGATCAAATTTGTTAAGAGGTTTCCTATGTAGAGTTTCAAGTTTTGGATCATGCGGCATTGGAGGATGTTTCTAACAGTGTGTTTCCTGTGAAGAAGGCTATCTAAGAGGAAACAAATCCCTTCACATTTCTCTACGTTTAAAATTCTTGTCTTGCAAATTTGGGAATGTGCTTATATTTCTTGCATATACCTTCTCCTAGAGTGTTTGGTGTTCAATTGTTTTGCAAGGTTGGTTAGTGAGTTGTATGTATGTAGTAGTGTGGCTAGTTGCATATGATGATAGTATTCTTAATTTCAAGTGGTTGCGACAGTGTTGTTGAATATTTTGATGATTTTCGAATATTGTAGGATGTTGACTGTTGTTTCTACATGGTCCACATGATTTTTTTTTACCTAGAGAAGTGTGAATATGGTTGTTTGATAGTGATATTGTAGGTTTGGCCAACCTAGAAAGCTAGAGCTATTTGTAGAGGTGGTTTTTTATTTCTGGAAGCATGATGTATAATTTTGAAGTAGATTTGGGTCTTGGTCAGTGCTTAGTGTTGTCTTCCTTCACTTATTTCCACCATGGAAGTGTCTTATACCTAACTATTCAGTGATTTCATGTTTGAGGTGCATACATTTCATTGAGGTCAACCTAGAGAACGTTTTGGTGGTTGCAGATGATATAAATACAAGTTCAATTGTTTGAGAAGTGGGTGATGTGTTGTGTAGTAAAAAAGGATGTGAATTTAAGTGTGTTTTGAGATTTGAGTGCGAGTATGAATGCCTACGACTACAAGAAGTAGTGACCAGAAGGTGTCTACATTTTTTAGTGCTTGAAATTGTTGGAGGTAGTGAGCCAAAGGTTGTTGAGGGTGTGTATTTTTTATTGTGGATTCTCTTATTCCTCTAAGGTATTGACCCTCATTGTAGCAGTCTTCTTCTATTCTCTTTCTATTCTAAATAGTGAGTCCTTTGGGAAATGAGCCCTTTCAATAGTGAGCCATTTGTAATCAATTTTTTATTCATATATATGTGATTTAATCCTCACTATTATTTTTCTTTGATTAGGGTTTTCCACATAAATCTATTGTTCTCTTTTATATGGTTGCGATTGTGTTTTTGCTTCATTTTTTTATGTTCATGTTGATTCTTCATAAGGGTTTGAAGGTTAATGAGGGTATAAAGGTTTTAATGTACAATTGATTCACCCCCCTCTCACTTGTCCTATGTGTCTAATATAGGTGTCAACCTTAAGAACACTTGGAGTGTGCAAACCAACAACCTCTATGACCAAGTCATCAATCTTGTGTGCCAAGTGTTGAGTGACCTTTGAGGTTAGATGGAAAGACTTCAAATCTCAAAAAGGTATGTGTATGAGGTTAACCAAATAACTTGGTAACCTCTATAAATCTAAAAGGTTGCACATTCAGTTAGACAAGATGTTTTCTACCCCCATCAACCTTTAGTACACTTAATTATAGTGAATAGATTAATTATTCACACTAATAATTACAATGTACAAATGAATGCTTATAAAAATGAGAAAGAAAATACTAAATGAAACAATAGGTAAGGATTAGATTAGATCATGGAAACTATCCTCATCTTATTCTTTGACACAACATGACCTAAATATAGAAAAAAAAAATCATATGTTTAACTTAAGTGAAAAAAGTAAAAGTGGACTATGAAATTAATGATTACTTAATTAGTTATTTGATTATCCTACTTACACTAACACCCCCTTAAGTGAAACATAGGGAGAAGATGAAAACATAATAAATAATATAATCAAAGGATATGTGCATGGATATTGATTATGAGGCATGATGAGGTACAAATGTACATGCAATATATATATATATATATATATATATATATATATATATATATATCATGGGAAAAAATCATCTCCAAAAAAAGGAAATGAAATAAAATCACCATTAAATAAAGAGAGAAGGAGGACTAGATATGACCCCCCAAAGAACTCATTCTATCACAAAAATATGATATATTTCCCCCAATAAGAGGTGAAAATAAGGATATGAATCCCGCCATAAAGAAGTAACTATTGTGCAATTGATAAAATGTTGAAGATAGAACATGATCCATTTCATGCAAATCAAATTTATATCCTTAGGAATAAAATTATCCATTAGTGATTGGAGAGACCATTCCCATAAGTAAAATTAATATGGAATACAAATCCAAATTATGTGTGCCTCTAAAAGCCACTCAAATGTCCATAGCTTGGAATGAGACAATGTTAATAAAAAAACTTATGAAGACTAATTTAGAATAGGCTTCAAAAATAAATATGATGGGATAGTAGTGATGATTTTGATATTAAGAAAGAGGAGATAAATTTCCTCAAAATAATCATCCAAATCTACAATATGAGACTTAAAACAAAAAAGGATGATAATTTTTTATACATACAAATCCCAAGTAGTTATGTCTAGAAAATGATAATTTTCCTTTCAAATTGAATCAATAGGGGCTATGTATATGGAAGTAAAAATATAATAATGTACAACATAACATAGATATTAGGTTTTGATATGAGAAGTAGGAACAATGAGATGAGCCTTTGAAGCATCAAAACATGCAAGACCGATGATATGCTAAAACTCCTCTAAAATGTCACCATCAAAATGGATGTAATATAAATAATCAAGGGGAAAGATATAATTGCAATCAGAAACTCTAAGAATAGAGAGATATGAGGGTCTTCATGGATCTCCAAAATTCAATTCCAAAGTTTGTGGTGATAATAAATGTTTGACACAACATACATAGTGTCATGATGAATAATAAAACAAATCAAACCTACAATACAGTCAAAAATCTTACCCCAATATGATCTAATATTTATTATTTTTAGCCTGTATAAGTCAATAATGTTGCAAGTATGAATGTGTTTGGTGGTGTTGTCATTAATTTTATCATTGATGTCAACACAATTCAAGTTGTTGTAAAGAAAGGAATCAAGTGTTTTAGGTGGTACATGTGTAGTTGAGATACTATAGAGATGTTGAGAGTACATGGAGCTATCTTTATGGTGTTGCAAGTGTGCTGATATCAAGTGCTTTTGAGAAAATTAATAAATGATGAAGACAAAGTTGTGTGTGTGTTTTGAATGTGCTATGGTAATGTTCTCTACGTTTCTTCTGTGTTGAACCTATGCTTGAGTGGATCTATAGTATTGTTTATAGGCTTCACAAGATAATATATCCTAAGTTATAGCTTTTGGATTGATGGAGAGTAAAAGTTTTGTTCACCAGTGTGTGAACCGGTTTGGAAAAATTGTTTGTCTAGAGACTAGGAGATATCTCTCTACTCTATAGTCTCCTAGTGGTTTTTCTTAGATCTCGTGGATCTAGAAGATGGTTGATAATGATTTTATCTATATCCTAGCAAATGTGCTCATGGTTTGCTGCTTTGGAAGACTTGCTCTAAAGCTACTGTGTGTGTTTGCACGGTCTAGTTGCACTGTTGAAGAGTGTTATGTGTATGAAGATTGTTGCAGTTGTTGTGGATGTATTTGAAGGTTTCTAAGAGGTTTTCTAGTGTGTAGTGAAGAATTTTGTGTGATCCACATGTGATCATATTGTTGTGGATGCACATACTTCAAAGTTCATTGGTGTTTTCATTAGGTTTGGCCGACCTGGTGTCTACACATTACATGGAGGATAAGCATCAATTAAGGAATCATGTGATTGATCCAAGACATTGTTTGGGTACTAATTAAGTATGTATTTGGTCCACTCTCATTCTTATCCACCATGTGAATGTTGAGTCAATGACCTACTTTGAATTTGTAAAATAAAGATTGTGTAGCTGACCTTGGAGAAAGTTTCTAAGGTTGAAGATGATATAAATTCAAGTCAAGATGTTGTGAATTGGATGCAAACAAATGTGAAGAGTAGAGTGTGTGAAAGTGTGAATCAAGGTAGTAATACTTTAATGTGTTAGATTCTTGAAAACACTGAGCTAATGGTGTCTGTGATTTTTTATCAAAGTTGTGAATGTGTGAAACATGTTGTGGTGGATTTTCTATTATCTTTATTTTTTGTAGGTAGTGAGCCTCCTTTTGGATAGCGAGTCCTATCTATAGGAAGTGAGCCTTTGTATCTAGACAATGAGTGCTTTCTGGGCAGTGAGCCCTTTGGAACTGAACCTTTGTATTTGATTTTGTATTACTATTATATTGTGAGTTAATCCTCACCATGGTTTTTCCCTTATTAGGTTTTCCACGTAAATCTGGTGTCTCTGGTATTTGCTTTCTTTTATCTTAATTTCATGTTTATACTTAATAACAAATTAAAGTGAATGTGGAATTGATTAAGATCATAAGTGAAAGTAATTATTTACAACTGATTCACCCCCCTCTCAGTTGTCTTGTGAAAATCAACAATTGGTATTAGATCTTTGGTTCCTTAGAAGAGAGCTTAACCACTTGAGGTAGATCAGATGGTGCACAAGTTGCAAATCCCTCTATTTGATGGAGCTGACTATAGTGACTAGAAAGTGCAGGTGAGAGGTTACCTAATCTCTCTTGGTTTGAAGACTTCAAAAGTTGTTGAGACAATATGTTGAGCTAGAAAGTGGCCCCTCTTTTGCAGATGAGGATTTTGCCTATGAGGAGAATGAAAAAGAAAGGTATGATATATTCAGTGCTTTATCTAATATTGAGAAGACAAAAGCTATTTCTTTAGGCATTGCTTATGAAGTATGGGAAAATTTGAAAGATATGTATGAAGGGAATGATAGAGTCAAATTATCAAAGAAGCTAACAACAAAGTGCAGATATGAGAATTTGAAAATGGAAGAAAGTGAAGACATCGCAAGCTACTTTTAGAGAGTTGAAATTGCAGCAAATGAAGTCAAAAATAAAGATGGTAATATGGTAGATGAAGATGTAATAAAGAAGATCTTGATAACCCTACTGGAGAATTACACTAATAAGTTCTTTGTTATTGAAGAAATATATGATCCAAAGAAATTCACTAAAGAACAACTATTTGGGACTTTGACTGCATTTGAGATGAGGAAGTTTGGAAGAGAAAAGGAGAAAACAAAAACAACCTTCAAATAAAATAAGATAGAAGATGATCCAGATAGTGATGGTTCAAAAGAGTTAGAAGAAAACTTTATAAGGAAATTGAAGAAAGGTACTAGTAAGTACAAAGGTATCTTACCTTTTAAATTTTTCAGTTGTGGGATTATTGGTCACTATGCTTCAAGACATCCAATTAGAGTTGTACATAAGAAGAATAGAGATAATAATGACAAAAAGGAAAGAAAGTTCAAGAAATTATATTATGTTACAGAAGATACTAGAATTTTTGATGATGAGTCTAATTTTGAAGATGATAAAGATGAATGCTTGTTTCTAGCCTTGGAGAATAGATATATGTGTACTAACCATAGAAGATGTGCAAGGGAATGTGGTCTGGAAAGCAAGAAGAATGAGATGGAAGGTACTTACGTTACTATCTTTCATGCTAGATAGGATGAAGACTATTGGGTAATTGACAGTGGATGTTCAAATCATATGACTAGAGACAAAAGTAAGTTCACTAAACTTGAAAATTATGATGGAGGATTAGTCATGTTTGTAGATTATTCTACTGCAAATATTGTTCAAAAAGGAAAAATTTGTCTTTATGGAAAATATAGTACTAATGATGTCTATTATGTTAAGGGATTAAGGCATAATATTCTAAGTGTTGGAAAAATGTGTAGAAAAGGAGTTAAGCTTGTGTTTCAGGATAACACTTGTGAAATCAGAAAAGGGTCTAGAACTGTGGTTTCTATTGGAAGAACATATGGAAACATCTATTAGCTTAAGAGTGGTGATGGTCAATTATATTTTTCTCAAACTAATGAAAGTTGGATGTGGCACCAGAGGATGGGACATCTAAAATTTGACAATCTGATTAGGATCAATTCAAAAGAATTTGTTAGGGACATTCCTAGAATTACAAACCCTACCAACGTTGTTTGCAAAAGTTTTCAATTAGGAAAACAAACAAGATTCAGTTTTAAAGGAAAGGAATATTCATCTACCAGAATGCTAGAATTGATTCATACAGACCTTTATGGTCCTACAAGAATAGGAAGTCTTAATGGTGATATGTATTTTATGCTTTTGAATTATGATTACTCCATAATGACATGGGTTACTTTTCTTAGGGAGAAAGCTCAAGTTCTAGATAGATTCAAAGTGTTCAAGGAAAGGGTAGAAAATGAAGTGAACCCAAGAATCAAATGTTTAAGGTTTGATAGAGGCAAAGAATTAACTTCTGGTGAGTTTAATGCATTTTGTGAAGAGCATGGTATAAAGAGATATTTTTATTCTCCTATAACTCCTCAGTAGAATGAAGTCATGGAAAGGAAGAGGGTGATCCCACAAAGCTGGTTTACAATTTCTGAGAGGAATTGATTTTTGCTGAAATCACATATTTTTAGAAAATATAATGATTTAAGCATTTAAAATTTCCATTTTAAGGATTCCAATTGAAGAGGGTTTGATCAAACCGCCTTAGATCAAACCCCCTTGGATAGAACCTCGCTAGTTTTAAACCATACCTATAAATGAGTCTCCTTTACACCTATCAGAATGCTGATAAAAAATCACTTTTGATTTACCTTTTGGGGGATCAAATAAACTCATTTAAAATTTATTTCAAATGATTATGGTAGTCCTCGAAATGAGCTATCCCAAAAATGTAATTTCAATATGTTTTGGTTTGATTATGTATGTGTTTTTTTAGTTTTATTATACATAGTTTTTTCACCGAAAATCAAGCTCTCTATTTTGCACATGTGGAAAAATAGAAAATTATAAAAATAATTTTTTTAAAATTTTTTTGTGTTGGGTATTGATTTCCTTGATCCATTAAAAAGAAAAATTGAATTTTGATACATACAGAAAAAGTTATGTTGTATACAGTCCACCTATGTCTGAATTGCAATTGGTTTGACTTCGAAACTCTATTAAGGAAAAAATACTCAATTAAAAACCATGAGACCAAATGAAAGTGCTATATATCGTAGTAACAAATATAAATTTGAAAAAATTAGAATTTTATCCTTCATACAAAAAAATTTATGTTGTATACAGTGAGCATCACTTTTTAAAAATGTTGTTTTCTGAAAAAAACCAGATTTCGTGGGAGATGGAAAAAGAAGTGCAATCTTATTCCAAAAATTTTGAAAAAAATATTTTTAGAATCTATAGACAAAATTTGATCAGACTCTAGTTTGCATCATCTTCAAATTCCTTACGGTTTAGTCGCTATAGGTGGATGAACGTGAAGATTTAGTTAAAAATAATAATTTAAGTGTCCAGTTTGGCAAAAAATTGTAAACCACTATTGTGGGATCACCCAAGAATCAAACTAATAAGGGAATATTCATTTCACAATCTAAGTATGTTAAATAATTGCTTAAGAATTTTGGAATGAAGGATTCCAAACTATTATATACCCCTATGGTGACCGGATGCAAACTGAGTAAGGATGATGATTCCCCTAAATTTGATCAGAACATGTACAAATCTATGATTGTTGGACTATTATATCTTACTACTAGTAGATCGGATATCATGCATGCAATATGTTTAGTTTCCATATTTCAAACAAAACCTAAAGAAACAAATGTTACAACTGTGAAGTGGATATTCAGATATCTAAAGCGCACTCCAGATTATGGCTTGTGGTATCCTAAGGATACTAATTTCACTTTGAATGCCTACACTAATGCAGATTGGGCTGATTGTGTAGATGATTGAAAGACTACAAGTGGTGGTGCATTCTTTCTTGTAGGAAGATTGGTTTCATGGTTAAGCAAGAAACATGATTTAGTTTCTTTGTCCACTATAGAAGCTAAGTATATTGTATCAGCATCTTGTTTCACATAGGTACTTTGGATGAAGAAAACATCAAAGGATATAGGTGTGATGTGTGATGAACCTATCCTTATTTTATATGATAATACAAGTACAATAAATATTTCAAAGAATTCGGTAATGCATTCTAGGACAAAACATATATCTATCAAATATCATTTCTTGAGGGAGAAGGTGTTGGAAAATGAAGTCGGGCTTGAATATGTATCTACTAAGGACTAGATTGCAGATATATTTACTAAGGCTCCTCCGAAGGATACTTTTTGAGTATCTTAGGAAGAAGTTAGGGGTTATTTCCCCTCCTTCCTTGAACTAGGTGCACATGGAGGTGCATTAATCTAGTGGATCTACAAATTCTTCATTTGTTTGGACTAATGATTGAGGTCTACTCCTCAGGGTGAGTAAAGAATATCATTATTGCAGTATGAGATGTGGGTGCACTCCTAAGGGGGAGTGATCAAAGTTTTATATGGAAAAAGTTTCATGCAAAAAATTTCTTTTCCATTGATGTCAAAGGGGGAGAGAGATTCATGTGAAAAAGCCTATCTATCTAAAAAATCTAAAAGGGAGAGAGAATCTTGCAAGGAGAAGAGAGTGCAAAAACATTATGTAGGTTGTCTAATCTGAAAAAGAAAGGGAAGGAGGAGAGAGAGTATGTTATCTTTGATGGTTTTTCACATCATGTGCTACCATCAATGACAAAGGGGGAGATTGTTGCAAGTATGAATGTGTGTGGTGGTATTGTCATTAATGTTGTCATTGATGTCAACATAGTTCAGGTTGTTGTAGAGAAAGGAATCAGGTGTTGTAGGTGGTATATGTGTAGTTGAGATACTATAGGGATGTTGAGAGTACATGGAGCTATCTCTCTATGGTGTTGTAGGTGTGTTGATATAAATTGCTTCTGAGAAAATTAATAAACAGTGAAGACAAAGTTGTTTTTGTGTTTTGAATGTGCTTTGGTAATGTGCTCTACATTTCTTCTATTTTGATCCTATGCTTGTGTGGATCTATAGTATTGTTTATGGGCTTCATTGGATAATATATCCTGAGTTATAGCTTTTGGATTGACGAAGAGTGAAAGTTGTGTGAACTGGTGTGTGAACTAATTTGGCAAAACTATTTGTTTGTAGACTAGGAGAGATGTCTCTGCTCTGCAGTCTACAGGTGGTTTGTCTCAAACCTCATGGATTTGGAAGATGGTTGATAATTATGTTATCTATGTCTTAGAAAGTACACTTGTGGTTTGGTGATTCAGAAGACTTGCTCCAAAGCTACTGTGTGTGTCTGTACGGTCTAGTTAGACTATTGAAGAGTGTTTTGTGTATGAAGATTTTTGCAGTTGCTACAGATGTATCTAACAATTTCTAAGAGGTGTTCTAGTGTCTAGTGAAGCATGTTGTGTGATCCATGTGTGATCATCTTGTTGTGGATGCACATACTTCAAAGTTCATTGGTGTTTTCATTAGATTTGGTTGACTTGATATCTACACATTACATCAAGGATAAGCATCGATTAAGGAAGTGTGTAATTGATCCAAGAAATTGTTTGGGTCCTAATTAAGTATGAATTTGGTCCACTCTCATTATTATCCACCATGAGAATGTTGAGTCTCCAACCTAGTTTAAATTTGTAAAATAAAGAATGTGTAGCCGACCTTGGAGAAACTTTCTAAGGTCTAAGATGGTATAAATGCAAGTCAATATGTTGTTAATTGGATGCGAACAAGTGCAAAACAAATTTGAAGAGAAGAGTGTGCACAAGTGTGAATCAAGGTAGTAGTACTTTAATGTGTTAAATTCCTAAAATCAGTGAGCTGATGGTGTCTTTGATTATTTGATCAAGGATGCGGATGTGTGAAACCTATTGTGGTGTATTTTCTATTATCTTTCTTTGTTTGTAGGTATTGAGCCTCCTTTTGGATATTAAATCCTATTTGTAGGAAGTGAGCCTTTGTATCTAGATAGTGAGTCCTTTCTGGGTAGTGATCCCTCTAGCAGTGAGCCATTGTATCTAGTTTTGCATTACTATTATATTCTGAGTTAATCCTCACTATTATTTTTCTTTCATTAGCTTTTCCATGTAAATCTAGTATCTCTGGTATTTTCTTTCTATTATTTTTATTTCATGTTTATACTTAATAACAAATTAAAGTGAATGTGGAATTGATTAATATCAGAAGTGAAAGTAATTATTTACAACTAATTCACCCCCCCTCTCATTTGTCTTATGAAAATCAACAAATAAATATATGATCAATGATCAAAGCACTTGACATGTGTTAGAATGTCATTTTGCCAAGACTCATAATTATCATTTTCCAAGATGGCTACAAAAGGATGAATAGAAAACCCTTAATACCTCCTCAAATTGATTAGATTAGTCACCAATAACCTCAATTCATATAAAGTAGATCTAATGAATTCATGTCATGCAAAAAGTTCATTTACAGGTTCCAAACTATCCAAGTAATTGACTAGGTTGTGAAACATAGAAAAATGGGGTTTATCAAAATGAATCAAAAAGATGATGAACCACACTTTTCACTAGTTATTTCATTCAATTATGCATAGATGAATATCAAAAAACAAAAATAACTGATATAATAGTAAAAAGGTAGGTTTTAAGATCGTAAAATGTTTTGTACCTATTGCAAAAAGTTCTTTTTCAGGCCTCACTAAGGACTCATTCGCCCATTGGTGAATTGGTCCCTGCTAGGATTCTAGAAAAATAAACTTTTAGATTTTATTCTTCACTGTCTACACTCCCAAATCCTAGTTGTTTAGCTCCCAAAATTCAAAACTAAATTTTGTAGAATACTTTCCATGATCTTGCAAGAAAGATGACAACTTTCACAACTTTGCAACTTTGACAACTTTTGCAACTTTTGTTCTCCATTTGATCTTCAACCTAAAACCTACAATCACACATCAATGGAGAAGGAAATTTTTATTTTATTAGGGAATAGGGGTTTTTCTTGGTCAAGCCCTGATTTGGTAATCAAACCATGAAATGAAACAATGCATAAGAGGAGAGATGAATGAAAAAACAATGTCCCTACTCACCAATCCTCAATTGAACCTTGAATAACATATATGAAACTTAGCATGAAATGACCTCAATGAGTGTAGATCTTGATCATAAACTTGACTTAAAATAATGGATTTCAACACTTGAAGTTGATCACCAATGCTACATCATCACATTAGCTCAACAACACGCATGACCTTGAAATGATGAAATAGATATTTGATTGTTGTAATAAACCTCAATAATTTTCCCTTGAATGCCTTAGAAATGATTTTGTAAATGCTCTTGATCTCATAAAATTTCTATTAGACTGATTGCATAAAAAATTCTTATATTGCTTAGATGAAACTATGTGAAATAACCTTATATTTATACATAACCTAAGATTAAATACCAAAATTCAAATAACACAAGCCAATATCAATTATAGGATTTGAAATAATTAAAATATTACCAAAAAAATATTCCAAGGGGGTTTCCTAGGCTTAAGTAAGGACCCATTATCCATGATTCCTAGCACACTTAACTACGACACACTTAAGGGGATGTGAAATGATATATCAAAATGAGGTCTTTGGACCTAGCGACGAAACATTCGCTAGGTGGAAAATGGCTCCTAGGTCACTATCCTAGGACACATACCTTGCAAAATTAAGTGTTGTGTAATATTATTTAAGAGTGTCAAGTTTTATCCCTCAGAATCTATAATTAATTAGGCTTGGATTTTAATTGAAGGGGCCAATTAACCTCAAATTAACCTCAATTAATTAATAAAGCCTTAGATTAATGTGAAAGTGTAAAGATAGAATTTACAACACCCTAAATATGTCATTATTAAGTCCATTTTAAAACACTAAATCAAGGCAACATTAGGCTCATTTTAATATTAATTATTCCCAAAGTAAGGAAAAAGGGATACTTTTTCCATTACTACATTTTCCCCCACTTTAGTGAGAGTATGACCCCATGTCAAAATCGCAACATTCAAGAAACTTATGTATGCAACAATGAAAAAGATACAAAATAATACACTATCAAAGACCAAGAAGAGAAGGGAGATGGATCAAGCCTCGACTATCCAACGCGATGTAGAACACGTCTCAACTATTTTTCCAAGAAAGGGAAAGTATCAAGCCTCGAATGTCCAACATGATGTGGAACATGTCTCAACTATTTTTCCAAGAGAGGGTAAGGATCAAGCCTCAACTATCCAATGTGATGTGGAACAAATCTCAACTGTTTTTCCAAAGACGTTCACAAGAAGAACTCGATGTCCACTATGCAAACAACACACACACTCACTCTGGGGTAGTGAAACCTCAGGCCATCCACTAGGTGAGTATCCCAAAAGGGTGGAAAATGAGAGAATCATATTAGGCTCCCATACCATATAAAATTTATCCTCCTAACAACTTCAATAAGGCACCACAATGCTAAACACTTATGAATATTATGTATATAGTTTTTTGTTCAAGGGGATATTTCTTCTTTCGTGTAAGGTCTTCTTCTTAGGGATCATTGTGTCTAATATCTCCAAGAGAGGACAAGTCAAGGGTAATATATTGCCACTTATAGGATGCCTCGCATCACATCAAGCCACTAAGAGAAAGTCATATTGTTAGAAATATCACACTCTTGGAGGACATCAAACCTAATGACACCACCAAAAAAAGGATGCATCACAAGAAAAATAAAATCACACCATGAAATATGTAGAATGTCAAAAGATATCATCAATGTATGCCCCCACTTTAAAAATGTTTCTAATACCATTTCTATGAGAAACTACTTTAAAGTAGCCAATTTTTACTCCTAAGACATGAGAGATTTCCTTGAAAACCCCTATACTAAGTCATATGTTTCCAAATAAAGTTACACCATGAAAAAGGAGGGAGGGCTTTCCCCTAGAAATACGAAAGGGATCTATGGATTCAAGGTTAGTATGTCTTTGATACAATGTTGTTATAGAGTTTGGAAACATCATCATTCCCAAAATACTCATAGAACTAGAAGAATGACACATAAAAATAAAAATAAAATAAAAATCATTTTGAGTCAACATGGAAGAGACCTAAGTGTCTTGATTCCTTGCATCATCCCCAAAAGGAAAAAAAACAACACAAATGAAAAAGGAAAAATCTTTACAACATAGAGAAGAATGTAGGTACATGCAGTGGAATTGACAAAAAGAAAGAGAGATACATTAAATGAAACAATATGGGGAATCACATTACACACATGCAATCACATAAAAGTGCATGAAAAATAAAACAAATAAAAAGACTATTAACACACATGCGAGTCAACCTATAGTAGGCCATATGCATCCTGATCTCGGTCGGTATAAATGAAAGGTGGACAACTATCCAAAGGAACAACATCACATGCCAAAAATAGGACAAGGCTAACTAACCCCTTTCCCCTAATAAGTACAAGACAAGGATGAGCCAAGATAGGTGATGAGAATGAGCTCCTTGTGTTAAAGAGAATGATTTGCAATAAATGTATGACATACAATAGTGAGAGTACTATGACCCTACAACTATTACATGGCAAGGATCGAAAGGGCATGTTATGCAACCACTTGGTAACAATCATCATCATTGAAGTAAAAATGACAATATCAATTTTAATGCATGGCACTCATCAGTAAGATTCCCAAGAGTTCTATGATATACGTAATAATTCATGTTTTTCTTAGGTATGTTGATTTTACTATGAGGTGGTAATTTAATCCAAATTTTCTTTAGGAGGTCTTCCATCTTCTATTTAATTTATGTTTGAGTATGTAAGAATGTATTTTTTTTTACTTTGTAAGGTTTTTGTTTCTTTCTTGATTCACCAACTTGTTGCAGTGGATATTGAGAAGGAAGACTTGAGATGATCCTCAAACATAGAAAAATAGGGTTCACCATCAATAGGGTATCAATGATGAACCTGAACAATAGGAAAATGGGTGCTTGATAACCTAGGTCATAGAACACCACTTTTCTCCTATTATCACTCAATAATGTCCTAGGACTCCTAATTGGATTGACTATCAACCTCACAAGGTGAGTCAATTCTCAATGAGGAGGACCTAAGAGGGGGTTCTTTAAGCTCTTAGGAGTTCACCACCAAGCAAAAGCTTAGAAAAGATAATTGAACATTCAACCTACAAAATCAAGTAATACAAGCTAAATAATGAGATCAAATGATGAAATTAAGCTACACCAAGCTAGGGTATGTGTACCTAGGAAGTCAAGAGATGTGATGAGGATCTTGGAAATGTAAAAAAGCTACCAAAAAGTGTTATGGAGGACTAAGACACCCAAGATGGCGTATTAGTTTCGTTGTTGATTTTTGGGGAAAATACAAAATCTTTAGATGTCAGAATCAGATCTCAAAGATATGCCTGGGAGGACTAAGATGTCGAAGATGGTGTATTATTCTTGATCTTAATTTTTGAAAACTTTGAATGTGATCATAAGCTCCAAGGCCTGCACTTGGTTTGAAACTTTTGGATGATTTTCCATGAAGATGACAACCTTGTAATGAAAATTTGCAACTTTTAAAACTTTTCACTATAAATCATCTTCAAGACTTCAACCTAAACATAGAAACACATATATGCAAGATAGGGAAAACTTGTTAATTGTTAGTGAATGGGGGTTTGCCTTGGTCAAACTCCTTGTTGGTAATTAAACCTTGAAATGAAATAAATTAATGAAGGGAAAATGGTGAATGAACAACATGCATTGCTACAACTCACCAAACCCTTGTAAAGTATACAAACTTGTGTGAAATTTCTGCAATGGATATGGATCTTGAAATAAAGATATGGACTTGAATTGCTAGCTTGAATCAAAACCCTACATCACAACTGTTAGCACAACAACAAACATGAAGCAAGAATAGCCTTTGACATGATTCTTAAATCTTGATGATGGCACCAAATGCTTGATAAATTGCTCTTGAATGATCTTTTGAACTCAATTTTACTATAGTGAATGCTCTCACAAAAGACTTGGATTGCTTGTTAAGAGAAAATGAGAGAAGGAACCTTGTATTTATACTTATATATAATTAATATCATGAAATTATATCACACCAAGCTGATATATGAATTCATTAAATAAAGGAGGGTAAATCGCACCATGATTTGAAATTAAATTGCGAAAATGACTCAAGGAGGACTAAGATGCCCTTGGTGGCATCTTAGTCCCAAGTCATGAAACTTGGGACATAGACACCAAAAAGGGGCCCAACTAAGATACCTCAAAATCAAGGTCCTGAAATCTTTGGGGGACAAAAACGCCCTAAGTGGCATTTTAGTCATGAATAAAAATTAGGGACACATAGATAAGAATCATTGGATTATCATTTATGCATCAGAGAATGTTGGGATTAGCCAGAAAAAACATGCCATTCATAGGGCTTGTGGACACAAAATAGGACCAATTAAGCCATAAATGAGGATAAATAATGTCGGACCCAAGCAAGTTTGAAAATGCAAGGGTATGCATTTTACTACACTACATTAAACTCGCACTTTAGTGAGAGGATGAACTTGCTTCAAACTCACACTAAAGTAGCCAAGCCCACAATCAAGAAGGGTTCAAATTTATAAATGTTAGTGAGATAGGATGATAATGATCAAGAGGGGTGATCAAGCCCCCAAGATCAAGATCCTATGGAAGACCAACATAGGCACAAAGGAACATGCTTGTGGATGATATATGAAGCCAGAATTAGATCATAAACATACACCATCAAAGACAAGAAAAAGGAAAAAGGAGAAAATTTGTAACAGATCAAGCTTTGACTAATTGTCCAATGTGGCAGATTAGGTCTAGGCTTGAAGAAGTTTAGAAGTGGAATTTTCTATCCACTATGCAAACAAAATGCATTCTCACAAGGGCTAGTGGGAGCTAGGTGTCCACTAGGTGAGGCCCAGGGGGACCATATCAAAGCCATACCTCCATGACTTTAATAAGGTAAAAAAATGCATGCTCACATAGGCTAGTGAAGCTAGTTGTTCATTAGGTGAGCCCCGGGAAGTCCATATCAAATCCATACCTCCATGAATTTAATAAGGAAAAAAGGAAAATACACACTCACATGAGCTAGTGAAGCTAGTTGTTGACTAGGTGAGCCCCAGGAAGTCCATATCAAAGTCATACCTCCACGACTTTAATAAGGACAAAAGGAAAATGCAACAAGAAATAGGGATGTTCAAAGGGATTTTTCTTAGTTCATGTAAGTTATTACTCTTAGGGGATATTGTGCTTAACATCTCCAACAGAGGATAGATACAAGGTCTCATCCTGTGGAACAGTATACCCAATACTTCCAAGAGAGGACATGTGCAAAAGGTCTCATCTTGTTTCAAAGAGAGGACAAGTGCAAGGTCTCATCCTGGGGGACATTGTATCTAATTTTTCCAAGAGAGGACAAAGAAATATCATGATCTCGGAGGAATTCAAACCCGAAGACACCACCAAGAGGGAAAACATATTCCATAAAGAAAGAAAATCACATCAAGGAACATGAAAGGAAAATACAAATGAAATCATGCTAAAATAATTCCATTGTATGCCCTCACTTTAAAAAAATTGCTAACACGATACTATGAGCATCTACTTTAAAGTATCCAAAAGATGAAAAGGAAAAGAGGGTTGCCCCCCAGAACACATAAGGGATCTATGGATTTAGGGTCAGTATTTGTCTTTGCTACAATGACATTAGATAGCTCATAACTGCAATCATTCCCCAAATACACATAGAACTATAAGAATGACACAAAGAGAGAAAAAGAAAATTAAAATCCTTTTGGGTCAACATGGAAGAGATGTAGGGTGTCTCAATGCATATCATCATCCCCAAAAGGAAAAAAAAAGAGAAAGGTGAAAGGAAAAGAAAAATATTTTGGGTCAACATGGAAGAGACATAGGGTCAACATCAAGTTCACCAAAATGAACAATAGGAAAATGGGTGCTTGATAACCTAGGTCATAGAACACCACTTTTCTCCTATTACCATTCAATAATGTCCTAGGAGTCCTAATTGGATTTACTATCAACCTAACAAGGTGAGTTGATTCTCAAACAGGAGGACCTAGGAGGTGGTTCTTTAAGCTTTCAGGGGTTCACCACCAAAAAAATGCTTGGAAAATACAATTGAACATTCAACCTACAAAATCAAGAAATACAAGCTAAATAATGAGATCAAATGATGAAATAAAGCTACACCAAGTTAGGGTATGTGTACTTGGAAAGTTTAGAGATGTGATGAGGATTATAGAAATATAAAGAAGTTGCCAAAAAATGTTATGGAGGACTAATACACCCAAGATGGCATATTAGTCTTGCTTCTAATTTTTGGGGCAAATACAAAATCTTCAAATGTCAAAATTGGATCTGAAAGAATCTCTGAAAGATATGCACGAGAGGACTAAGATGCCCAAGATGGCATATTAGTCCTGATTTAAATTTTTGAAAACTTCGAATGTGATCCTAAGGTCCAAGATCTGCACTTGCTTCTTCTTAGATTTCAAGTTGTGAAACTTTTGGATCTAGCTTGTAAGTGAGTTTCCATGAAGATGACAACCTTGTAATGCAACTTTACAAATTTTACAACTTTGTGTGCTCCAAATGGTCTCTAAGACTTTAATGTAAACCTGCAAACAAAAATATGCAAGAGAGGAATACTTGTTGATTGTTAATGAATGGGGGTTTTCCTTGGTCAAACCCCTTGTTGGTAATTAAACTTTGAAATGAAATAAATTAATGAAGGGAAATGGTGAATGAATAACATGCAGTGCTACAACTCAGCAAACCCTTGTCAAGTCTACAAACTTGTGTGAAATGGCTTCAATGGATATGGATCTTGAAATAAAGATATTGACTTGAATGGCTAGCTTGAATCAAAACCCTACATCACAAATGTTATCACAAGAAAACACATGATACAAGAATAGCCTTTGACATGATGCTTGAATCTTGATGATTGCTCCAAATCCTTGATTAATTGCTCTTGAATTCTCTTGTGAACTCAATTTGATTATAGTGAATGTTCTTACAAAATAATTTGATTGCTTGTTAGGAGAAAATGAGAGAAGGAACCTTGTATTTATACTTATCTATGCTTAATATCCCAAAATTATATCACACCAAGCCGACATATGAATTCATTAAATAAAGGAGGCTAAATCTTGCCTAGATTTTAAATTGAATCTTGAAAATGACTCGAGGACTTAGATTCCCTAGGTGGCATCTTAGTCCCAAGTCATGAAAGTTGGGGCACAGACACCAAAAAGGGGCCCAATTAAGATGTCTCAAAATCAAGGTCTTGAAATAGGGAGACAAATATGCCCTAAGTGGCATTTTAGTCCCAACCAAAAACTAGGGACATATAGATTAGAATCATTGGATTATCATTTATGCATTTGAGAAGCTTGATATTAGCCAAAAAAGGATGTCATTCATAGGGCTTGTGAATAGAAAATAGGACCAATTAAGCCATAAATGAGGATAAATAAAGGAAGGCAAGCCCAAACAAGTTTGAAAATGCACGGGTATGCATTTTACAACACTACATAACCTAATTTTAATTGGTTGGATGTTTCATTAAATTATGAGGGCTAAAACATGCAAATAACAATAAGAAATTAACCCTAATTGTTATAGCAACAAAAAGGGGATTTTTGAGAGCTCGAAGTGATGTGTAAAGCATCCACCTTTGGCACAAAGTATCCCAATTGGTGAAAAGTATCCCACTTTGGTGCAAAGTGTCCCAATTTGGTGCAAAGTGTCTCACTTTGGTACAAAAGTGTCCCACTTTGGAGAAAAAGTGTCCCACTTTGGCATAAAAGTGTCCCAATTCGGCGCAAAGTGTCCCACTTTGGCGCAAACTATCCCACTTTGGTGCAAACTGTCCCACTTTGGTGCAAACTGTCCCACTTTGGTGCAAACTGTCCCACTTTGGTGCAAAATGTCCCACTTCGGCACAAATTGTCCCACTTTGGTGTAAACTATCCCACTTTGACGTAAACTATCCCACTTTGGCGCAAAGTGTCCAACTTTGGTGTAAAGTGTCCAATTACCTAACCACTTGCCCCCACTAAGTGCAAGAGAAGGGTGAGCCATGAAAATTAATATCAATTCATGAAAATTAATATCAATTAGAGGAACTAGGTTCTACAACACAAGAAAGAGCACCACATTCCTTAAGATGTTAAATTTTGTTACCCAAAGCCTTACATTCATTAGTAGAATGACCATGAAGTCTATGGTATGCACAAAATGAACTCTTGTAGTAAAATTTCTTTCATGTTCTTGGAGGGAGAGATATCAAACAATCTTGGAGGAGTCTTGACAAGATACTCTCTTGATCAATAGTAGATGTTCCTATATTTTGCGACAAAGATGTCCCTTGTTTAGTATTTGGTTTCATACTTACACAAGACACTTTAGATTGCAAGATTTTGTACTCTATAGGAGGGTGTAAAATTTATCAAAGTCAAATAATTAGTGTTTTGTGTGATGAAATTAATGTTAATCGAGGACTTATTTGTTTCTTTTATTTCCTTCAAAGGAAAATAACTAAGGCCAGTAGTGTCTATTAGATCAGGATGTACTAATGTTAAAATTGGTTTAGGAGAATCTTTTGTAAGAGTGTTGATATTCAGTGAAGGCTTGTTTGTTGGCTTAATTTCTATCAAAGGACAATAACCAAGACCTTGAGTTGTTTCTTTCATGTTAGGACCTATAAGGATGTGAATACCATGTTCTCTAGCACCACATCCTTTTCCACTATACCCAAGTTGTTTCATCAGCTCATAACCTCTTCCATAAAGCTCTTGCATTTCCTTCAAATTTGGTGGTTTCTCATAATCAACTTCATCAAAGTTTGTTGTGTAACTTGCTTGATCTTCTAAATTAGTTGAGGTGGATGCTTTTGAATTTTTTGTTGACATTATTTCTTTTTATTTTCCCTTTTTAATCTCTTTTGTTATGATCTTCTATTATGCCATGAATGTTGGTGTGAAATCTAAGGAGCCCCAATCATCATCTAACACCTTTGTAACTTCTTCAATATGCTTCTCTATTTCTTTCTCTTGCATGAATTCCACTTGTGTGGTTGGTGTTAGCATTTTCAAAGGATTTTCTTTACTTTTCTCAATGTTCAAACAACAGTTTGGTTCAAGGTCGACATTGATTGTGTAGACTTTGTTAGTGTAAATAGACTTCATTTTATGATGAAGGGTAGAAGGCACCCCATTCATTGCATGAATCCATGGCCTTCCTGAAAAAAGGTTATTTGAAATATTGTGAGGCATAAAATGGATAGGATTTTTCAATGTAACCTTTTCAACTTGAATAGGCAATGTAATCAGACCAAGCAGTTGTTTTCCTACATTATCAAACCCATGAATAGATAAAGAGTCATGTTTAATTTGGCTATTTTATGTGTCAATATTCTCCAAAATTTTTATGTTACACATGTTAAGGGTTGAACCATTGTAAACAAGAGTTATCTTTATCCTAATTTGTTTATGTTGAGCTATTATCACGAAAGCTTCATTTTGTTTTTTCTCTTCTAATGAAGGTAACTCATCTTGATGGAAAGTAATGTCTAAGTTGTTAAGATTTATAGCTTGAATTTGGGCTTCCACATCATTTGATTGCACATTAGGAATGGTAGGGTGGTGCAGGAGCACCCCACAGTGTATCTAGGAGGGTCAACTAGAAGGTCAAGGATTAGCAATTTGTTTTAGATCACATGTAGAAAACTCCTTCTAACTCTTGAATTTGTGCCTTAGAGGCATTTGAGAACTTGCATTATGTTAGGGAAGGTCATGTTGACCATTTGTTAGTTTGGGATTTGGCTACAAGGATGACTTAGGACCTTGCAGACCTTCCTAGGTGATAGTTTTCTTTAAAAAAATTCAAATAAGGCCTATGGAAAGCCACAAGCAGCCATGGAACAGTTAGGCTCAAGCTTAACTGAACTGGAGAGCCTATTTATGGTGTGATTCGACCTGAGAGCAAGGTTGGAAGCTTTTGTAATGCTTAAGATTTCATGAATGCAAAGGAGGACAGTGATAGAATTGTGTAATTTTTTGTGTTATGCTTTGAATTCAAGTGATCAGGAGTGATCATGGCTTTGTGAGTTGTTATAGAATGTAGTGTAGTTGTGGTAGAAGCTTTGTGTTGCAGTAATTAGTTTGTGTGTTCAATTTTCAGGCGTTACTTTGTATTTAGTTTGTTTGTTTTTAAGTTGCTGACCTGACAGTCAATCTGTAAAGGATGGAGTTCTAATTACTTTCCCACTGTACTTGTGTATGGGCCCTTGGGAACTATGATTAGGCTCCATGTCTGTATATAAATTAGGGTTAGGAGTGGTTAGGATTCCAGGGATCATGGAGAAATTCTTCTCCTAGGCGAGCTTGACAGTGCCCGGCTAGGAAAGACAGGAGGTGCAAAGCACTTGGTTTGCAGGGGTGACCTTTCCCTAACAAATCACGTGGTGGAAAGGTAGATAGATTCCTTGCATAGTCTTGGCACAAAGGAGGAGGCTTTACCAGTCCATTTGATTGGAGAACAAGCTGACAATTCACTGTGAGGTCAAGAAATGGCTCAAAAAGGCCTAAATTGCTAAATGGAGGATTATGGCTGTGTACGGTCAAATGAGGATGGAGACCTCTAGAATCATTGATGGATAGGCACTAGGACCAAGAAACCTAAGAGAAGAACCTACATTCTTTGGAGAGTTTTAGACGTTTGACCTAATCTCTTGGAGTTGGAGACCTAATAGGGGACTCTTGGGCTAGTAGCCTAACAAACCCTAAGTGATAGTTTGGTGGTAGAAAATTGTAAATGGAGTATGGTGGATTGTCAAGAACCCTAGGGAGATGGTTTGAAGCCTTTGGAAACATCTCTACACCCCTGCAAAGTTAGACTTAGTTGTTGGAGGGTATTAGTCTTTAGGGAAGATTAAAAGCTAAGGGAAGAATAGAAGCATTGCACCAAGGGAGACTTGGTAGATTGGAAGTGAGGTGATAGTGGGGTTGGCTAGCAAAACCAGGGGTACCTGAACATGAGGTAGGTCCTAAAGGTTAAGGTGGTGGAGACACCAAGGAGATCTTGCAAACAAAGATCCAAAGCATGGAACAGTGATTGTTCCATCCAACCCTACCCTATCATAGGGACTTGTAAAGAACTTTGAAGCATGTTACAATAATGAGGGGAAGCTTGAATGAACTCCCATAAGGATGTCTTAGCAAGATTATTCATTAGTTGTTCAATAAGATCGCACACCTTTCTACGTTTTAAAGGAAAACAAGGAGTACCATGTAAGATAGGGTTAGGAAACGAGAGGGATTTTGGAGCTGGTTTTCTTTGTTTCGGATTGTTCCTCATGTTATATGTATGAGCAACGATATTGAAACTTGATTGCTGTGAAACATTATCATTATCAAGATGCCTTTTAGGTGGTTTGAAGATAAGCACGGGTTTGTTTTGAACTTTTGTTTTTTGCAAGGGTGGATAAATGATAAGTTTAGGCTCAGGAGAGTACTTCAAGGGGTATCTAATGTGCATAACCTCAAAAGACTTATCCTTATTCTCATGATCTTTTAGCGAAGGATAATCTAATGTCACTTCATCATCTTCATCTTAGGAATTACTATTATCAGTGTTCTCATTTTTGTCCACCATGATATCTTCCCTAGCAGGATAGTTGTTAGGAGAGCTACAAACTAGATGTTCATGACATTCATGTTAGAATAATCATGAATTAGCTAATAATTAATTAATATTTAATTTATTATTTGTATAATTTATTCTCATGCACTTAAGCTAAACTTAAGAGTGCTTTAATGCTTTTATTATTTGAGCTAATATTAGATCATTACGTCTCATCTCATGTGATTTTGACACTTGTCATGATTTGATCCCTTTCTCATTTAGGGTTTTTCTCTTATAATAACTCAACCCTCATTGTAATTATTTGGAGCTGTCATATCTTCTTGAGAGTCTCTTGCTTCTGTAGCTTTTTCTTGTTGAGGAATATTGCATATATTGTTTGCAGATCTCTTATATGGAAGGTGCATTTTTTTATTGTTTGATCCTATGGCTCATAGTTTTGTGCTTGATTCACAATTCTAACATGGTATCAGAGCATGGATTCAGTAAACTCTTTCTCGATTTATGAGGTTTATTTTTTTCAACAAGGGTTACAGGCTTCAAATCTAAATCCCCTTTGCTTTTTTTGAAAATTTTAAAGGTGGGAGAATTTTTGGTGCATTTTGGCATGAAAAGAACCTCTCCATTGGATTTGGATCTGTCGAGAAAGTCAAATTTGGCTTTTGTTTCACCTAATTTTGACACTTGGCACCAGACGTACGAAACTTTGAAGTGGTTGCTTTGTTTCCAAATCTAGAGGGTAGCTACATTTTGAGCCAAAGCGGAGGTTTCTATTGTGCTCAAAAGGCCTAAAAACCTTAAGATCGCTTATCAAATCATCAAAATCTATGTTAGGACCTTCTAAGGAAAAAAAATTGTGAGAGAGGTCGTACGGCCTCCCCAACACATAGGTTGAGGTGAAATTATATATATATATATATATATATTTCTTGCATGAAATTTTTTTTTTAAATAATAATAATGAAAAGCCTTTTTAAAAAGGCACGTAGGTTTTTCTTTATTTTTATTCAAAAATAAATAAAAAAAGTATTGGGGGTACCGAAGAACCTACCCCCCTACCACGATAGGGTGGCAGGCCCCTCAGGCCCCTTGCCCGAGGGTGGCGGTGGTGGGAAACCTAACACCCCGTTTACTTTTTTTAATTTTTTTTAAATAAAAACAAACTTTTTATATATTTTTTAATAAAAATATAATATGTTTTTTTAAATATATAAAGGTTTTTTTTTCCTTTTTTACTTTTAAAAATAATAAAAAGTCAAATATTTTGCAATTTATTTTTTTGCAAAATAAAATAATCATCATTGTACCTTGAGAAAGATATTTTTTTTTCTCAAACTACTAAAATTGGTGGACCTCCACATTTGGGGGTATTTTTGCTAACTTTGGCGAAGGAGTTCATTTTTTTCTAATTTAGCCACTCTCCATTGGGCTTTTCAAATTTTCACCCAATATTCCACAAGCCATATCTCAGCCATATGGTGGGCTTTTCAAGTGTATTTTTTTTTGAAATGGGGTAGGATTTCTAGCTCTTGGGAGTGGTGTGGTTATTTTATAGTTTGAACTTCTGGTTTTTTTCCAGAATTATGTTTTCTCAATGTCTTTTTTGTTTAGTTCTCATTTTGGAGACTTTGATGGGCCATATCTTCTGCATCCAAACACAATTTTGGGTGCTATTTTTTTTCAAGTGCATGTTTTTCATATATTTCATCATGGTGCTACCAATTTCCTCTTTTTTTGTTAGAGAATTGTATTTTAAAAATGTAGTCCTTTATTGGACATTATGGGCTCCCATTGTATGACTTTTTCAATATGTAAATGTATTGAAATAAAGTGCCACAACAAGTGTATCTTTTATGAGATATTGCACATCACTTTGTGCCTTATTGTACTTGCACTATGCTATAAAGTGCCATGAGGGGGTTTGATGCTTTGCCTTATTTTTCCATCACACCTTTTTCAAGTGAGTGTCCCTTCCATGATAATAGCCTCATGCGTGTGTGAATTTTTTTTTCACACCCTTTATATGTGTTGGTACTTCCATGTTTGCACGTTCAGATGTTCTTGAGTCTTCTTCATGCACTTCTTTTTGGCATTCAATTTAAGTGTGCCTATCACACCTCTCCCTTTTTCAGCATTATAGGAGGTTTCTATTGTTGGTTCTAATGCTTCTTTGGTTTCACGTTGGAGTGATATTTGTATATAGTATTTTTTCCTATGTACTTTCGGATGCAACATACATCAGTGGTTGGTTAATTACATTTTGATGAGATGGATCACTTACCATATGGACACTCTTGCATTCCACTTTTCAAAATTATAAGAGTTATTCTTTGACAATGTTTGCAACTTCTTCATACTTCAATGGTGTTGTTTTTGTTCATCCTTTGTTCATTTTTAATAGGAAATTGTCTTGTTTGGAGGCCTCTTCAGTCCTTCACTTGGCTTTCATCTCTTTTGGAGTGGATTTTTTCCCATGAGTTTTTCTCTATTTCTTCATATTAAAGAGATCTTTTGTTTGTACATGGATACCTTACATGTCTTTGTTTTCTGGGACCCATCATGCATTCTATTTTTAGGGTTTTTAGCTACTCCCTAAGTTCATCTTAAGGGGGGTGTTAGAGTAATCATGCATTAGGTAATAATTAATTAATCTAATTTAATTGATTATTAGTCTAATTTATTATCATGCACTTAAGCTAAACTTAGGAGTGCTTTATTGCTTTTATTATTTGAGATAATATTAGATCATTATGTCTCATCTCATGTGATGTTGACACTTTTCATGATCTGATCCCTTTCTCATTTAGGTTTTTTCTCTTATAAGCACTCAACCCTCATTGTAATTATCTAGAACTTTCATATCTTCTTGAGAGTCTCTTGCTTCTGTAACTTTTTCTTGTTGAGGAATACTGCATATATTTTTTATAGATCTCTTGTGTGGAAGGTGTATTTGTTTGTTGTTTGATCCTGTGGCTTGTGGTTTTTTGCTTGTTTCACAATTCTAACAATTCAATGTTTGGTTATTCTAAAATAATTTCATCACTAGTAGGGGACTTGTCAATGGTTGGATTGTTTTGTTTATCTTGTATCAAATTATTCTCACAAAGGGGGAAATTGGAAAAATAGTATTAGGGGATGTTTCAATGGTCGCATCCTTGTATCTAATGATATATCTTCCCTAGTAAGAGAGGTAGGGGAAGAGAGACAAATAGGACTCTCATAACTCCAATTGGTTTGATCTTCTATCACCAAAATATCTTCATCACAAATAGGAGAGATATTAGGGAAAGTGAAAATTTTATTTCATGATTATCCACCTTTCTATTCTCTTTCACTAAAGCATTCTTATGAGTGTGAGGGATGGACTTATGTTTAGAAAGGTAGGATACTAACATTGTTTGACCAAAAATAAAAAGTACTTCTAACCATCATATGCAATGCTTCACAAATATAAACAATGTATATCCAAAGATGAAAATTACTTTTATCCAGTGTATGCAAGACTTCAAAAATAAAAACAAGGTGTATCCAAAAACAAAAAACACTTTTATCAAACTTATGGAAATCTTAATGAATGAAAAAATTGTTCATGGAAAATTGAAAAGTATTTTTTATGCAACTTATGCAATGTTTCATGAGTATAAACATTGTGTACACAAATATGCAAAATTTTAGAAACGTAAACATTTTCATATCAAATGAAATTTCTCTTGAAATGATTTCAAAATGACTACCCTAAATTGATGTTTCTAACCTAGATGCATAAAATATAAGTTACTGAAACTTTCTAGAATGATACTATAGGTTACTAGAAAGCTTAGGAAGTACAAAAACAAGGTTTTCAATGTTGTAAAAGGTAGTTTCAAGCCTGATCAGGGAATCATTCGCCCTTACTAGTGAATGGGTCCTAGATAAGGATTTTTGAAATGTTTTTGCTCATTTCTAAGTGATTTTTAGTGAGTTTCAAATGCTAGAAAGTTTAGGTCAAGCCTAATTAGGGAGTCATTCACCAATAGGGGAAAATGGGTCCCAAATCATGGTTTTAAAAGGTAAAAACAACAATTTTTAAGTTGTTTTCAGTGTTGTTTGTACCCAATTTTAAACTATAACTCTAGTGATAGAAATTTCATAAACTTGATAACTTAATGCAAGTGAAAGGAATGGAAAACAATGACCTATATAACACCTTTTGAAATGGATTTTTTTTAATTTCCAAATGTAAATGTATGAGATCTAAATGATATACAAAATGACTAATGTGTTTTTGTATTTTTCAGATTTAGATAATGCAAAACAATGCAATTCTTATGCCTAAATGAGATGCAAGTTTGAATGAAAAGAAAGAAACCCTAAATGAGATCTAATTCAATGCAAGTGAAATGAAAATGAATGCAAGATCTAATCTAGGATGGAATGAAAGACTTCAAAATCAAAAATTTAAATATTCATTAGGTCAGGTTCACCGTTATGTTTCATGTAAAAATAGGGTTCATCAAGGTGAAACAAATCAAGATAATGAACCTCTAATTTTTAATGCTATAAAACATATAATTATGAGGGCTAAAACACACAAATAACAATAAAAAACTAACCCTAATTTTTATAGCAATGAAAGGGGAGTTTTGGGAGCTTGAAATGATGTGTAACTTGCTGCAATAATCTTGTTTTTAGGGAAAAAATCACTCATTCACCTTTATTTGTGAATGGGTCCCTATTAAGGTTCTAGAAATTGACTTCTAGGTTTTATTCCTTTCATTCTACACTCCTAGATCCTAGAATTTCATTGCTTCAAGCCCTACTAAGGACTCATTTTCCTTTAGTGGAAAATGGTTCCTTTTGGGGTTTTGGAAAATGGATTTCTAGGTCCTATAATTCAATGTTTGCACTCTCAATTCCCAAGTTTCCAACTTCTAAAAGTAAGAAATTAATTTTGTAGAGCTCTTTCCGCGATCTTGCAATGTAGATGACAACTTTTGCAACTTGACAACATTGTCACTTTTAATTCCAATTTTTTCCCCGCTTGATCTTCAACCTATAAATCTACAGATAAAACTTCAAAGGAAGAAGAAATTTTTGATTGTTAGTGAATAGGGGTTTTCCAAATTCAAAACCATTGTATTGTAATTAAATCAAATTATGAAATAAGGAAATTGAAACATCAAACATGAATAAAATGTTGATACCTTGAATGATGTCTTGGAATGTAAATCTAAAAAATAACATGAATTAGACATGAATAATGTAGATCTTGATCTTAAATAAGATGTATAACTATTCTTGCAATGTAGATCTTCAATGCTACATCAACTATCTTAGCTCAACAACATGCTTGAATGCACTACCCCCTTGGCATGATGACATGACTTTGAATTGTTGCGGTATACTCTTGATAATATACCCTTGAATGTCTTTGAAATTCTTTATTATACTCTTGTGAATGTACTCTTGAGTTGTCATGAAGACCTAGGATGAAACTAGGTCAATTAATCCTTAATTTATACTAATTTTAGAGATTAACCTTGAAATTAAAATAATTCAAGCCAACCTCAGATTAGGTTATTAAAATAATAAGGACCCCACCATAATTAAATTCAAAAATAGGTGTCCTACTCAAGGGGGACCCATTCTCCACTAAAAGTGAATGGGTCCTGGCATAATTTCCAGGACCAAGCTTTGGGGAGGTTAAATAACATCGAAAACCCACCTCAAAAATGTAAAGAAAGGGGTGTCCTATGTGGAGAGGACTCATTTTCCACTAAATACGAATGGGTCCTAGCAACATTTTTTAGGACACCAAATTTTCCAAATTAAATTTTACCCAATATCATTATTGGGTGCCAGGATAGATCCTTGAAAAGAGGGATCAAATTTGATTTAAAGGGGCCAATTAAGCTTAGTTAACCACCATTAATTAAGAGAACCTAGATAAAGGTGAAAGTGTGTTACAACACTTTACACCAATTAAAAGAGGGTACAAATTAAGTACATTTCATTAAAGTGGGGCCCAAGATCAATGTGAATGTGTTACAACACATTACAACATTAAACCTAGAAAAAATTAGGTTAATTATTCCCAAAATCAAGGAAAAGGGATACTTTTTCTATTACTACATTTTTCCCCCACTTAGTGAGAAGATGACCCCATGTCAAACTTCTTGATCATCAGAGCTTGCACCTCTCTGATAGCCTTATGGGATATTCAATGAGTGGGGGATGAATTTACACCTCACTAAATACCTCTGGGATTTTTATAGAAAGCTAGCTCTTCTCTGAGTTTGGGAAAAAGGGTAGAAGAAAATGTAAATATAAAATATGAAAAATTGTGATGCACCAATGCTCTTACAACATTTCAAAACCCAAATTATTTTCTATGAATCATATATTAGATACAGAATGCCACAACCCTTCATTGTTGGGAAGAGAATGAGAAACAAGGGCTAAATACAAGCATAGTGTAGTCTTTCAAATATCCCCATGGGAAGTGTTCATTCAGGTCCAACCAAGAATAAAAGTTCCAAAAGTTAACAAAAAAATATTTAAAAAGTTGTACAAACCCTTCCTCTTAATACAACATAACATGAAGAAATCATACCCCTTAAAGAAAATAGAGTTCAATTCAAGGACATAATCCAATTTCTATAGGCTATTACTCTATCATATAAGCTTACAGCATGAAAACCAACTAATCAAACTATTCAAATTAAGCTTAACAAGATGATTTATTATGAATTAAAACATAAAGAAGAAACTTGAGAAAGGCCATATCATGGATAGTTTCAAAATTTCTTCCAAACAAATCATACTTAATATCAAATAAACTTTAAAACAAAGGTCGAATGCCAATCTGACAATAGTTTGGGTTAAAACAATATAACATGCTAGAGATAAGTATTGTTCTACCAACTTCTAATGAAGATATTTCTATAACTGAGGAAAACTAAAGAATTTATTTCCAAAAGGGAAAACTTATGGAACCCTTTCTTTCTATTGTTGCCTCCTATTTATAACTGAAAAGAGAGAAATGATGCCACCACCAAGAAGAAAATACTACTAGATGTCTACACTTGATAGCTCACAATCCAACTATAGATCTTTAATTAGGTCACGACAATCTTTGCTCATCATTTCCCAACCACTACATTAATGTCCCTTAGATATTTAGCAAAGATCATTATTTGAAAATAATCAGATTCTAGAAAAAATCTTAGCAAAAGTGTTGCTAACCAATCATGTGGCTCGACAGTGTTGACTCAAAGTTTCTACCCTAAAACCAAGAAAACCTAGCATGCTTCAGTAAACTCTAGAAATATCACTTTCTTTAAAAGCACAAATGTCTAAAACAAAGAGATGACATGTCAAGCAGGTGGAGAGTTTTAGTGTTATGAAGATATCCTTACATAAAACTCCCACCAAGCTGACATGTGTCATCGCTTCCCTCTAGAAAAGAAAGTGATAAATAAAAATCCGTGCAACCACCATATGGAAAATTGCATACCATTTTCTGAACAAATTTTTCTTGGAGCACAGACACATCTGAATCCAAAAGCATATAATATCCAAAAATTAAAAAAAATTAAGGAAAATATGCTTCATAGTTCTGGTGACTCACATGGGGCCTTCGCTTGCAGAGACACAAAACCTATACCTTCGGAAATTCTTGGATTTTAAGGAAAGAGGAATGTTGTGTCTCCCAATCCACATTATTTGGTCAGACACGATTACAAATGACCTTGTATGCTTGATCTAGCTCAAAAAATTCTTTGAAAGAAACAAATCCCCATCTTGCTGAAGCAGCCCCAAGGTGATAATAGAGACAAGAAAGAGGAAAGATCTCGTGCTCGATGTCATCAATGGTAGGCGTTGCACTCAAAACTAAGATTTTTGTGGAAGTTCAAAATTTATGTCAAATTTCATCTATAATCTACTCAACTAATAGAAAATATCCATCTAGTGAAGGAAAGGGAAGCAATATGAAGCTATGCAAGACACTAAAATCCTTCTCAATTTCATCGACCCTCTTGTTCAACACTACTTGGAATTCCTTGCTTCTTTTTGTGGCCTTGTGGAAGTCGATGAATTCATTTTATTTTCTCGAGGTGGTCCTTCAACCTAGAATTCCTGCACTTCTTAGGGCCTCATCAGTGGCCACACAAAACCTAGAAATCAAGCCTTGTGACTCTGCTACTCAGGGAGAAAATACCTATAGAATTTGGTTAGCCAGCAAGCCAACCTTTCCTTTTAATTCCTGAGCATCCCTCAGAAACTGTAGAGCTGGTTTGAGGATAGTGAGTGCAACTATGATTCTCTCCTAGTGCATGGATATCAAATTTTTCAACACTGGGAGGGTCTTAGACCCTTGTGCAGCTATTAGCTCTTGATATAACTAAGCCTCTTTTTCTCCTACATTCTCCTCCATTTTATTCTTCTCTCAGAGGGAATTCACCAGCTCAAAGCTTAATCTTTCAATCTCTTGATCACGAGCCTACAAAGTGGATGTGATATTTTGTCTCTCTTGTCTTTACTTCTCTACTTCCACCTAGGCCTTTTGTATATTGTGGTGTGAAGCTTGAGATTGGATGTCATCCAACTCTCTCTTTATGTTTTCCTTAGTACACTAGTACTCTATGTTTTTCTAGTGCTCAGCAACAAGCTCAACTCCCAACCTTTAAATTTTGACATATAGATGAACCTATTCACCTTGGGTCTCCAGAAGCAACTTAGTTGATTCCCATTATTGATTCTATATTTTCCTTATGTGGTCCATTTCAACATCTCTAGTCTTGATTTATGTTTGTAGCCTATTCACTATTACATTTACATTCATTAACTTTACCTCATGCTTCTTCAATTTCCTATCTAGCCTCTCATTATCTACATATACCACCTTTTGGGTGGCCTTAGCTAGGACTACCTTGTCATGCAAGAAAATTTCATTCAAATCGAGACCCATGGCCATGATGTCATAGTCCTCCATTTGCATTTTCCTTCGGGTTTGGACACGAGCAGCTTCATGGTAGTAATCAGTAGAGAATTTTTCTCTTCATCAAAGCAAGCTTCAATATTCTTGAACCACCAAAAACAATACACTTTAGGGAAAGAGGATTCCCCCAATGATCTTCTAGGGTTTTTCTATTAGAAGCTAAGGTTGGAAGAATGGCTCTCTTTCGCACTAAAGGATTGTTGGTGTTCATTGAAAGAGGGTTAGGGTCTTAAATTGATGTGTGTGGGATGCCCTAAATGCTGGAAATGGAGAATAGAAACTAACTAGTAATGTAAAACCTAAGAAATGTAAGGTGCTGGAAAACACACTATGATATGTAAACATTAACTAAATGCCCTAAGAAAACATAAGCAAACTATTATAAAAACAAACAGAAATGAAGAGGTACACCTGGAGGCTAAAGAGGGATGGCTTGGAGGTATGGAAACTTGAAGAACTTGATGCAGAAACTGGGAAGGACACTTACGCCATTGTAGGCAACCTAGTCCTCTTTTTGTGAAAATCTTTCAAAACTCGTTTCTACCAAAAGGGTACTCAGATCTTCAGAAAACCCAAAAATGCATGTATGGTGGGACTAGGTCGCCACTAATGGTGACCTAGTCCCTTTCAACCTTTTGGGAATTCTGAAAGTGAAATTTGGAGGTCTCGATCTACACTTTCTGCTTCTTAAGGTACTCGAATCTGAAAACTTGATCTTCGGTTTATAGGAGACTTTTTGTGTAGATTCTTAACCTAACCAGCAAGGAGGTGTTTCTGACAAGTCTTTAATGCACCCTTGAATGGTTTTGAAGCTTCCAAGATACCTAAATCTGCAAACACACAAAGAAGGAAGAAGAAATGTCGATTGTTAGAGGGGTATGTGTAGGATCATGATGGGTCAAAAAGTGGCGATATGTAAGTGATATGATGGCTCATGTGGCTGAACACTTTTTTTAAGCCAAAATTGATGAAACGAAAAGGGTTTTTAAAGGAGATTCTCAGCTTTCCACCAATATAAATTATGCTTTACTTTGAATTTAAGAAATAATTATTATTCATTTTCTATTTTCTGAATCCGAAACAGGTGTCACATTCTATGTTTCTCATACTATAGGATTAAAAAAAAAATTGAATTTTATGAAGTTTTGACCAAGTTAAGATGATCAGACATAAGAGTTTTTATATTTTTTAAAAGTTGTAGTAAAAAATTCATAATTAATTATTTACTTGGAAAAAAATAACAAATAAATATGCATCACATTGGGACATGAGTCTTCTACTTATATCTAAAATCTTATAAAAAAATTATATTATCATTTTATTGTGGTTAGAGTGGTTAGACAAACACCTACTTCTTATTATTACCTAAAATTTATGTACTACTCCATTGAAATTTCAAATTTTCACCAAATAGATTTTTTGTTTTTTAAATAAACCTAGTAGTTTAGAAACTAAATTCAATTTTCTATAGATTCTATTCTTACATATTTTGAAATAATTATAGATAACTTATTCAAATTTTTACGTTAATTTGTCTAACTCTGATTTTTTGAATTTTCATTGCCACTTAAGGGCTTGTTTTTCCAATGATGATCCTGCACATACCCAGAGTATGGGGGCTTGGCTTGCTCAAGCCCCTTTTAGATAATCAAATCAAATGATGAAACAAAGTAAGAAAGCATGAAATGTAAAGTAAGTGGACTTAGTTACCTTTTCATGATGAGAGATCTTGAGTTTCTGTAATAATCTAGCCCTTGAATGCTTCAACAATGATGTCTTGATCGCTTATTATGTAAAAACCCTAGCCTCCTTGAGAAGGACATAAGATATGAGAGGAATTGTAAATGATGAATGTGTCTTATGAAGAATTAGGGTTTCTAGGCTTATTTATACAAGTTATGCCCTATTTTTCTTGAAATAACACCATATAGGCCGACCTAAAGGTTTTAGAGACAAAATCCTGAAAGAAACTTAAGTTAAAATTGAATTTTATGCCACATGGGACTAGGTCACCCAAGGTGGCGACCTAGTCCACTTGGGAATTTTTCATTGATTTTCAGCGATTGAAGTGTGATTATTGTTGCTTGTCAGGATTGTCTCATGAATATACATTAAGATAAGACATATATGTGCATCAAGGGGTCATTATAGGATAATAAAGGGTTAATTTGGTGATGACAAGCCTAGGAAAGTGTAAAAATGTTTTGTAACACCTTACAAAACTTTTGCACAAGGCTTGGAAAGGGATAAAAAGAGGCTGAAAAAAGGTCCAAAATCCATAGGGAAGGGTCCAAATGATTGAAAAGTGTTAAAGGCTATACTTTTTGGTGATGCATTTAGCCCCCACTTCAGTGAGAGTATGAACTTGCTTCAAAATCACACTAAATTAGCCCAATGGAGTTGGTGAAGAATGACAAAGAAGAAGGATGAGAAAGATGAAGGAGGTGGTCAAGAGCCCAAGGATTTGAGATTCTAAGTCAAGTTGACATCAATGCAAAAGACACATTCAAGGGTGAATGCATTACAAAAAAATGAGATACATGATCATGCAATGATGAGGATTAGTATGAAGAGAAGAACGAAAGGTTAAAAGATGTGCTCACTCTAGGGCCATAGATCATCAGGTCATCTACAGGGTGAGTTGCTCCAAAAGGTGAGAACCATACACATGGCTAGTATGTAGTCACACACGCATAGGTGGCTATGGGGAAAGTCATTTCTTTGGGGCTTCCTACTTAACCATACTAAAGTTATACCTCATGATAACTTTGATAAGGTGCCACAAAAGAAAATGATATTGATATATTGATTTTGTTCAAAGGGGTTTTTCTTAGTTCGTGCAATGTCTCATCTTATGGAACATTATGTGTAATGTGTCCAAGAGAGGAAAAGTGCAAATGGACTCATCCTGAGAAACATTGTACCTAATCTCTTCAAGAGAGGGGATCGCAAGAAAAAATATCGCATAATGAAATGTGAGTAGTGATGTATGCCCCCACTTTAAAGAAATTGTGAAACACCGTACTGTGAGAAATTGCTTTAAAGTAGAAGAGGAGGAAGAGAAGGTCATGAGAGTTTGTTCAGAAATCCCTATTCCAAGTCATATGTTTTTGATAAGCTACATCATGAAGAGAGGTGTATGTCACATGCAAGTCCACTTATGACATGTCGTCAACATCCCAAGCTTACTCTTATATGTTCATGAAAGGTTAACGATAAGTCAAAAGAGACAATGACAAGTGACATACGAGGGAAGAGGCTAACTAAACCCTTGCCCCCACTTAGTGCAAGACAAGAATGAGCCAAAATAATTGAAGAAATGCAAGGTTGAGTGAAAATCAATATCAATTAGAGGAATGAGATGTCTCCACATAAGGGAGAAAATCAAGCTCCTTAAGATGTTGGATTTTTCTACTCAAGGCCTTACACTCTTTAGTGTGATGACCATGAACTCATTGGTAGGAACAAAAGGAATGTCTATGAGAACATTTATTTCTAGTTCAGGGAGGAAGAGAGATCAAGTGATCTTGGAGGAGTCTCAACAAGATAACCTCTCGATCAAGGGTAGAAGGTGTTCCTTGGGTGTGTAACAAAAAGGAGTCTTTCTTAGTATAGGATTTCATACTTACACAAGGCGCTAGAGATTGTCATATTTTGTATACTCCTTTGGAGGAGTGTGTAAAATCTGAATCAATAGTGGGTTGCGAGATGACATTGGTATTAAGCAAAGAGTTCCTTGTTGGTTTCAAAGGAGGACTTTCTAAGGTTGGGTTAGAAGGGTGATTTGGGATAGCACTAGTGATGTTGGATGAAGGCTTGATGATTTCGATGAAAGCACAAAATCCAAGACCATGATTAGATGTTTAGGTGTTAGGCTCAATAGGGTTGCAGATACCTTGTTCATTAGAACCACAACCTTTTCCAGTATAGCTAGGTTCTTTAATTATCTCATAACCTTTTCCATAAATATTTTTCAGAAATTTTGGATCTTGTGATGGTTCGTTGTGGGCTGTATTGGTCAAAGTAGTTGAGGTAGATTATTTCAAAGGATAAGCTGAGTCTTGTCTTGACAAGACTACATTTCCCTTGTTAGAGTCTTTGTTGGTGATCTTGGAGTCTCCTAGTAAAGGAGGGGTGAAGTTTAAGGAACCCCAATCATCGTCTAAGGACTTTGGTTGGACGAGTTCCACTTGTTTGGTGGTGTTGAAATGGTGAATGGTTTGGATTTGTTTTTCTCAACTTGTAAGACAATGTAAGGCTTAAGATCAATGTCGAGTGTTTACACTTTGTTTTTGTAGATGTATTTCATCTTAGGATGAAGAGTGGAAGGCACTCCATTCATAGCATGAATCCATGGCCTACCTAAGATGAGGTTAGATGAAACATCATTAGGCATAACATGGATCAATGTGTCTAATGTGGCCACTCCAACTATAACAGGCAAAGTGATCACACTAAGTAGCTTTTGTCCTACACTATCAAATCCAATGATAGATAATGAGGTAGGTTGGATGGTTGATTTATTGATATGGAGCCTATCCAAGAGATTGAAACTACACACATTGACAATAGAGCCATTGTCAACAAGGGTTTGCTTGATCCCTGTGCATTTTTATTGAGATATGATCATGAAGGCTTTAGATTTTTTTTGCACATCCAAAGGAGGGAGCTCACTTTGATGGAAAACAATAGCATTCAAACCTTGAATCATAGTTGCTGTGTCATTTTTTTGCACATTGGAAGGGACATGAATTTGTTGTAAGGAATTTTGCATCATGTTGTGCTAGTGAGGGGAGGCTTGGATAAGGTCCCATAAAGATATTTTAGTAGGAGTATTCCTTAGTTGGTCAACAAGGTCATACTCCCTAAGGATTAAATTTAGGCAAGGGGCAGTAGGTAAGATGGGAGGAGATGAAGGTAAGGGTGTTGAGATTGATGGTTGGGAATGCAGGTTGTTGCGAGTGTAATGTTTATAAGAAACAGTATCTTGACTTGGTTGCTGCAACACATTATTTTGAGGTGGGTAGGGGGTGAATTCGGCTTTAGGTTTGGTTGAAGGAGGATAGGGAATGAGTTGAGGTTGAACAATATTAACATCCCCTTGGGAAGGAGATTCAATATTATTCTTGGCTTGCATCATGATATCCTACATAGGAGGAGAGATTTTAGGAGAACTACAAGCCACATGTTCGTGACATGCAAGGATTGGTTCTTCTAAAATGACTTCATCATAGGTAGGGGAATGATCAATGATGGGATGGTAAATAGGGGGATGAGGAAGAGAGGGGTCTATTTGATTAGCAAAGGTCTCATTCTCTTGTTCCATACAACCTACCCTAGTAGGAGAGCTTGGCAGAGGTTCATCACATGCTTCATCACAAGGATAGGAGACATCAAGAGAGGGACCACTATGATTTTAAAATAAATTACCCCAAAGGGTGGGAAAATTAGGGAAGGGAGGGTCAAGATTCCATGAATTGTAATAGTTGTATCTTCTAACACCAACCTATCCTCTTTGCATTGAGGAGGGATATGAGAAAAACTGGTTTGAGGGTCATGGTCATAAAGACTGGGCAAGTGGATGATGTTTTCATCTTCTTGTTGTTTAATGTTTTGCAAAGGGGAAGGAGGAAGAGGAAGACAAAAAATACAATAATGATCTTCAATTGTTGTGTCTTCTTCACTAATATACCTTTGTCACCAATGGGAGTGATGGTAGGAGAAGAACAATTATGATTATCATGATCATCAATGTTTGCATCCTCATTGGTCAAAGATTTATTGAATGAGCTAAAAGAGATGAATTCATCAAGGGATTCATCTACCATTTCTACATCATCACTACTAAAGGGCTTTCTATCTATAAGTTTTTGAGTGAGTGGATGTGATGTTGTTAATGTTGTGTTTGTGTTTTCTAAAGGTTTTGATTTAAATGATCTAGGAATTAATGCAACAAATGAAAATAACTTAATGATATCCACAAGTACCATGAATGCTATTGAAAATTTAATAAAAGCTATGTAAAATTAGAATGCAATGTAAAAGCATAAGATGAAATGCAACTTTCAAATTTCAAAGAAGGCAATTTATGGATTACACTATCAATGATCTAAAAACAAAATTTTGTAAATGCAAAATTGAAAATGTATAATGCATTAAAAGAGATAATTTATGCTAGATTTATTGAAATGCATGCTAAAAAAACACAACCCAGTGATATAGAAAGGTAATGACACAAAACAAAATCATTAAAATAAGGTTTTCAGCTCTATAAAGGGCGGTTTCAGAGGCCTAAAGGGACTAGGTCGCCCAGAGTGGCGACTAGTCCACCAAGTAATTTTTTTGAGATTTTACAAAATATTTTGATGGATCCAAGTGGTTTTTGTATTGGGTGATGCAAAACTAACATGAAAATGTAAAATATTAGAGATGTGCAATGTTCTAAGATGCAAAGTGCAACCTATTATGCACTTTCACTAATGCAAAATTTAAACCCTAGAATGCAATATAAACAATGCAAAATGCAATGAAATGCAAACCTAGGATGATGAAGGAATCTAAATTAGAAAGGAAGGGTATTCGAAGGTCAGGTTCACCAAAATGAACCACCAAAAACAATGCACTTTAGGGAAATAGGATTCCCCCAATGAGCTTTTAGGGTTTTTCACCTAGAAGCTAAGGTTGGAAGAATGCCTCTCTTTCGCACTAAAGGATTGCTCATGTTCATTAAAAGAGGGTTAGGGGATTAAAGTGATGTGTGTGGGATGACCTAAATGTTGGAAATGGAGAATAGAAACTAACTAGTAATGTAAAACCTGAGAAATGTAAGGTGTTGGAAAACACACTATGATGTGAAAATATTAATTAAATGCCCTAAGAAAACATAAGCAAACTATTACAAAAACAAACAAAAATGAAGAGATCCACCTAGAGGCTAAAGAGGGATGGCTTGGAGGTCTAGAAACCTAAAGAACCTGATTCAGAAGCCGAGAAGGACACTTACACCATTTTAGGCAACCTAGTCCTCTTTCTATGAAAATTTGTCAGAACCCATTTCTGCCTAAAGGGTACTCAGATCTTCATAAAACCCAAAAAATAATTTAAGGTGGGACTAGGTCACCACTAATGGTGACCTAGTCCCTTTCAACCTTTTGGGAATTCTGAAAGTGGAATCTGGAGGTCTCAGTCTACACTTTCTACTTCTTGAGGTACCCGAATCTAAAACCTTGATCTTCATTCTATAGGAGACTTTTTGTGTAGATTCTTAACCTAACCAACAAGGAGGTGTTTCCAAAAATTCTTCAATCCACCCTTGAATGATTTACAAGCTTCCAAGATACATTAATTTGCAAACACACAAAGAAGGAAGAAGAAATGTTGATTGTTAGATTATTGGGGCTTGCCTGGGTCAAGCCCCTTTTAGATAATCAAATCAAATGATGAAACAAAGTAAGAAAGCATGAAATGTAAATTAAGTGGACTTAGTTACATTTTTATGATGAGATATCTTGAGTTTCTACAACAATATAGCCCTTGAATGCTTCAACAATGATGTCTTTATGGCTTAGTATGTGAAAACCCTAACTTGCTTGAGAAGAAGGAGAGAAGAGACGAGAGGAATTGTGAATAATGATTGTGTCTTATGAAGAATTAGGGTTTCTAGGATTATTTATACAATTTATGCCCTTATTTTCTTGAAATAACACCATACAGGCCGACCTTAGGGTTTTAGAGACAAAATATCAAAGGAAACTTAAGCTAAAATTGAATTCTATGCCACATGGGACTAGGTCACCCAAGGTGGTGACCTAGTCCACCTAGGAATTTTTCATTGATTTTCGGAGATTGAGGTGTGATTATTGTTGCTTTTCAGGTTTGTCTCATGAAAACACATTAAGATAGGACATATATTTTCATTAAGGGGTCATTATAGCATAATAAAGGGTTAATTTGGTGATGACAAGCCTAAGAAAGTGTGAAAATGTTTTGCAACACCTTACAAGACTTTGGAACAAGGCTTGGAAAGGGATAAAAAGAGGTTGAAAAAGGTTCAAAATCCATAGGAAAGGGTCCAAATGAGTGAAAATTTTCAAAGGCTATACATTTTGGTGACACACTTCTTGGTAGTCAATAGTGTAGTAATCTTTAATAACTGTTTCTACTTCCAGGCTTGTTGGGCTCACTTGGTTGCATCAAAATGATCTTGAAGACTCTGTAGGGTGTCGATGCTTTGTGCTACAATGGAAGAACCAAGAGGGATACCAAAGGAAATAACTTAAGGAGAAATCTTAGATGTATGTTCATGCGAGGAGGCAAATGGGAGTGTAATCATGGTAGGATGCTGAATTGTGATTAGACAAGGGGAAAACTAGTTGGTGTGAAAAGAGAAATAGGGGGAAGGAGAGATTTTTTCCCTGAAGAGGATGGACCTGGGGTAATGGGAAACATGGATGATACATATTTTTCACTAGGGTCCCTAGACAATGCAATCAAAGAATCAAGAGCGACCGAAGTGGATATTGCTCATTCAACGCATGGGGTTACTTCATAAGGTGTATTGCTAAAAATAGTTGAGGGTTCATTAAGGACCAAAAGCTCAATGTCTGTACATGGAGGATTCTTTTCTACAAATGAGGGCAAAGGAGTAACCAAAGATGTAAGGGTAGGAAGAAGAGAGGGAGTAAAACTTACCTGGACTTCAATGATCGAAACACTTTGCATAATAGACTCCACTTCTTATTCTCCTCTTATTGATACACCGGGTGCAACCAAATCCTAGACTCATCTTCTCATTTCATGACTAGATCTGGTACATTCCAATCCTTTGGTAGTTGATCCTACTGAAACATGTCCTTTGACAACCACAACAAAAATTCTTGGGAACCATCGGGTTCTTTTTCATGTGTATTCGAGCACTGGCAGAGGACATGGCTTGTGAGTCCTTTTACTTTGAGCCTCTTCTCCTATCAAATTCTTCAAGATGGGAAGTATGGTGCAGAAGTTGCTCCTCTTCAATCTCATGACTTGTCTTTGGATTACTATTATCGGTATTGTCCTCTTGGTCATAAATTTCTTTCGAACCTTTCACCGGCCAAAACTCTTCGAACAAGGTATTGAAGAACCTCATCTCTTGTCCAAACCTCTATAAATTTGTCTTCTTCCTTTCTGACCATCCCTTGCACTTCAAATTTGTATTGAAGGATTTACTCATCAGGAGATTCCTCTAATACTCCACCTATGCTACATAAAAATTTAACCATTTTCATTGTTTGATTAGTATGTAGACCAAGTCAATGTATACTTCTACCCTTTCCTGAGCCAGATTCCTCCTTGACTCAAAATACTCCTGGCTCTCATGTTTCAAAGTGAAGTGCTTTGTCAGATTGTAGTCCCACATGTCACAGATGAGGACCAAGCCTAGGGTTGCCAATAGGTTTGTAAGTTCGACCCCGCCTTCCACTTCTCCAATATCACCTAACTATTGGAAATGGTGAGGGGAAGCAGGGATATACTTGTATTATTCCTTCCAGTTCCATAAGCGTTGTCGACAAGGGTTGCCTAATGACATGCATTCAATGTAAAAAATCTATCTATTACAAATTGAGGGAGTCTAAAAGGCTCTTCGATGAAACCATGGAATCTGATAAATGTGAAATCCTCTCCTAGGAAATAATCCATTAGAGTTAGTGGAATTTTCATCCATTGTGAGACCTATGGAGAAAAATGGCCTATAGGACATGGCAACGAGTCTTGAAGTGCTAGCCTCATAAAATAGTCCACAAACTAATAATAATTGCATGTTCTTGACAATACATAAGTCCACATAGGAATTGGTTGATAGGAAACATTTAAATCAAGCCTAAACACTAAAAAACTTCTTTCTAGAAACTCATAATTTTGATGCAAAATCAAGTGAACCAAGAAAAAAGAATACTTGAATTTATACAAGGTATCATAGTTCTTCAATTTCTCTAGAAAACCTCTGACTATTGCATTAGGAAAATCATAATATTTCTAACTCTTCTCTTTTTTTCACATGAAGGCTAGACCCATCTAGAAGGGATGGACTTACTCATCATCATCAAGGCCATAAATCATGACCAACATTGAGAATATAGCTTGTGTGTCCTTCTTGAAATTTCTACCTACAAGAGGAAAATCAAAAAGACCTCTCACCATTCTTTCCTTCGTCTCACCCTCATAAAATCTTTCCTTTTGGGTTCTTTTTTCCTAGAAAATTTTCATCTTTTCTTCATCAAACTATTCAATGTCCCAAGTGATAGGGATACATAACATATCCTATATGGCTTCAATAGAAATTGTGACTTTGATTTTTTTGCCCACAATGGCTCCTTTCTACTTGTTAAATCTTTTGGAACATGCATCCACAAACTTTGAGCAAGGGTGTACGGTAGGCAATATGAACTATGGAAGCCCACAATTCTAGAGCCAAGATGCAAAACCCTCAGATGACCCATGATCTACCATTCTTTGGAATTCCCCTTCCTTAAGGTTTTTAGGGTTAGCCACCAATTTTGGGTTGAAAAAATTATCAGAAACGTCCTGCACCACCTCTCTCCCAATACGTCTATTTGGTTGCACTATTTTACAAAATTCAAATGGCCACTCCTCATGCACTAGGGAATTGATGAATGAGTTCCACCCAAAGATATCAGTATAACCAAGCCTTTTATATGAGCCTCCAACTTTCCTACTAGATGTTGATGGCTTCACCATGGCCATTTTCAAAAGTTGTAGAGAGTTTCTTTAATGAAAATGGCCACTTTCCTTTTTCTACTTACAAAAATCTACTTTTGGGTGTAGTTAATTCCCTTAGCATATGCATGCAATTAAGGATACATCATTACTATTGGTCCATTAAATGCTACGAATGAGGTGATACATGTGGATTTGAGATCTGTATCCCTCGACAATTCCAAAAACAACGTGAGAATGGAATTAGTACATTCTCCTTGTCACCGCTTTTCACAAATAAGCTCATTTCCTTGGAGAGCATGGTTTTAGCTATGACCAACATGCTTAAGTAATGCAAGGTACCTCTAGAAAGACATGCCCATTTAATTTGTCAAAATTTAATGTGTTAATCTATCTCTTTTCACATAAGCGAGCTAGCTAATGCTGATGATGGAAAAGGACACATGTCGATGATCGGCCTATGTGAACATTTACTCCCAATGCCCAAATTTAATTTCCAGGACCTTATGTTAGACTTTTTGTATGATTTATCTCCTATCTACTAGTTGCTTTGGTATTCCCTCCATTGTTGTCTAGCCAAAAATAGACTTCCCATTGGTTTGCTTCATTGGCGTATCCTTTTATAAATAGCTATACCACCTTATTACAATATTCATTCAAAAAAATAGTTTTTTAAGTTTAGCAAGTTTTTCTTACTATCTTCCATTCCACTATAATTGCTCCTCTATCATAATTTTGGTTGGCTTAGGTACTCCTATTTAGCTTCTACCTTGAAGGCCACAATATGCCTTCATGGGGGAGGTCACTTGTGATAGAATTAAGCGTCTGGTAAAGAAGTGTGACTGCCTTGGTACCATTGGGTTCAAGTGGGTAGTCGGCCTAGACTATATTATCGATGAAAACTAGATGAGAAGTAACTACAACATAATCTCCCACTTTGTCACATTCCTACTTGACCTTAATGTCACCAAGCCCATGATAATTGAATTATGCCACCAGATGTTCAACTCCATACTGCTAGAAGGGCTCGATGAAACTATCCAAGAGGCCATTCTTGGTGTTGGTATTTTGAGTGCCATGGACATTTGCAGGCATGTCGACTATTGTATGGACGTGGTATGGTTGTCATTCCTTTTTGAATTCCACACCATGGACCCTGAAGGGCATCACTTGTCTCTTCTGACAACCACCTACCTACTTCAGGGCTCGATTGGAGGAAACACTTCAAGTTCCTAGTATACAATCACGACAAGAAGAACTAAGTCCTGCGCATTATGCTGAGACCATGTGTGTTGTGTGTTGGCCCCCTTCCACCTTTTCAAAGAAGAAGAAGAAGAAGAATAAACTGACTATGATCAACTTTCCTATGTAACCACAGTTAGAGGCCTAAATTTTACTATTTTTTTCATGTTGCCTCTATTTTGCTTCTTTTTGCTTTGGGACTCTTTTTGGGTTCTCGAGAGAGAGATTTAAGTTTCAATTCAAGCCTCAAGCTATGTTACATTATAAATTTTTGATGAGTATAATATAATACAAACCTTACACTTCCTCTATTTTTTTCTCATGGATTATTCTCAAAATTCCAATGTATTTACAAAAAAATTACATATGGTACATAGTTGTTAAAAAAATTCAAAGAATAGCGTATTTTAATGGAATAATTTTAGATAACTACCGTTCAGTAGTATATCCAAATTATTAACTTCCATATTTTCAAGGTTTTACACATTATTTTCTTTGCATGCACTAATTCAGAATGGTCCCTTCCATAGCACTTCAATTTTGGCATGTTGTCCTGGTTTCATAGTATGCTCATCATACTTTAGTACTAGGCTCCCTTCCATGAAATCAGGGTTGGAGTTCTTTTTATCAAAAAATTGTTTTATTATTTTTTGGTAGTTGATCATGGCTCCATGAGCTTTTTCTCTATCTTCTTCAAGTTTGAGGAGTTCCGCCAGTCGTTCTTCCATTCCATGCTTTCTTCAATCTCTAGGGCTTTTAGTAGTTGCAAAGCAGTGATTTCTATGGAAATGGATAAAACTACCTCTTTTTCATACACTAGTTTATAAGGAGAGGACTTCAGGATCTTCTTGGGTGTAATCTAGTCTACCCACAAAGCATCTTGCAAGTGTTTGTGCCAATTCCTTTGTCACTCTAACCCAATGCATTTGATTAACCTAATTTATCTTTTGTTGGTCGACTCTGCTAACCCATTTCTTTGTGGGTAGTAATTTTATAAATTTTTAAGGTAAACCCAATGTTTGATATTAAAATACAACATCCTTGAGCCTACAAAATCCCATGTGTTGTCAAATATGATGGTTTTCCGCAAACCAAATGTGGTTACCATCTCTTCAAGGAAATTGACAATCTTGCCCTCTATAGCATTTTTAGGGCAACATCCTCTGTCCACCTTGTGAATTAATCGGTCACTGTAAGGATCCACTTATGGTGAGTACTAGAAATAGGATTCATCATCTGATGAAATCCAAACCCCATTGAGCAAAGGGTTCTTCATTTACAATTAGACTAAAAAGGTAAGACATAATTCTTTCTTTTGCCAACAAAATATTGGCACTGAGTACAAATTTTCACTAGATGGTGTGCTTTAGAAAACATGGAGGGCCAATAATATCCCACTTGCATTATCTTCAAGTTGGTAGTCTTGCCAGAGAAATTTCCACCCTCAGGGTTACTATGAAATTCATTAAGAACTCTTTCCACATGTAGCTTATCTAAGCATCGAAGCAGGACACCATCATAATTTCTCTTAAATATTATACATTCAATTAATACATACCTAGTGCCTTACATTCAGTAGTATCACCTTTTGTGGGATGAAAGTTTAGTTAGGTACTTCCCTTTTCACATATATTGCATTTGATCTACCACCCAAGACTCGTCGAACTCAAACTGATTTGAGTAGACTTGATTGGTCTCCTTCTCAGCTATGGAACTCAATTCCTATGCAAGATATTCACAGAGACCTCTTCCTTGAACCGGCTTGGTTGCTCTAGTTTCCACATCATACTCTAGGATCTTGGTGATCCAATTTTCCCTCTGCTTAGTTATCTCACCTTCGGTGATGTACTTCTGCACATTGGGATGTGCGACAAGGATGGTGATTCTATTGGCCAACACCAAGTTTCAAAACTTTTTTAGGCTTTTAATAATGGAAAAATCTTTCTTTTCAAAAAAGTTATGCCTAATTTCATAACCCTTGAGAGTTCTTGAGTGAAATGTGAAAGGATTCTGTCTTTTATTCTCCTCATCCTTTTGAGTGACTATAGAAGCTATGCTATGCTAGTTGTTCTATAGATAGAGAAGAAAATCTTTGGAAAAGTCTAGGTTAGCCAACACTAGAGGAGTGAAGATAGCTATATTTATCTACTCGAAAGATGCCTCTCCCTTGAGGGTCCATTTAAACATTAGGTTCTTCTTGAGCATTAGTTTGATAGGTCTTGTGATGCCTACAGAGTTTGAAATGAACCGAATGACAAAGTTGATCTTTCCTCGAAAAAGGCCTTTCAAATTCACTGGTAGGGACAACTCCATTATAGATCTCACCCTTTCAAGATCTATTGCTATTCCCTCTTTTGATACTACAAAACCAAGTAACTTACCTTGGGGTACTCCAAAAACACATCTTTTGGGATTTAAGGAAATCCCAAACCGTTGACACTTTTGGAAAACCTTTTCTAGATGATCAAAATGATCATCTTTTGAATTTGGAAAGACTATTAGGTCATCTAGATGTATTAAAATGATCTAATTGATCAATCCTCTAAAAGAAATATCCATTGCTCACTGAAAATTTGCATGAAGATTTGAAATTTTGAAGGGAATCTTTGTATATGCACACATTCCCCACTTAGTGGTAAATGTCATTTTATGTTGGTAACCTTCCTTTAAATATACCTAGTTATAGCCTGAAAAACCATCAAGCAATGAAAACATCTCTAATCTGGCCACAATCTATAGAATCTTCACCATTGATGGAAAAGGGTAGTGGTCTTTGAATGATTCTTTATTCAAATCTCTAAAGTCAACATAGAGTCTGATATCTCCATTCTTTTTCCAAACCAATACTAGATTAGACACCTAGGTGGAGTACTTAATCAGATATATGATCCTTGACTCGATCAATTTGGTGAGCTCTTATGCCGTCAACACATTGATCTTCGATTTGATTAGCCTTTGCTTCTATCAGATGAGCTTTGATTCGTCCACCAAGTCAATGGTATGTTCAATTGTGTTTGGATCATATGGGTATGTGCAGGATCATTATGGGCCAAAAAGTGGTGATATGTAAGTGATATGATGGCCCATATGGCTAACAACTTTTTTTTTACCCAAAATTGATGAAACAAAAAGGGTTTTCAAAGGAGATTCTCAGCTTTCCACCAATATAAATTATGCTTTAATTTGAATTTAATAAATAATTATTATTCATTTTTTATTTGAATTATGACTAAAATCTTGATTGATAGGATGATTGAAAAGCATCTATAGCTTTTAAACGGTATCACATTTTTTGAATCTGAAACATGCGTCACATTCTACACTTCACATACTATAGGATTAAAAAAATAAAAAATGAATTTCATGAAGTTTTGACCAAGTTAAGGTGGTCAGACATACGAGTTTTTATATTTTTTAAAATTTGTAATAAAAAATTCATAATTAATTATTTACTTGGAAAAAAATAACAAAAAAATATGCATCAGATTAGGAAATGTGTCCTCTACTTATATATAAAATCTTATAAAAAAATATTATCATTTTATTGTGGTTAGGGTGGTTAGACAGACACTTCTTATTTTTTCCCTGAAATTTAAGTACTACTGCATTGAAATTTCAAATTTTCACCAAATAGATTTTTTTTTAAAATAAACCTAGTAGTTTAGAAACTACATTCGATTTTCTATAGATTCTATTCTTACATATTTTTGAAATAATATAGATAACTTATTCAAATTTTTACGTCAAACTGCCTAACTCTAATTTTCTGAATTTTTATCGCCACTTAAGGCTCTATTTTTTCCATGATGATCCGGAACATACCCGTACCCTCTATGATCATCATAGATCCAAGCTACAACTCTATCATATCTAGAACATAGATCCCTTGGCCTTTCCTTATATTCCCATGGAACATCCCTTTCAACCTTTAACTTTTTGTCATTTCTGACATCAAGCTCTTCATAATCCCTTATGTCCATAGTGAACCTTTGTTTTTCATTTCTTACATCTTCATAGTCAAAAATATTTTTGAGGGAGACTAAACCTCAAGGGATCTTATTTCCTTTTAACTAGATAATCTACTCTTTAGGAGATTCTGCTCTTGGTTGTGAATAGTCGAAAGCTCTTCCTGATTTCTATATGAAGGCAGCGATTTGAATGTCATCTTCAAATACTTTCTAGTTTTGATCATTTTCAGGGATTTTTGGTCAGACAATGATCTACATTGCATTTTGCTTATTTTGCTAAATTTGAAACAGGTTCAAATTTCAAACCAATTGAAGCCTTTTGATCTGTGATGCTATTTTGAGATCAAGGAATAAATTGCATATCGAAAGCTTCAAAACTCTCAATTAGTTCTATTTGATGCCTGTACAACTTCATTCTTGCATTCCTCACAGTCACTTGCCCATAGACGTGGCTTACAACTAACTATGAATCTCTAAATTCTTGCATTCTCTTTATGCCCATTCAGTATGCAAGAATCATATCATGTACCAAGGCTTCATATTCTACATCATTATTCGAGCATGAGAACTAAAAATGATAGGCTTTAAGGGTCTTTGATCCTATTGAGGACACTACTCAAACACTTGATCCTTAACCAGCTTTGCATTTGGCACCATCAAAATATAGGGTCCATAGACAGTTGTCATTCACATCATCATATTTCTCACGATCCTTTATCAATTTCAAGAATAATTGATCATCATCAAAGTTAACGTAGGTGCCGAGTCCCATGGAATGAAAATTTCTGAATGGGTTAGAGTCGATGAATCAAGATTGAGGAGGACCTCCTCTTTGGGAGTTCAATCACTCGTGTCTTCTTCATCTTCTAACATCTCTACATAGTATCTCTCCCTTTGAGAAAAAGAGGTATGTGTTGCTTCAAAGCATAGAACTGCATTATCCATTATGAGTTCTAGATACAAAGATTCAAACATGATTGTTATCCTTACCCCATGCTTGGTCCTCAATATCAGATGGGACCAATCAAGCACCAAGTATCCACTAAGCTTTGTAGTGAAATATCTTGAAACATACATCCGAAATATCAAGGGAATGTTTATCACCACTACTTCTTGTGAGACTATTTGGCTTGGGCATGAGAAGAGGGTTAAAGATAAATATTTTATCCAACCAATAATTGAAACCTTCTTTCTATCTAATTGAATGATTCCCTTCTCAAGGGGCTAATACTTAAGTTTCAAGGAATCAACCACTTTCTTTGGCATGAGTGTTGTACTAGCTTCCAAATCAATCATATTATTATGAAAAAATATATCTCCCATAATTAGTGTTAAAAATAAGGGTGTGGGATTCGGCTTGTTTAACTCTTTCTCTTTTTCATTTTCCACGTCGTTCACAAAAGCTTTAGCCTTTGGAGCTTGAGGTTCTGACACGAGTTCTTTATCTTTACTTTGATCACAAAACAAAGTCACATCCATCTGCAATATTTTTTCTTCCTTCTTTAATACTTCTTAAATCAATGTATTTTGTTCGAGGATAGATATGACATCCCAAAAAGATACATTAGCAGACACCTTCTTCAATTGTTCCACCATATTGAGCATTCTGATTGGCTGGACCTTGGGCTTAAATAGTGGTATCTTTCTCATCTTCAGAGGAAAAAAATCCGCCATGAATGGGCTTGACACTTTATCCACACGTGTTTCTTGTAGTGGTGGTTTTCAAGGTTGAGGACATAACGGATCTTGTTGTACATATTTTCCCATGAGCCTTCTTTTGGATCTTGTGTTGTAGTACGGCTATACTTGTGGAGCATTGGTTTTTAGCTCTTTATTTGTGAATACCATGTCTTCTTTCTCCATCCATGAAAATAGTACCTAGTCTGGCACAATATCTAGTTCTTTCTCTAAATACATCCCTTACATTTTCACTCTAAAGCAAGCATTTTCTATTTCAGGGAACTCGCATTCTTTAGCATTAAGGAGCAAACCCTTTCTTCTTTGTTCCACTATCTTCCTTTGCATATTTCCCCTCAAGAAATTTAAGGGCATGTGACTATCACTACATGGGAAGCACCATATGTTCTCATCTTCCACCAGGTTGTTCTGGCTTAGGATTAACTCTTTATGTTGGATATCTTTGACCATTCGTAGTGGTATGGTAACAAGAAATATCTGGTTTACGGATGCCATTTGATGACCTCCTCCTCTCAAGGGTCCTTGGTATGTGTTCAGCTGATAGGATGACCTTCCTCCTTGATAGTTCTAAGTGGCTTTCTTTGGAGGTGTCACTTTCTACTGCTTGATGAGAACTAACTTATTAGAATAATATCACATGAGTCTCTATTGGTTATTTTTTATTAACCAAACTTGATCTCATCCCTCACCTATGAATCAACTAGGATTACTCTCTTGGGTCTCATAGAGCCTTAAGTAATTCTAAACATGCACATGTGATATTCCTTGAATAATATAATTTCTATATGTAGATGAATTCCTCCAAAGTGCAAATGGTCAACATTCATCAAGGTTTGGCTAACCTTTCAATAAACTATCATCCTTGCAAGGAATAATGTAATACTTCAGGTTGGGATATTATAATTGAAATGTTTTATAATTTCATTCTCATTATAAGCCTTTGGATAGGTGCATTAGTAACTCGACTTACTCTAAGATAAGATAATGAAAGGGACCAATTCCTCGACAAACAAGATGATGGAGTCACCTTTGTAATTGATTAGTAATACCCTAATAATTCAACTTAGTAATATTTGGATTATTGGTGTACTAATTTTTAGCATTCATTTCATTGTGTCTAAAACGTAGCTTCTTACCAAATTCTATATCCTTTCCTCATAAACATGTGACCTTACTTCAGCATTAAATCAATCCTTTGAATTGAAGCATAAATAAAATCATTCATTCAGTTTAAACAACGGAAGACAAATGAAACTATCATTAAAAATTCCATTCATAATCTGCAAGGAAATTACATAGGAGAACATATATTTTAGAACTAATATTTCTATTACTAATGTTACTATAAAACCATTTAAGACCATTACATCATGACTCATACCCTAAACTTGTTCTTGGTATATTCATCAATCTACCAATTTACATTTATGCTTCCTTCTTAGCTTAGCATGCTCACCTAGACCATTCTGAGAAAAAAAACCTGAACCCTCATAATCATCCCTAAAATACCTTCTATACAAGGGAGCGACAAGTGTCCGATTGAATTATGATTAAATTTCACATTTCATTTCAAAACAAATTTCAACCGTATTCAAGATATTCCCTTAGATGGTTATATGTAATCATTTGCATAATAGGGGGAAGCAAAAAGCAAAATTTTCCAAAAGCTATCAAAGGAAAGTATCCACATCACCAATAGGGTACCATTAGTTTTTTTTGCAACATCCACATCGAGCAAAAATATTTTTCACCAACAATGGAGATAAAAACCACATCAACATGGAAGAGTAAAAGACCAAAATCACGTACATGTTAAAGAGAACAGTCATGATTCAGTGGTAATGGTATCATCAAAACAAAAATGAGGAGATGCTACTCTGAGTCATTAGCATCAAAGTAAGCTCGATCACCCATTGGTTGTGATGCAACCAGAGAACCATCACCACATCCTCATCAAAGTCATCATATGGTACCAGAGGGAGAAGATAATGGTTGTATCCTTAGTCAATTTCATCTCCACCATATTAAGGTCTATCAGAGAGAATGATGGGAGAAATATATTCTCCTAGGCAAGCCATGTGACTCTTATTTCTTTTCTTGGCCTTCCTCGTAGGCTTTGCTAGCTCCTTGCCTTTAAAATTGACCAATTCTTCTGAAATGGTCTTGTTTCTCAAATTGTAGGTACTTTGCATAATTATTTTCTTCTTTTGATGATGGGCCTTCTTTTTACCCTTTAGAGCCATAGAATTCATAGGGACTTCTCTCTCATCCAAATGCATATCCTCGTGAAACTCAAACACACTAAGTCATCTAGACCTCCTAGTTGGCTAAATAGACTCACCCGACTTACCCATTTTGTAAAACATAGGGTAGAAGCTATACCAAAACTAAATTTAGTGAGAACAATCAACCTTAAATCCTAAATCAAATTTTCAAGAAAGCACACCCACAAACCCATACAATTTCAACAAGTCCCAAAAAAACTCAAGCATGAATTAAAACATAGCCTATACGAAAGACCAACTCACCTGGGATAAAACATCAATATTCTCTATAATTCAAAATTCAACACTCACACACTCCTTCAATGACCCACACTCCACATTCTCTACAAACTAAAAATGGTGAGATCAAATGGTATGGAATCTGCATTAAATAGATGATTTTGAGCGTGCAACAATTAATGATTGAAGAAATCATCATGCAGGAGAGTTGATAATTGAGCAGCTCAACTTTAAATCTGGACCATCGATCTTTGAGGATTTAAAACTTTATCAATGGAAATCTCAAACATCATTTTCGGAATTTTACGACTTGTTTCTAAAAAATGGTGAAACCACCCCAAAAGCTACCACGTCCTCCCTTAATTTTCATTAGTCACCCGTGATTTGACAATTGGCATGCATTGCCAACCCTGATTTGTGTCGTTTCATTTATATTGGTGAAGTACATAGAGCTGAAACTTGAAGAGAATATTCCCTAGAACATCCCATCACGCATTGTGGATTTTCCCCACTCCTTTAGGGCTCAATTAGTGATGAGGGCATTGGCTCGATAAAAATTAGATCGTTATATCACTACTCATTTTGGGAATCTACATCACGCATCGAGCGTCATAGATTCATATTCCAAAATCTAGACCATATCAGTGACATATTGAAACCAATGATGAAACCACATTATGCCATATGTACCTGCATAAAAATCAAAGGCACTAGAAATATCGCTCACAAGAATACCTCAGATAAGCAAAAGAAAACTCTGAACAAAGCACTCCATCACTTATCACCAATTCAAACAAAACAATCGCACAACCATTTGTGATGAGTGATGGAACAAACTTCAATGAGCCTTGAGGTCATCACTCATTGCCCATTTAAAAAAAATCTTGGAGAAAATCTATGATGAGTGATAAGAGAAGAGCACCAAATGCCATCACATATTGCTAATTCATATTACAAAACATATGAGCAATTAGTGATATAAGAGATACCAATGACAACATGTAGAACAATTCCATCGTACATTGATAATACAACTTTGAACATTCAAAAACAAATCCATGATGCACAAAATTAAAATGGAACCACTCATTGCTCATCACTCATTTGATTTCACAACTTAAAAGCTATTAGTGATAAGCAATAGAGAAGATGATGAACGAGACTTTAAGTGAAGGATTTAGCATGTGCCTTAATTTGTTTTAACATGGGGACCATCTAGGATGACGTATAGAAGGCCTCAAGGACTTAGAACATAATATTTTCAATAGGTAGTAGAAGGTCAATGATATAACATAACATAAACTAGGCCAAAGACTTAGGATTTTAAAACAAAGCAATACAATTCCAATGGCAAGATCCATGAGCAAAACCTTAAGTCTAGGCATATTAAAAAATGCCAAATTTTGCAGAGTTATAAAAATGGAACCAAAATTCAAGGGTTCCATCAGTCTCTTCATATCGTTGATGTCCACTACTAAAGAGGATGAACCAGACATGCTTGACTATGTGGTGGGATACATGTACATGGATTGCGGTTTGACCGAAGTCATTTCTTGTGTAGTAGGAGTGCTTGGAGTAACTTCTTCTTGAGGACCACCAAATATTTCTATGAATACAGGCATCGGCGATCATAGTCGAAGGTTTCCAATGTCGATAAAACTATTCTCGATGCACATAGCCAACTCATATGTGTCGGGTAGGATATCCCATCCCATAGAGGTGATCATGACTGCGATGTTTGAGTCGAAAGCCTTCAAGTAGAAAATAAATGCCATTGTAGTTGGAGTTTGAGTAGTTACAAGGATTCTTTGCCAAGTTTTCTAAAACCTAGTGTTGAAGTCACTCATGGCCTCTTGTGGGCCTCTTTTGATAGTGATTAGTTGGTTTAGTAATGAAGAGCGATCTCCCTTCTATGTGAAGCATTCAAATAAACTTTCTCTGAGCTAATCCCAAGAGCGGATAGAACCAGAAGCCAAAGATCAATACCAATATTCAGATTTTCCTTTAAAGGAGGTAGCTAGCCTTAGAGTGATATTCTCTTCCACTATGTTATGCACTCTATATACCTTTACTATATCTTGGAGGTTTTCAAATGGGGTTTTGAAATCTTCTCCAAAAAAAATTGTAATCGCCTTGAGGGCATTAGCAAGTATGGAAGGCCACATGTCTAGGGGAGTAGGTGGTTGTACTAGAGTACTACTATCCAAGGGTATAAAATTTCTAGCAGTGGGGGTAGGTACATGATGGAGAATAGATTCCTATCAAAGGCCAAGAAAAAAAAAGGATAAAGCACACACATCCCAACACAATGTGGAACGGGGTTGTTTGTCTGTAACATATACTACTCACTTTGGGGTAGTGGAACCTTAGTCTATCCACTAGATGAGTTATACCAATCAGGTGGAAAATGATAGAATCATATTATTCTTTCATACCATAACAAATTTATCATCCTAACAACTTTGATAAGGCACCACAATGTAATGCTTTTATAAATACTTTTGTAATGTCATGTAAGGTTTTGTTAAAAGGGGATTTTTCTTTGTTCATGTAAGGTCTTGTTCTTACAGATCATTGTGCCTAATGTCTCTAAGAGAGGAAAATTCAAGGTAATATCATGCGCTTGGAGAAACTCAAACCCAATGACACTACCAAGAAAAGGACACATTGTAAGAATAATGTTCAAATCACATGGTGAAACATGAGTGTTGATGTATGCCCTCACTTTAAAGTAGTTGCTAACACCATTGCTCTGAGAAATTTCTTTAAAGTAGAAGTAGATTTTAGAGCTTATTTGGAAATTTTTATGCCAAGTCATATGTTTCCAATATGCTACATCATGAAAAGGGGAGGGGTCACACCCAAAACTCAGTATGTCACATGTGAGCCAACTTAAGGCATGTCGGTCACATTCCAAGCTTGCTCTTACATATACTTGGAACACAGTCAACTAGCCAAAAGAGGTAATCAACACATGACATACAACAACAAAGATAAATATTGTCATAAAGCATCCACCTTTGGCACAAATTGTCCCACTTTGGCACAAAGTGTCCAACTTTGGTGCAAAGTGTCCAACTTTGGCGCAAAGTGTCCAATTACCTAACCACTTTCCCCAACCAATCGCAGGATGAGGGTGAGCCATGAAAACTACTATCAATTAGAGGAACTAGGTGCTGGAACACAAGGAAGAGCACCACATTCCTTAAGATGTTGAATTTTACTACCCAAAGCCTTACATTCTTTAGTAGAATAACCATGAAGTCTATGATATGCACAAAATGAACTCTCGTAGTAAAATTTCTTTCATGTTCTTGGAGGGAGATATATAAAATGATCTTGGAGGAGTCTTGACAAGATACTCTCTTGATCAATAGTAGAATATGCTCTTTGAGACAAAGATGTCCCTTGTTTAGTATTAGGTATCATACTTACACAAGACTCTTTATATTGCAAGATTTTTTACTCTCCTTTATAGGAGGGTGTAAAATCTATCAAAGTCAAACCATTAGTGTTTTTTGTGATGAAATTAGTGTTAAGTGAGTACTTCTTTGTTTCTTTTATTTTTTTCAAAGGAAAATAACCAAGGATGATAGTGTCTATCAGTTCAAGAAACTCTAATTTTAAAGTTGGTTTAGGAGAATCTTTTGTAAGAGTGTTGATATTGAGTGAAGGCTTGTTTGTTGGTTTGATTTCTATCAAAGGACAATAACCAAGACCAACAGTTGTTTCTTACATGTTAGGCCCTATAGGGATGTGGATACCTTGTTCTCTAGCACCACATCCTTTTCCACTATCCCAAGTTGTTTCACCAGCTCATAACCTCTTCCATAAAGCTTTTGTATTTCCTTCAGATTTTGTGGTTGCTCATAATCAACTTCATCAAAGTTTAGCGTATATCCTACTTGATCTTCTAAATTAGTTGAGGTGGATTTTTTTTTTTGACATTATTTCTTTTTCTTTTCCCTTTTCAGTCTCTTTTGTTATGATCTTGTATTCTCCCATGAATTTTGGTGTAAAATCTAAGGAACCCCAATCATAGTCTAATAAATTTTTAACTTCTTCAATATAATTCTCTTTTTCTCTCTTGCATAAGTTCCACTTGTGTGGTTTGTGTTAGTGTTTTCAAATGGTTTTCCTTAATTTTCTCAATTTTCAAACAATAGTTTGGTTTAGGGTCATCTTTGATTGTATAGACTTTGTTGTTGTAAATAGACTTCATTTTATGATGAAGTGTAGAAGGAACCCCATTCATTACATGAATCCATGACCTTCCTAAAAGAAGATTATCTGAAAGATCGTGAGGCATAACATGGATGGGATTTTTCAATGTAACCTTTCCAACTTTAATAGGAAATGTAATCACACCAAGCGGTTGTTTTCCTACATTATCAAACCCATGAATAGATAAAGAGTCGGGTTTAATTTGGCTTTTGTCTATGCCAATGTTATCCAAAAGGTTTATGCTACACATGTTAAGGGCTAAACCATTGTCAATAAGATTTCTCTTTATCCAAATCCAATTATGTTGAGCTATTATCATGAAAGCTTCATTTTTCTTTTTTTCTTCTAATGAAGGTAACTCATCTTGATGGAAAGTAATGTCTAAGTTGTTTAGAGTTATATCTTGAATTTGGGCTGCCACATAATTTGATTGCACACTAGGAATGGTAGGGACTTGTAAAGCACTTTGAAGCATGTTACAATAATGAGGGGAAGATTGAATGAGCTCCTATAAGGATATCTTAGAAATATTATTCATTAGTTTTTGAACAAGATCGTACTCCTTTTCACTTTTTAAAGGAAAACAAGGAGGACTAGGTAAGATAGGGTTAGGCAATGGGAGGTATTTTAGAGTTGGTTGTCTTAGTTGTCGATTGTTCCTTGTGTTGTATGTATGAGTGATGGTATTGAACCTTGGTTGCTACAAAACATTATCATAATTATCAAATTTCCTTTTAGGTTGTTCTAATATAAGCACGAGTTTTTTTTGAACTTGTGGTTTTTGTGAGGGTGGATAAATGATAAATTTAGGCTTGGGTGACTAATTCAAGGGATATCTAATGTGTATAACCATAGAATACTTATCCTTTTTGCCATGATCTTTTAGGGAAGGAGAGTCTAATGTCACTTCATCATCTTCATCTAAGGAATTACTGTTGTCAATGTTCTCATTTTCGTCCACCATAATATCTTCCCTAGTAGGAGAGTTGTTAAGAGGGATACAAACTAGATGTTCATGAAATTCAATGTTTTATTCTTCTAAAATAACTTCATCACTAGAAGGGGACTTGTCAATGGTTGGATTTTCTTGTTTATCTTATATCAAATAATTCTCACAAAGGGAAGCAATAGGAAAATAGTATTAGGGTATGTTTCAATGGTCTCATCCTTGTATCTAATGATGTCTTCTCTAGTAGGAAAGGTAGGGGAGGAGAGACAAATAGGACTCTCATGACTCTCATTGGTTTGATCTTCTATCACCAAAATATCTTTATCACAAATTTTAGAGATATTAGTGGGAGACCAAATTTGATTATCATGATTATCCACCATTGTACTATCTTTCACCAAAGCATTCTTATGAATATGAGGTATGGAATTATGTTTAGAAAGGTAGGATACTAAAATTGTTTGACCAAAAATAAAAATTATTTCTAACCATCTTATGCAATGCTTCACAAATATAAACAATGTATATCCAAAGATGAAAAGTACTTTTATCCAATGTATGGAAGACTTCAAAAATACAAACAAGGTGTATCCAAAGTTGAAAATCACTTTTATCAAACTTATGCAAATATTTATGAATGTAAACATTGTGCATGCAAAAGTGAAAAGTACTTTTATCCAACTTATGGAAAGTTTCATGAGTATAAACATTGTGTATGAAAAAATGCAAAATTTTAGAAATGTAAACATTATTGGACGTGAAGATTTTTACTATTAAAATGATTTCAAAAATGACTACCCTAAATTGATGTTTTTGACCTAGATGCATAAAATAGAAGTTACTGAAACTTTCCAGACTGATACTATAGGTTACCAACAAGCTTAGGAAGTACAGAAACAAAGTTTTCAGTGTTGTAAAAGGTAGTTTCAGGCCTAATCAGGGACTCATTCACCTTTATTGGTGAATGGGTCCTAGATAATTGGATTTTTTAAATGTTTTTGTTGTTTCCTTAGTAATTTTCAGTGAGATTCAGATGCCAAAAATTTTAGGTCAAGCCTGATCAAGGACTCATTCTCCAGTAGGGGTGAATGTGTTCCAAATCAGGGTTTTAAAAAGGTAAAAAATATAATTTTTAAGTTGATCTATGTGTTGTTTATGGCCAATTTCAAAGTATAACTCTTGTGACAAAATTTCTAGAATCTGATGATCTAATGCAAGTGAAATGAGGGGAAAATGATGACCTATATAACATATTTTGAAATGCAATTTAGTTTCAACATTTCTAAATGCAAATGTATGAGATCTAAATGATATACAAAATTATTGATAGGTTTCTGTATTTTTTAGATTTAGATAATGCAAAAAAATGCAATTCTAAAGCCTAAATGAGATGCAAGTTTGAATGCAAAGCAAGAAACCCTAAATGAGATCTAATTCAATGTAAATTAAATGAAAATGAATGCAAGATCTAACCTAGGATGCAATGAAATACTTAAAAATTAGAAAGCTACATTATTCAATAGGTCAGGTTTACCATTACGTTTCATGTAAAAATAGGATTCATCAAGGTGAAATGAATCAAGATAATGAACCACTAATTTTTAATGATATTAAACATACAATTATGAGGGCTAAAACATGCAAATAACAATTAGAAACTAAACCTAATTGTTATAGCAATGAAAAGGGGAGTTTTGAGAGCTTCAAATGATGTGTACCTTGTTGTAAGAACCCTGTTTTTAGGGCACAAAGGACTCATTCGCCTTTAGTGGAGAATGGGTCCCTATTAGGTTTATGGAAATCGACTTTTGGGTTTTATTCCTCTAATTTTTCACTCCCAAATTCTATATTTTCACTACTTTAGGCTCAATTGAGGACTCATTCACCTTTAGTGGCAAATGGGTCCTTTTGGGGTTTCGAATAACTAATTTCAAGGTCTTCTAATTTAATTTTTGCACTCTCAGTTGCTTGGTTTCTAGCTCCCAAAAGTCAAAAATTAATTATTTAGAGCTCTTTCCATGACCTTGCAATGTAGATGACAAATTTTGCAACTTGAAAATTTTCTCAATTTTGATTCCAATTTATTTCTCGCTTGATCTTCAACCTATAAATCTACAAATACACATTTAAGGGAAGAAAAAAATGTTGATTGTTAATGAATAGGGGTTTGACTTAGTAGGTAATTAAACCAAATGACGAAATAAGGAAATTGAAACATGAAACATGAATGAAATTTTGATACCTTGGATGATGTCTTGGAATGTAAATCTGAAAAAACTAACATGATATGGACATGAAGAATGTAGATCTTGATCTAAAATAAGATGTATATGAATGCTTGCAATGTAGATCTCCAATGCTACATCAACTATCTTTGCTCAAAAACATACTTGAATGCACTACGATCCCCTTGACATAATGACATGACTTTGAATTGCTGCAATTAACTCTTGATAGTATTCCCTTGAATGTCTTTCAATTTTTCTATAATGATCTCGTGAATGTAATCTTGAGTGCTCATGAAGATCTCGGATGGAACTAGGTGAATTAACCCCTTATTTATACTAATTTTTGAGATTAACTCCGAAATTCAAATAATTCAAGCCGACCTCCAATCTGGGGATTAAAATCATGAGGATCTTGCAAGAATTAAATTCACAAATAGTTGTGCTACTCAAGAGGACCCATTTGCCACGAAAGGTGAATTGTTCCTAGAATAATTTATAGGACCAAGCTTCAAGGAGGTGAAATAACATAAAAAATCTGCCTCAAAAATGTAAAGAAAGGGGTGTTCTATATGGAGAGGACTCATTTTCCACTAAATGCGAATGGGTCCTAGTAACATTTTCTAGGACATAAAATTTTCCAAATTAAATGTCATCCAATATCATTATTGGGTGTTAGGATAGATCCTTGAAAAGAGGGATCAAATTTGAATTAAAGTGGCGAATTAAGCTCAGTTAAACACCATTAATTAAGAGAACCCTAGATAAATGTGAAAGTGTGTTACAACACTTTAAACCACTTAAAAGAGGGTAAAAATTAAGTAAATTTCATTAAAAGGGGGCCCAAGATCAATGTTAATGGGTTACAACACATTACAATATTAAACCTAGGAAAAATTAGGTTAATTCAGTGATAATTATTCCCAAAATCAAGTAAGGAAAAAAGATACTTTTTCTGTTACTATAGATCCTATCATTCTTATGAGGCATTGGTTGTTCTTTAGGAAGGAGGACACTTGTGCTACGAAGAGGATCTCGATATCCTATCCTTTGGTTTTTTCAACAATAATTTTCTCTAAAATTTTATGAATTTCATGCTCATTAGTTATATCACATCCTTGGTTGGTTAAAATCTTAAAACTATAGCCATAAGTCTCTTCTAGGTTGATGGGAGAGTTGGTCACTTTATAAATATAAGATGGGTAATTATGCACTTTCTTATAGGATCTAGGTTCACTCATTGTTTGGGGTTTAGGATTATTTTGCGACTCAATCTTAGGATTTAAAAGACCAAAGATCTCAAGTTGTGTTGGTTGTTTCATGGAAGGATAAAAATATGCATTATTCTCAAGACTGTTGAGGCAATCATCTATGAATTTATTCATGCTAGCATCATCTTCTCCAATGATGTCAAATTCATGAGGACACTCATTAGGAGTTGAGTGAACATTAATAAATTCAATTGCATTAAGATAATTTCCAAAAACACAATTGGAAACATCAACCAAGGAGAACAAGGACTTCGAAACATTGCTAAAACACTTTTCCATTTTCAATTTTTTAGATTTAAAACAAGGTAATTTGTTGATTACACTATGCAACAATCTGAAAATGAAATGTTGTAAATGCAATTTTTAATTTAGACAATGCACTAAATGTACCAAATTAATCTAGATCTAATGAAATGAATGAAATAGAAAATCAGGAAATTGTAATAGAGATCTTATGACAACAAATAGAAGCACAGAACTAAGGATTTTAAATTTCAAAAATGTAGATTAAGGCTTGATCAGGGACTCATTTTTTTGTAGGGAAAATGGGTCCTAGCTTAGGTTTTTGAAATAAATTTCTATTGATTTTCAAGTCTTTTTTATTAGTTTTCAGATTTAGTTTGCTACAGTATGTTTCAGGTTCTAAATGCAATGTGAAATTTGAGTGAAAATTATGACAAAATGGTCACCTAAAACATCTAGTTTGATATGCAATTTTTTTTAAAAATTTCAAATGCAAGCTTATGTGATGAAATATGATATGAAAAATGATTTAATTTTTTTTATTTTTCAAATTTAAAGAATGCAAACAATGCAATCCTAAAAACCCTAGATGAGATGCAAATTTGTATGCAAACTAAACACTCTAAATGAGATCTAACTCAATGCAAATGAATGCAAATGAATGAAAGATCTAATATAAGATGAAAATAACTCCTAAAATCATAAAATTATAATTCTCAAAATGTCAAGTTGACCAAAACAATACAAAGAAAAATTGGGTTTATCAAAATGAATCAATAAGATGATGAACCAGACTTTTCACTAGTTATTTCATTTAATTATTAGAAAACAAACCTAATTTATATAATAATAAAAAGGTAGGTTTTAAGATGGTAAAATGTTGAGTAGCTTTTTCAAAAGATGCCATTTTAGGCCTCACTGGGGACTCATTCACCTAGTGGCGAATGGGTCCCTACTAGGATTATGGAAAATCAATTTATGGGTTTTGTTCTTCAATATTTATACTCCTAGATCCTAGGATTTTAGCTCCCGAAAGTCAAAAATAAATTATGTAGAAGAATTTTTGTGATCTTGGAAGAAATATGACAACTTTGACAACTTTTGCAACTTTTTTTCTCCACTTGATCTTCAACCTAAAACCTGCAATCACACACCAAAGGAGAAGGGAAATTTTGTTTTGTTAGGGAATATGTGTTTTCCTTGGTCAAACCCCATTTTGGTAATTAAACCTTGAAATGAAACAATACATAAGAGGACAGATGAATGAACAAAACAATATCACTACTCACCAATCCTCCATTGAACCATGGATTAAAAATCTGAAACTTCATATGAAATGGCCTCAATGAGTGTAGATCTTGATCATAAACTTGGTATAAGATAATGGCTTTCAATACTTGAACTTGATCACCAATACTACATCATCACATTAGCTCAACAACATGCATCACTTTGAGATGATGAAATAGATCTTTGATTATAGCAATAAACTTCAACAATCTTCCCTTGAATGCCTTAGAAATGCTTTTGTAAATGCTCTTGATCTCATAAAAATTTTATTATGATTCTTGCATAAAAAAAAATTAGATTGCTTAGATGAAACTATGTGAAATAACCTTATATTTATACATAACTTAAGATTAAATCCAAAAATTCAAATAACACAAGTCAACATCAGATCTAGGATTTTAAATCATTAAAATATTACCAAAAACATATTCCAAAGGGGTGTCCTAGGGTTAAGTGGGGACACATTCACTATAGGGTGAATGGGTCTTAGCACACTTTACTAGGACACACTTTAGGATATGTGAAATGATATGTCAAAAGGGAGTCTTAGGACCTAGTGAGGACCCATTCACCTAGGTCAGTAGCCTAGGACACATACCTTGCAAAATTAAGTGTTGTGTAATATTATTTAAGAGTTTCAAGTTTTATCCCTCAGAATCTATGATTAATTTGGCATGGATTTGAATTTAAGGTGCCAATTAAGCTCAAATTAGGCTCAATTAATTAATAAAGCCCTAGATTAATGTAAAAGTGTAAACATACACTTTAAAACACCCTAAATAAGGCACCATTAAGCCCATTCTATTAAAAAGGGTCCTAAACTTAATGCCAATGTGTAAAACAAATTACAACACTAAATCAAGGTAACATTGGGCTCATTTTAATATTAATTATTCCCAAACTAAGGAAAAAGGGATACTTTTTTCGTTACTAAAGGTTGATAAATAAATAAAAAAACATACTTGGGGTATATTTTTTAAAAAGTGCATATATATCTAAATGGATTTTAAATAGATTTCCAATCACATAAGAATCATAAAAATTTAAGATACAATAAAAAATTTACAATCTCAAAAGCTAGAAATGATGATCTAAATTCAATAGGTGATAAACTATATTATTAATAAAATTTAATAATGAGACCTAAACCACAAGAAATTATTTAGAAACAACTTTTTGACAATATATAATTGTTTGCAAAAAACTAGCCCTATTTTCTTGAGTTGTGGAAAACATAATAAAAGTTATTTCTTATGCAAATATTGAAGAGAAAGGGTCCAAGTTTTTCAGTGAGTGGTCAAAAGTTTCATACATACAATGAGCCTCTTGGGTGGTGATTGGACAACACTAATCTCCTTGGTGTTGACTTGGCCATGCATGGGCATCGATCTAATATGATTTGAGTGACAATATGAATGAGATAATTACCATTGGTGATGGAAATTACTTCAACGAATCCCCCAATGGTGACCATCCCTTCCTAATCTATTTTGATCTGGTTAGAACTATAATTAAGAAAAATAATGGCCTACAAATTGTGGCCCCTAGATACACATGTAATTGGGAAAAAAGGTTAACAATGTTAGCTATTAGAGAGATGTTGATAAAAAAACTCAAGCACAACATTTTTAAATTGATTATGATGGATGATGATGATGATAAGATCATTCCTATAGCTACTAGCTAAATTATATGCCCAAATAATTAATCTTGCTATATTTTTAACAAAATTTTGCTGCTAAATTTCCATTTTTATCAAAAACAATCATTCACTCCTACACAAATATGGAAAGTGCATGATATGTACAACCTATTTAATTGCATATAACTATACATATTTGTATGAATCTATATAGTCCTAAGAATTTTTTATTCAAAATTAATCCCCTTGAGATTTTTCAACCACATGGTAGTGAGAATTTTAATAAGTGACCTTAGGGTTTTTGGATGTTTTGCAATCAATGGTGATGCATCTTTTTCTACAATATGAGTAAACATTTTCATCAACATCAAATCTCTCAAAATTTGGATAAGAAGTCACATATATGGTACTTTGATATGATGTTGGAATTTTAATGAACAGACAACTCGTAGAAATCATATGCAACCAAAATAACTATCACATGGAAAGAAAAATAGTGATTGTGTTATACAACCTTAAGAAGAGAATGGATCCAAAAATAATTTGATGTGATTTCTATATTGAATTTATTATTGGATTGGATTATTAAAATGTAGAAATGAATTCTTATTAAAGTAAAAAAAGGAAACTATATATGAAACTCTAGGTGAGGATTAGATTAGATCATGAAAAATACTCTTATTGAATATGCTATGATACAACATGATAAAAATATAGAAAAATAGCTTCTATGTCTAGCTTAAGTAAATAAAGTAATAAGGAACCTAATAATGAATTAAATATTAATTAATTAGTTGGGTAATTTTTCCATTTAGTCTAACACCCCCTTGTAAATACAACTTACAGAGAATCTAAAAATGTCATTAATAATGCAATAAAATGATGCATGGGTATTTATCAACTACAATAGTTGATGACATACCTATTTACAAACAAAACATATCCTACAACTCAAGAGAAGGAAAAAACCTCAACGGAAAAACTCCATGTCAAATGAGAGAAAATGAAATAAATACACTAATTAAAAGATATAAAAAGGACTCAATATTATCCCCATACATTAATTTTGTCACACAAGTATAATAGATGTCCTCCCAATAGGAGAGAGAAAATAATGATATGAATTCCCCATAAAGAAATATGTCATATACCAATGATAAAAGCTTGAAGACAAAACATGATCCATTACCTACAAACAAAATTTCTCTCCTTATGACGAAATATATTGACTAGTGATGACAGAAACCATTCACATTAGTTTGATGAATAAGGAATCACAATCCAAATGATGTGTAGCTTCCTAAAATAACTCAAATGTCTACCCATTAAAAAGAGATTATGTCAATCTAGAAAGCTATGAAGATTGATGTAGAACAAGCTCCAACAACAATGATGACAAACTAACAATGATGATATGGATATCATGAAAGAGGAGATGAATATCCTCAAAATAATCATCCAAATATGCAATATGAGACTCCACAAAGAAGGATAATATGTTTTTATAGATATGAACCCCAAGTAGCTATGTCTTTAAGAGGATGAATTTCCTAGACTAAATAAATAGGGGCTATGGATGTTGTGATACCATTATGATCAAGAATAATAGGAGATGGAGATTGGATCTCAAATATAGGAGTAGGAAAAATGAGATAAGCCTTTGAACCATTATAACATGCAAGACCTATGATATACTCAATATCCTCTAAAGTATTTTTATCGAATGGGATTTTAGCTATATCATCAAGGGGAATGATAAAATCTATAATAAGATTCTCTATGAATAGAGAGATATAAGGGTTTCCATGGATTTCCTAAAGTCAAGTCCAAAGTGTGTAGGGACAATAAATGTTTGACATAGCACACATAGTCTCATGATCAACACAAGAAAAAATTAAAGCTCAAACATTGTCAACAATATTTACCCAAGATGATCTACTCCTTATTGTGTCTAGTACATGTAGGAGTCCATAAAGATAAAGAAATGTGTCAAGCCAATTAAGATGCATCAAATAGTCATTTTTTCGCTTTTCTATGATGACCATAAAATTATGAAAAAACCTATGATAGCTCCTCATATTTGAAACCAATAACCTCAACGCATGTAAATTAGATAAAATGAAGTCATTTCATGTAAATAGATTATTTTTGGGTGTCAAAACATTAAAATAATTTTATTGATTTTGAAATCACAAAAAGGTCAATAAAATTACCTAAGGTAGACTCTAGAAAAATGCATAGGTAGATCTGAAGAGCTTTGAAGTTTCTTTTTGATACCACATGTATCACAAAAATTGTAGATACAAGAAAAATTCAACAAAAAATTAAAAATGTTAGTAGAAAAACATGATCATGAGATCTATACCATTAGAAACTACATGGAACTATATTTACAAGATATATCATTTATAAAAAATTGACTATGTTTGTCCAATTTATAGAAAAATATCTCCTTTATGATAATATTCAAACCTTGAGATAGAATGTATCATGCATATCATGTAAATTGGACGAGTTATGGAATACCCTTAAATGATTAATGATATGAAGAATTGGTAAAAATGTAAAACTCAATTATCTTAAGGAGTTATTATGTCACACCTACTACTGAAAAAAAATTGTCGAAAATTATCATATTTATTTTTTTGTTCTTTTTGTCTATATTGTTTAAAATGAATTCTAATGAACAAAAATAACCAAAATTAGTTTAGATATCCTCAAGCCTGTCATGTGCACTACACCAATAATCACTATGCTAAAATTCTCCATACAGTTTAACATTAAGAAAAAATTGTTTTAATAAATATAATTTGAGTTGTTCTTATCTTGGAAGTTACACCATTCATAATTACTAACAATGCACTTACCAGAAATAATCTAGCCAAATCAAATTTTGAGAAGGAGCCACAGTACTACTCTTCAACTTGTCTCTAAATGAAGACCATTTCTTATGGTGATGTGGTTGTACATGAAACATATAAAAATGGGGTTACATAAAAGGGGGTTCACAAAAATGATAACAAATAACCCTATTCTCCACTATTTCATTCAAGAAATGAGATCCAAACAATGATGTGACTAACAACCAAAAGGTGAGTCAAATAAAAGTATGAATCAAAAAATTTCTCCTTTATGCAAGCATGGGGGTATGAGTCAACTAAAACATTGGAGAGAAAGATCAAAACCATGAAACAAACTCCAAAATTCAAGCTATAAAATGCAAATGAAGAACAATAGTCAAATCTAATAGTGTAGTAATAGAAAAAAATTCATTTTTCCTTACTTGAATTGGGAATAATTGTCATTGAATTAGTCTAATTTTTCCTCAGTTTAATGTTGTAATGTGTTGTAACACATTCACATTAATCTTGGGCCCCTATTTAATAAAATTAACTTAATTTGTACCTTATTTAAGTATTATAAAGTTTTGTAACACACTTTCACACTTATATAGGGTCATTTTAATTAATTGTGGTTAATTGGAGTTAATTAGCCCCTTTAATTCAAATTTAAGCCTTATTTGTGACACCTCCCAAAGATCTATCCTAACACCCATAATTCAAATTACATAACATTTAATTGGGAAAAATCAAGGTCCTAGAAATTGGTGCTAGGACCCATTTTCCCTAGGTAGCAAATGGGTCCTCCCTCTATAGGATCCCCCTTTATCAAAATATTTCAAAGGGGTTTTTAATGATATTTTATTCCCCAAAGGAAAGGTATTGGAAAAAATGCTAGGACCCATTTAACCTAGGTGGTGAATGGGTCCTTCCTTAATGGGCACCCCTTTTTTGAATTTCATTCTAGTCAGAATTTAATAATGTTTGTTTCTAGATCTGGTGTTGGCTTGAATTATTCTAATTTTGGGGATAATCTCTTGATTTAGTATAAATAAGGGGCTAATTCACATTGTTTCACCTAGCAATTTTATGAGACATAATAGAAACTTTACAAGAGAATTATCAAGCAATTCAAGAGTATTATAGAGCACTTCAAGAGTATTTTCAAAGGAATTTCATGGTATATTATCAAGAGTTTATTGTAGAAATTCAAGATCATTTCATCATGTCAAAGGTTTAGTGCATCCATGCATGTTGTTAATCTAAGTTAGTGTAGCATTGAGGATCTATTGCAATCATTTTTCACATCTTATTCAAGGATCGAGATCTACATTCTTCGTGTCCACCACATGTTAGTTTGTAGATTTGTATTTACAAGAAAACATCCAAGGTATCTACATTATATTATTTCATGTTCATGCTTAAATTATATTATTTCATCATTTGGTTTAATTACCTATTGTAAGGGGTTTGACTTAGGAAAACCCCTATTCACTAACAATCAACAAGTTTTTCTTTCCTTTAATGTGTGTTTGCATATTTAAAGGTTGAAGATCAAGTGGAGAAGAAGTTTAGAGAAAAATTACAAAAAAAATCAAGTTACAAAGTTGACCTTCAAAGTGAAAGAAAAAATAATTGAAGATACAAAATAAAGTACAAGTTTTCAAGAGTTGACAACGAGGAATTTGAGACTGCAAACCTTAAGGAAAATAACCCAAATCTTAGTTTTAGAAACCCTAATAGGGACCCATTCACCACTAAAGGCGAATGAGTCCTTTGTGCCCTAAAAATAGGCTTCTTGTTGCAAGGTAAACACCTCTTTGAGCTCTAAAAATCCCCTCATAGCTGCTATAAGAGCTAGGGTCAATTTTTTATTGTTATTTATATTTGTTGGCCCTCATAATTGCATAAATTATAGTGATTTTTTGTGGAGAATTCTAGTGGTTTATCTTGATCTTGATAAGCCCTAAATTCTTCACCTCATCATTAATGGTGAACCCAACATATTGGACATTGCGATTTTATAATTTTTGAAGTCTTTGCATCTAAGATTAGATCTTGCATTCACTTGTATCTCATTTTCATTAAATTAAGTTCTCATTTAGGGTTTCTTGTATTGCATTCAAAATTACATCTCATCTAAGGCTTATATTTGCATTGTTTTGCATCTCTCTAAATCTGAAAAATACAAAAACAAATTGATCATTGTGCATATCATTTAGATCTCATTTATTATCTATGTGAGGGGGAAAAAGGATGTTAGATTTGGATTCGAGAAGAACATTAAAGCAATTTGACAAAGAAATCTAATCTATAGCCAAATGCAAAAATCTAAAATCTAAAACTACTACACATACAAGATTAAGCTATATTAATGCAAACATAATAAGAAACATACTAATTATCATATGAACTAAAAGAAAAAGATAGTTTCACCATCTTGTAGTGGAGTGTATTCTCTTGATGTTGGATTTCTCTTATCATAGCGAAGCCTCCAAAGTTCGTGTGCAAAGTGTGGATGAATGCTTGGTTGATCGAAGGAAGGAATGAAGCTCTCTCAAGGATGATCTTGATAGCATTTTATTGCAAAAGTATGTTGATTCTCTGATCCTTATTTGTGAGGAAAGCATTTTTTTCTATAGAAAATGAGATTTGAAATAGATGATCAAGATTGTTTTGAAGAATATCTAGATCAACAGTTGGAGTGTGTTGAGAGGAATTAGACATGAGAAAATTGTACAAAGTTGATTGCACAATTTGGGTGATTGAGAAATAGATTGGCTAGTCAGGGATGTGATTGATCAGTTAACAGATTTAGATTGATCAGTCAGGATTGTGATGGCTTAGTTAGGAATGTTATGCCTTAGTCAATAATTGTGATTGATTAGTTAACAAAATAATTTTTTTAGTTAACAATTTGGATTAATTAGTTAACAAATTAGATTGCCCAGTCAACAATCATAATTTTCTCAATTAGAAAGTGGGTGAGGAATATGAATTAATTGATTTAATTAATTAATTCCTTTTTGTAGTTGAAAATGCAAATAAAGTTTGACTTTTGCTAACAAAGTTGCATTAGTTTGATTTTATTTTTTATAATTGATTTGAATGGTTTGATTTAATTATTCAAATTTTGGAGGGAAAGTGTTGTATTTAAATTATTATTTAATAATTTAATCAACATAGAGGAATAGGGTGATTTAGTGACGTAATTAAATAATTGTGGTTATTTAATCAATCAAGATGAAATAAAGTGGGATTAGGACTTTATTAAATAAATGTGATTTATTTAATTGGTTGAAATGATGAAATGTGAATTAATCAAATAATGTTATTTTATTTAATTAATAGAAAAATTAGGGTTTTTAGGATAAAAGAAACTTATTTAATTTGTCTGAAATGATGAAAAAGAGGATTAATAAATAGTGTTGTATTATTCAATTAATAGAGGAGTTAGGGTTTTTTATGTCGTTTTGATGTGGTGCGATGTGGGAATGTTGTGGTATGATTCTGAGATGATCTAAGACATTATGTGATGATTCCAAGTCATTTTGAGATGTTACGGGATGATGTCCGATGTTTTTCAATGTTGTTTGATGTTGTTTGATTATGTTCAATGTTGTTCAATGTTGTTTGATGTTGTTTGATGTTGTTCGATGTTTGATGTTGTTTGTTATTGTTTGATGTTGTTTGATGTTTTTTGATTATTTTCTATGCTATTCAATTCTATTTGATGTTGTTTGATGTTGTTTGATGATGTTTGATGTTGTTTGGTGAAAGTTCTAGATAATGAACTAAATTTTTCGATAAGCTAATGTGATGCATTAAGTGCAGGACTAAAAAAAGAAATGTTTGACTAGAAGAAAATGTTAGTAAGATTGAGAAGATATAAGAAAGTGGATGATATTAGAAGAAAATGTTAGTAAGAATGTGATTTCATTAATGAGTTGATTTTTCTTTACTTGGAGACTTTGCAGTTTGAACAATCTTGTTTGATATAGAAAACAGATACAATGCACCAAGGTATGAATTACCAAGGTGAACTTGTATCTATTGCATGGACTTTGACTCTACAAACAAAGAGAATATTTGTTCATACCAAGCATATGAAAACTTTGTTTAAAGTATAGGGGGGTTGCGTGAAAAACATTTCAGACCAGTTACATAGATAGCTATAGAACACCTAACATGTAATTGCTTCACGAACTATTTTAATACAACATCCATACTCAATAAAGCAAGTATTCACCATGGTAGTATTACAAAAATATCTTACAAATAGAAAATTGAAATGATGCTCAATTTCCCCCATTCCTTCTTCTCGAAATCCTTATGGAAATCCTTGAGAGATCCTAGGAATGATTCAATAAAATATATCACAAAAAGTAAGACCACCAATAGATAAAAACAAAGTTGTAGTATCACTTGCCATATTTGTTTAGGTTGGGGCTATTATCTGTTGTTGATCATATCTATCATAGGAACAAATCCATTAAGGCATATCTCAGGATGTTGTTGGGAATTGTTTAAAAAGATAGTTGGTTGATACTTTGGCATTGTTTTCATCTGCTTATTGTCAACTCTTATATTATTGTTTTTGCTTGAAAGTTCTAGCTATTAATGTTTGCTTTGTTTGTTTGTTTTGTCAAAGGGTGATTGGGACGATTTGTTTATTATGGTTGAAACATTTATTGTGGATGTTGATGACGCGATGGGCCTTTTTATTTATTTTCTATGTTTTATGATGCTTTTTTTTTTGTTTTCACAGGACTAACCTAGGGCCTCAAGGGTTCATCAAAGATAAGCCTTGCCTACGTTGTCCACACAGAGGCTCATAGTTTGCTTGTTTTGACCTTTTCTATTTTGTGAATGTTTTTGGATTTTGTATATTGTATATGATTTTGGATTATGTATTTTTTGACTAAGTAAAATAAAGAATGTTGGAAACCTAAGGGGATTGACCTAGGGTGTTAGTGGCTAAAAAATCCTTGTCTACATTGTACACATAGAGACCACGTAGTTCGGACATTTGACTTAAAGCATGAATTTTTTTGGGTAAACAACATCGATAGCTTGGGTTGATATCTCATTTCTGTGTCTAGAGGATATGTTGTGGAAAATTTACTTGAACTAGCTATGAGGTTCAAGCGAATGTTGATATCTTAGACTGTTTGAGTGAAGGAATAATCCAACAATGTTTGTTTTTTTTTATGTTTTCCACATGTTTTTTTTTATGTTTTTTGACCCTAATTGAATGTCGCAAGATCTAATCCATGACTAGCTTTGTGAATTTTTTCCCAAATAAACCGACTCATCTTAATCAGTGACAAGCCATGGTTGGACACATGATTTATGAAATGGATGGGTGGATGCTATGAAAATGTGTTGATAGATAATAATGCATGTTTTATTCATACATAGCACTTGTTTACCAGGTTTTCTCTATGGTATCTATTATAGGAGTGCCACAAAGTAGTTTTCACTCAAAGAATGTTTAATTTCTCTTTACTGGTTTTCTTGATTTTTGATTTTTTTGTATTTTTCATCTCTTTATTCTATTTTTTTCAATTTTTACCCTTTTTCCTCGAGTATTCTAACATGTTTCATGTATATAACTTTTTGAGGTGGTTGTTGTTCAGTGGTTTAGCTAGAGGTTCTCCTTCCCGAGTAGCCAACTAATATGCCCCAGAGCCATAACTTATTGTTATGATGAATGGACCTAACCAATTAGGTTCAAATTTAACCTTTCCATCTTGATTCAATTGAATCTTCTAATTCTCCTTGAGGACCAAGTCACCAACTTCAAAGTTCCTATCTTTGATTCTCTTGTTATAGCTTTGTTTTAGCCGATTCTAATAAACTTGTAGATGGTTTAACATGATCAAATACCTTTCATCTAGGAGCTCTAATTCATTCAATTTGGATACTCTGATTCTTCATTGCTTACCATGCCTTTTAGTGAGACTTGTAATGAGGAGATTTTGACTTGGATAGGTAACACTGCTTCTAATTAGTAGACCGAGGAAAAAGGTGTGGCACCCATAGGTGTGCAGATGTTGGTTTTATAATCCCATAAGGCTAGATTTAGCTATAAATGCCAATCACAGGTAGCATCATTGATAGTCCTTTTCAATATTTTAAGGATTATTTTATTGCATTCCTCTACCTAACCATTTCCTTGAGGATAGTATGGCGTAGAAAATCTATGTTGGATTGATAATTTGCAACAAAGTTCTTGGACATCATGATTCTTGAATGGGGTGCCATTGTATGTTACAATTGTTTGTGGGATTCCATACCTACAAATGAGATAATTCAAAATGAATTTTGATATCTGTTTTCTAGTGATATAGGTTAATGGAATTGCCTCTATCCATTTTGAGAATTATTATATTACAATGATAATGAATTTATGCCCATTGGATGAAGCGGGTGATATCTTACCTACCAAGTCTAATCCCCATTGCGAAAAAGGCCATGGTGTTGTGATGGGTCTCAACTCTTTTGCTAGTGCATGAACTAGATCACTATGTTGCTGACACTGTCAACACCTTATGGAATGTTGAATGCAGTCTTGCTCCATGGAAGGCCAATAGTATCCTACTTTGAGTAGTTTTTGGACTAAGTTAGGTCCTCTAGAGTGGGATCCACAAATAGCTTCATGGACCTTTGTAAGGCCATTTTCACTTCTTCTATGTTAACGCATCAGAAAAACTTACCATCTAGGCTATGATGGCATTGGTTTTCTCCTAAGATCATAAAGTGGGAAGTTCTATGGGTGAAGGTTTCCTTTTGAGTAGTCATTGAGTCAAGTGGTATGATACTATTCTGGATATAATCAAAAGTATCTTGGTACCATGGGGAGTTAGGACCAACAACAACACATACCATTTCTGACTCTGCAATGTCAAATGCAGGCACCAGTAGTTGTTCCATGAGGAATTCATACTTAGGCACACTCTGAGGAATATCAAGTAGCGAGCCTATCGTTGCTATTGCATTAGTAGCTCTGTTATTAATCTGAGGAACCTATTCAAAGGTTATTTTGATGAAGTAATCCTTGAAGTTGTCTACCATCCTTTGGTATGGTAGAAATTGTCATCTTTTATTTTGTATTTTTCATTCACTTGTCTAATTACTAGTTGAGAGTCTCCAAAGACATGTAGCTTCTTTATTCTCCATTCAATCACCATTTTGAGCCTCGTAATAAGAGCTTCATACTTTGAGATGTTTTTGTAGGGGAATACAATCCTGTAAGCCTTGGGTATACTATCTCTTTGTGGTGTGAGAAATAAAATACCTACTCCTAAACCATGTTGAGTATGGGACCCATCAAAGTATAGGGTCCATTGGCCTGCCTGTTTTGTCATTAAGACACTCCCATCTAGAAAATACACTATGATTTGTTTATGATGATCTATGAGTTCTTTTTCCAATTGGTCTGCTATGACTTGCACCTTTATAGCTCTTTTTTCTATGTACTCTATATAAAATTCACTTAGGATCATTACCCATTTGGCAATTCGACCTGTTAAGGGTACTTTTGCTAGTAAATACTTGAGTGGGTCCACCTTTGATATCAGTTTCACTTTTCTATTTAAGATGTAATGTCTCAACTTTTGTATTAAAACACAATTGAGAGACAGGATCTTTCAATGGGTGAGTATTTTAGTTCATATCCCACTATTGTTCTATTGATATAGTAGACTTCCCTTTCTTTATTGTTATCATCTAGTTGTGCCAAGAGAGCTCCCAATGCTTCTTATGTGATAGACACATAAAGTATCATCTCCTTTTTTGAAATTGGTGGCATGAGTATAGGAGGAGTAATTATGTATTCCTTGACTTGATGAAATGCTTGGTCACATATTCCATCCCATTTTAAGGTGATGTCCTTGTATAGGAGATGAGGGAAACGGTGACATTTGTCTGCCAATTGTGTGATAAATTGTATGATTGATTGTAGCTTCCCTTGTAGGCTTCTTAGTTGTTTGAGTGTATTTTTTGGAGGTATCTCCATTATAGCTTTTATCTTGGTAGGATCCACCTCTATTCCTCTTCTTAACACTGTTCCAATCGATCAAATACGCTTGCTAGGTTTTTCAAGTGATTTGCCCTTTTGATTGACTTTTCTAGGATGTCATCCACATAGTCCTTCATGATTGCATGTAGCATGTCATGGAATATGGTTTTCATTGCTCTTTGATATATTTATCCTGCATTCTTCAGCCCAAAAGGCATTACATTCCAACAAAAATTTCCCCAAGCACAAGTGAATGCTGTTTTATGTTGGTCATCTAGAGAGATATTTATCTGGTTGTATCACAAGAAACCATCCATCAAGGAAAGAATCTCATGCCCTGTTGTTAGATATACTATCATGTCAATGCTTGGTAATGGAAATTCATCTTTTGGACAAGCCTTGTTCAAGTTTCTGAAGTCTGTACATATCCTTATGCACCCAATAGGTTTGGACACTGGTACTAGGTTGGATATCCATTGTGGATAGTCGATGGGTCTAATGAAACCCACATCTAGTAATTTATTTAGTTCTACCTTTACCAATAATGTTATATGGGGATGCATCTTTCTGAGTTTCTATTTGGCAGGCTTTTCTCCAAGGATGGTAGATAGATGATGCACCACTAATGCTAGATGTAGTCCAAGCATGTCAACATAGGTCCAGGAAAATTTTCTCTTTCTCTCATTGATGAATGCTATGAAATTCACTTTCTCCTCAGGATCAAGTGATGTTGCATGGTATGTTTTCTTTAGGTCCTCTATTGTACCAAAATTTGTGCATTTTGTTTCATCTACAAGGAGTGTTGATCTTTCTTGATATTATGATATGGGGAGATTGAATCCTCCATCCTCGGGTGCCTCTGGGAGGTTTTCACTTTTGAATGTGTCCTTTATTTTTCTCTTTTCTAAATCTTGTAGAGCCATAGTGTAGTTTTCTCTAAGGGATCATATCTTTATGTTTTTTCTTTCATTTTTGGGACTAGAAAATTCAATCTATCCCCTGAAGTATGCTTCTTGTTCTAGTTCCATGATGAACCCTGCTTTGTGATCTCCTCTTGGTATGTCTATTCGAAGTCCTATGAACTCTAAAATTGCCTCGTCATTTTGGAATTGATCCAAAATAGGTGCATTTTGTTGTTGATCCCAATCTATGAGTTGTGGGTAACAGAGTGGGAGACTATCATCCTAGTCTACATAGCATACAGAAGTAGGTGAAAGGGTCAATATGGTTCTGGTGTATTTTTCCCATTGGGTACCTTGGTCATCATTACTAGAGTCGAGAGAATCATATCTTATTATGAAGGAAGGATAATCGCATTTGTATTTATTAGAGTCCACTTCAGAATGGTAATAGATGTTGGGAATGGTTTCCATGTACTGGAGAGGGAACCTATCAATTCTAAAGCTTTCAAATAAGTTTTCAATGGGTAATTATTTATCCATGGCATGGTAGATATCTAGTGCCTTAACACTAGCAGAAGTTTCTTGTTTCTTCCAAGAGGTTCATCTAGTTTTTTGAATAACCACGTCTTTTGGTTTATAACCTAGCCCCATATTATTTTGTCTCTATTCCACTATGATAGGCTCTGATCAGCCTTGTTTGTGTATCCCTAGGCCACCTATTCCATTGTATCCCATTTCTTTGACTAATTGATACCCTCTAGTGTTAGGATCAGTTAAAATAGTTTGTGGCTTTTGTGGTTCTTTTTGGTCCTCCTTGTTGATCATGGATGAAAGGTCCTCCTCAAATATTTATTCATATTTCATGTCTCCCCATCTAGTAAAAATAGTGGGTTTGACAATCATTTGCACTATCTTGATCTCTTTTGGACCTCTATATACTCTAGGTGTTGGTAGGAGCATGCTAATGGAGAATACTTGGTTAAAATAATAGTGCCCATTGTCTTTGTCCGTACTTGGATCTTGGCTTTTGCTTTTGTTTGTTCAGTTGATAAGGTTGATGGAAGCATGGAAGGGTCAACATAAGAAAAGGCATGGAAGGCTATATCATTGCTAGGCACACATTGGATTTTATTGTATTTCTCCTCCAATTTCACACAAAAATGGAAAGGTTCAAGATCGGCATATAGTGTTACTTCCTTTCCTTCATGGGGAAAGTTTAGGCATTGATGAAAAGTGGATAGGATTTTTTGTAATGCATGGATCCAAGGGCATCCCAAGAGTAGGTTGTATGGTAACTCAAGATCCTGTACATGACAAGTAGTCTTTGTTATAGCTGGTCCTATTTGCACTGGCAATCTGACTGTTCCTTCATAATTTCTCTCCAAGTCATCATAGGCCCTTATGGTGATACTCTTGCCTTTGTCAATCACATCATCAAAATACCCCAGCTATTTTATGAATTTTACTATGCAAATGTTTAAACTTGCACCATTATCTATTAACACTCTTTTGACCATGGTCCTATGAACACCAACCTCTATGTATAGAACTTGGTTGTGGAATGTTCTTTCTGGTAAATATTTCTATGAAAAGACTAAGTGATTACTCATAGTGATTTTTCCAACCATTGCTTAGAAATTATTGGGATTGAGGTCACTAGGGACTAACATTTCCAAATCTTTTTCCAAAATCTCCCTATGTGCGGGTGACAATTTTAATAATTCTAAGATTGAAATAAGGGAAGGTGTCTTCTTTCATTGTTCTACAATGTTGTAGTCACTTGGTGACTTTATTGTGGATTTGGGAGGTGCTCCTTATATTGTAACTCTTTCATGGTGGGTGGTTACATCACCTTTGTTATCTCCTCCTCATATTGCCACTATGTTTGCCCTATTGTCATCAACTTGTGAGGGGATTCCTAGAACTGTGTCACCATATGTGTAATTAGCATTATGGTACTCTTATCCCTTTCCTTTATCAATCCTCATAGCATGGTTTGGGATCAGGTTTGAGTATATTTGTAGGTCCTTATTTCTAGGATGATGATCAATGTCTACTTCCCCTTTGTCTATCAAATCCTAAATGGTATGTTTGAGGCGCATACAATTGTTAGTCGTATTTCCTTTGATCATATGGAAATCACACAAGTCTTTCTAATTGTACCATGGTGTCTTAAAGCTAGGTTCCTCATAATTTGGGCAGTCATTTGTTTTGATGAGGTTTTGTTGTACTAGTTTGCACATAACTATCTCAAGTTACTCATCTAGTATTGTAAATTGCCTCCTAGGTTGATCATATTGCCTTTGTTCCCTCCTTGATTTATCTGTTGGTTTACAACCTGATTATTTTTGGGATAGGTAGTTTGGTTGCTTTGTGTGTTTTTGGGACCATAGTTTGTCTATGCCACCTGTGGTTTATTTTGATTTGTGTTTTGTGTGTTCCATACTACTCTAGCATCTACCATTCCATCGTTTGTAACATTCTTGTTTTTAGCCCAGATTTTGGGTTTCTCATTTGAGCTAGAGAGATTGTCTTTTGAGTTGTTTTTCTTTAAATTTACTCTTTCTATGAGATATCTCTCAATATGTAACCCCTTTTCAATTTTTTCTTTGAATTCTATAGGACATAGCATAGTGAACTGATAGTTTATTTCAGGCAAAACACTCGTGATGAAAATATCCACCAACTCCTTGTCGAGAATGGGTCATTTGCACCAACTTTCTTTTCGTCTCCATATTTGCAAGTAGGAGGTGAAGGACTCTCTTGGGTTATATTTGATTGCAGAAAATCTAGTGATGGTAACATCGTGTTCTATGTTATATGAGAAGTGGGTTATAAATTTTCTAGATAACTCATCAAAAGTTTTGATTCTAGGTTGTAATCGGGTGAACCACTCCATAGCATGACTAGTAAGGTTGCATGGAAAGAGCCTCATCAGATAGGAATCATTTTTTTGTACCTCCATACATGATGCCAAGAAGAAATTTACATGCTCTACTGGATCTCCTACTCCTTTGTACTTTCTTTCAAATCTGGGTATCTCAAAGTTGTTTGGAAACGGTAGTGGTGTGATGGAACGATTGAATGGGAATGGAAAAATTTCCTGCATGGTGTACATCTTCTACTATTTTCCTGTCTACATATCTGCTATTTGTTGGTTGACAACATCTAGCTTTAGTTCCATCTCTATTTTTGGTACATGTGTTTTCAAACCCTATGTGTAATAACCTTGTTGTCCAATTAGGTTTTGGTTATAGATCGGGTATTGTGAAGGTATAGGACCTTGATAGACATATGGGATGGAAGGAGGGTTAATTCCTTGTGTATAAGTAGGGATAACTCATTTCTGTTGGGATGGAACATACAAAAGGCTTCCCTGATGATGCGTTGGTGGGACACCTTGTGGTGACTAAAGAAGGGTGCTCTATGGCACACCTTACTAGGTAGGGCAAAAATGAAGGTTACCTTCATGATGTGTTGGTAGGACACCTTGTTGTTGGGATGATTGAAGAAGGGTGCTCTATGGTACACCTTGTTGGGTAGGACTAAAATTAAGGTTACCCTAATGATGTGTTGGTAGGACACCTTGTTGTTGGGATGACTAATTGAGGGCTCTTTGTGGCACATGCTGCTGGGTAGGACTAAAATGAAGGTTACCTTGATGATGCGTTAGCAGGACATGTTGTTGTTGGGATGACTGATTAAGGGTGCTCTGTGGCACACCCTACTAGGTAGGACTATAATAAAGGTTACCCTAATGATGCATTGGTGGGGCACCTTGTTGATAGTATTGATGGTTCAGAAGGGGACCCTGTGTTCCACCTTGTTGAAGATACTGATTGTTCTAAGGGGGGCCCTGTGTTCCACCCTATTGAAGATATTGGTTGTTTTGGGAAGGGTCGATGCTTGATGTATTTTGAGGTATATACTGCCCAGGAGGTAAATTTTTATTTTCAAGTTCATATTGAGATGGTCCCCCTTGGTACATTTGTGCTACTGCTACTTGTTCAACTTGATTTGGTTTTCTGAACAAGGGGTTCTCCTTGGGTTGAACATTATTTTTTGAGAACACAGGTGGCATATTTTTCCTCTCTGGAGGTTGGGTTATTTGTCTCACAAACGAGTTGTCCCCTAAGGGAATAATATTGGGGTCTTTGAGAACTTCCACATTGAAATCTATGAGTAATAGCACCACTTTGTGCTAATTTAAAGAAATAGGAGTTCGAGTTCTTTCTTAACAACCTATCCATTAGTTTGAGAACCTTGGGGTTGTTAGAATGTTTAAACAATTCTTCCTCATTTATCTCTTCTTCATTGTTTACCTCCTCTATAATAACTTGGTTCGAGTCTTTGTTACCTTGTTCCATAACCTGCTTCTATTTGTGGCTTATTTCCTTCTCCGTGAAAGTGTCTTTGTATGCTAGTCCCTTTTGGGAAGTTTCAAGGTCACTTGGCCTATAGCCCCATGGGCTACTCTCATCATTCTGGCATTTGTTTATGGTATGTTGTTGGTATTCTTGTTGGCTTCTATATTTTTCCTATTTTGTGATCTTGTGGTTGTCATAAAAAACTTGGGTCTCCTATGTGAAATTGGTGTACTCTCTATTTGACTCAACTTCTAAAGACCCGATGTCCTAAAAGTGTTGTAAATCTAGTTCTTTCCTCTAGAGAATTTCAGTATCATGGAAAAGACCAGGATTTTGACCAAAGAAGAACATATATAACTCTAGATTGTCCTTGGAATCACGTCTATAGAAGTTTTCTACCAATTTGTTTTTGTTTTTATGTAGCACTAAGAGGTGTTTCTTGAGAGCCTTTGGACTCAAATGTCTAAGTCTGAAATGACGACCTGTGGATTTTACCTTAGGGATCTTGACCTTGTGTGATATCATGAAGGGAATAATTATTGCCATGCAGGTGGTGGTAATACAGGTCTCTTTGCTACTATGTGAGCTTTCTCTTCCTCTTTGTCTAGGACAATTGATGCAGTGAGAAATTGGCAGGGTGTTTCGTTCTTCTAAAAAATGAAGGTTCTTAAGCTGCTTATGATGTTCGTTTGTTCACCTTCAATATATGTGAGACTAGGTTGAAGGATCCATGCTATAAGATTTGGTTTTTGAACTGGGGAAGTTGATCGCCAAATTTTCATAAAGTTTGGTGGGGTTTATGGGATGGTTGCTATGAAGCTCAAGACCTTAGGGTTTGAGTGTTGTTTTGGAATGACACTACATTTTTGGAACTAAAAATGTTGAAGAACTAAGGTCTATATTCCACTTCATTGTCCAGAGGATATGTTGTAGGAAAGTCTACTTGTACTATCTGTGAGTCCCAACTAACTGTTTATATCATGGACGTCTGAGTGGAGGAATGACCTTAATGGGTTGTTTGATTTTGATTTCAAATAGGTAGGATGGAAATAATCTATGTGGGACTATCTTCCCTTTTGTCTTTCCAATTATTTTAGTTTGAACAATGATCTTGTGAATAACTCTTTTTCAAATCTTTTTTCTATTTGTTTTGAAGTATGGCAAGTGATAAGACAACACTTGGACTGACTCAGCAAACATGGACTTATGTGACCTTCATGTCTATAACTTAGGTTGTGAAATCACAACACCCAAGCCATAGTTCCCAAATGTTTACTTTGACTAATGTACCCTGAAATCAAAGCCAGAATGTTCATAAACCTTTAAGGAAAGATCCTTTCAAAGGGGTGCAAACATAAGGCTTCTCTCACAAGTGTGCACTAAATCAAAGGGTTTGTGGTTTAACCATCTTGTTCAGTGTTTGTTTTGAATGTATCCTTTTTCTTTAAATCAAACATAAAATTTGATGTCAAATTGTTTTGAATGTAATGGACCAAGTTTAACATAAACTAGCAATTACAACCCTATGGGATAGACACCATTCTCTTAGTTAGGCCTACCTCATGCTCTGAAGAGATGGATTTACATGCAACTTATGGCATTGGCTTGTAGTTGGACATGGCAAGTAACTTCTTAGAAATAAATTCTGATGCACCACTTTTAGAGAATGTTTTTAGATAATAGGGTGGCTTCTAAAAAAAATTGGTTCTTAGTGATAACTGTGAATACAAAAATCTAACACTCACTCACTGGCCACTTAAGGCTCTTTAACCATTCTCCTTCCACTAAAGGTATGTGATTAGGTGCAGTCTGTTGTTAGCAGGCTTGAAGCTACTTTCTTATGATTTTGCTACCTTTAATATAGACCACTAGTAAATGTGCTTTGAAACCTTGCAATGAGTTCTCTAGCGCATGATGTATCTCAAGGCAAGCCCCCTGTTTAAGGTAAACTTTAAAAGTAAAGTACAATGCTCAAAAATGTTCTTTTGCTCACCCAAGATCACCAAAGGGTGTGAGGGGAGAAGATAAAACACTTTAACTTTTCCAATCAATGAATGCATAGTGAAAAATCCATAGCAATTTGATTCATTTTAAACACCTTGAGCGATGTTATCCCAAAAAATTTATGAGTAAACAAAATAAAGTTCTTTTTAACTTGCACCAATACGAAATGTTCAAGACATCAAGCAATTAAGATAGCAATGGTGAAATATCATAAAGAAACATTTGTTCATTTTTATGAGCTCCAATAGAGGTGTTTCTAAGAAATTCAATCATTGTCCTATCTTGGTCAACAAATGTAAAACGTGTGTGCATAAACAAAATGAAAAAAAAAATAACTCTTTCTATACACCAAAATTAAAGGTTCCTACTTATGAAAACATTAAATGTGTTCATTTTTTCAAGCCCAAAACCGTTTTTTCATTTTATGAGCACCAAATAAAAATTCCTAAGTTAAGAAAAGCTTAAAATTGGTTCATTTTAACAACACCAAAGTCAACTGTGAGTTTGTTGTTGTTCATTTTAGAGCACCAAATGAAATTTCCTAACTTAGAAATCTTAAAATTGGTTTATTTTAATAGCACCAAAATCAAATTTGAGTTTGTTGTTGTTCATTTTAGTGCACCAAATGAAATTTTTTCCTAAGTTAATAAAAAAATGTTTGTGGATCGAAAAAATCTTAGACTGATCGTCTTCCCTATAACAAAGGTATTAGTTTTTTCATAAAAAATGAACCATAAATCCTACAAGATCTTCCCAAGGGATGTTAGAAACCTTCCAAACACAACAAACAATCAAATGTTAGGGTTAGACGATTGATTAAGCATAAAAAACCCTACAACATAGAACAAATTGTGAGGTAAGTTAACTTTAAGTGCACCAATTAAAAATTTAAATGCATAAAAATTAAAGACCACCTACACCATTGCAAAGATCATGAAATTCTACCCCATTTTTAAAAAAAAGGAATTAAAAAATACTTCTGTATGACCAAGATATGGTCATTTTAAGCTAGGGGAAACAAAGGTCCTGATTGCAAGTCAATAGCATGCCTGTCAAAAGAAAATGCAATTTTCTCATAGAAAAAGTGCCATTCCCATTGGCAAAAGCAACCTTCTTAGAAAAAATGTGACCTTGTAGCAAATGTGAGTTTCTAGGCTTGGCAAGAGTGAATTTCTTTTCTGGAATGGCATGAAATGCCTTTTTGAATCCCTTCGAAGCCCTATAGCTTCAATTCAACTCACAAAAGAATTATTATTGAGGACTATTGGTCCCACTAGGCATGCCAAAATGTGTAAGGGGGAAAAAGGATGTTAGATTTGGATTTGAGAAGAACATGAAAGAAATTTGGCAAAGAAATCTAATCTACATCCAAATGTACAAATCTAAAATCTAAAACTCCTACACATAGGAGATTAAGCTATACTAATGCAAACATAATAAGAAAACTACTGATTATCATATGAACTGAAAGAAAAAGATAGTTTCACCATCCCATAGTGGAGTGTATTTGCTTGATGTTGGATTGCTCTTATCACAACGAAGCCTCTAAAGTTTGTGTGCAAACTATGGATGAATTCTTGGTTGATCGAAGGAAGGAATGAAGCTCTCTCAAGGATGATCTTGATAGCACTTCATTGCAAAATTATGTTGATTCTTTGATCCTTATTTGTGAGGAAAGGGGTATGTTATATAGAAAATGAGATTTGAAATGGACAATCAAGATCGTTTTGAAGAAAATCCAAATCAATGGTCGAAGTGTGTTGAGAGGAATTAGACATGAGAAAATTGTGCAAATTTGATTAAACTATTTGGGTGATTGAGAAATAAATTGGCTAGTCAGGGATGTGATTGATCAGTTAACAAATTTAGATTGATCAATCAGGATTGTGATGGCTTAGTTAGGAATGTGATGCCTTAGTCAAGAATTGTGATTGATAAGTTAACAAAATATTTTTTTTAGTTAATAATTTGGATTAATTAGTTAACAGATTAGATTGCTCAGTCAACAATCATAATTTTCTCAATTAGAAAGTGGCTGAGGAATATGAATTAATTGATTTAATTAATTAATTCCTTTTTGTAGTTGAACATGCAAATAAAGTTTGAATTTTGCTAACAAAGTTGCATTAGTTTGATTTTATTTTTTATAATTGATTTGAATAGTTTGATTTAATTATTCAAATTTTGGAGGGAAAGTGTTGTATTTAAATTATTATTTAATAATTTAATCAACATAGAGGAATAGGGTGATTTAGTGACTTAATTAAATAATTGTGGTTATTCAATCAATCAAGATGAAATAAAGTGGGATTAGGACTTTATTAAATAAATGTGATTGATTTAATTGGTCAAAATGATGAAACGTGAATTAATCAAATAATGTTATTTTATTTAGTTAATAGAAAAAATAGGGTTTTTAGGATAAATGAAATATATTTAATTTGTTTGAAATGATGAAAAAGTGGATTAATTAAATAATGTTGTATTATTTAATTAATAGAGAAATTAGGGTTTTTAATATCATTTTGATGTGGTGTGATGTGGGAACATTGCAGTATGATTCTGAGATGATATGAGACATTATGGGATGATTCCAAGTCATTCTGAGATGTTACAGAATGATGTTCAATGTTTTTCGATGTTTTTTGATGTTGTTCAATGTCGTTCGATGCTATTCGATGTTGTTTGATGTTGTTCGATGTTGCTTGATGTTGTTTGATGTTGTTTGATGTTGTTTGATACTGCTTGATGATGTTTGATGGTATTTGATGTTTTTTGATGCTATTAAATGATGTTTAATGTTGTTTGATGGTGTTTGATGTTGTTTGATGATGTTTGATATTGTTTGGTGAAAGTTCTAGATAATGAACTAAATTTTTCAATAAGCTGATGTAATGCGTTAAGTGCAGGACTGATAAAAGAAATGTTTGACTAGAAGAAAATGTTACTAAGATTGAGAAGATAGAAGAAAGTGAATGATATTAGAAGAAAATTTTAGTAAGAATGTGATGTCATTGATGAGTTGCTTTTTCTTTAATTGGAGGCTTCATAATTTGAACAATCAGGTTTGATGTAGCAAACAGATATGATGCACTAGGGTATGAATTACCGAAGAAAATTTGTATCTATTGTGTGGACTTGGAATCTAAAAACAAAGAGTATCTTTGTTCATACCAGACATATGAAAACTTTGTTTAAAGTATAGGGGGGGTTACGTGAAAAAAGTTTTAGACCAGTCACATAGAGAGGTATAGAACACCTAACATGTAACTAATTCATGAACTATTTTAATACAACATATATACTCTATAAATAAAGTATTTTCCATGGTAGTATTAAAAAAATATCTTACAAACAACACATCGAAATAACTCTCAATTTCCCCTATTCCTTCTTCTCGAAATCCTTATGGACATCCTTGAGAGATCCTAGGAATGAGTCAATAAAATAAATCACAATAAGTAAGACTACAAAAAGATAAAAACAAAGTTGCAGTATCACTTTCCATATTTGTTTAGCGTGGGGCTATTATCTGTTGTTCATCATGTTTATTGTAGGAATGGATCCGTTAAGGCATATCTCAAGATGTTGTCAGGACTTATTTACAAAGATGGGTAGTTGACACTTTGGCATTGTTTTCATCTGTTTATAGTCAACTCTTATGCGATTATCGTTACTTGAAAGTTCTAGTTGTTGATGTTTTCTTTTTTTGTTTGTTTGTTTTTTCAAAGGGTGATTGGGATGATTTGTTTATTATGGTTGAAACGTTTACTGTGGATTTTGATGACGGGATGAGCCTTTGTTTTTATTTTCTAAGTTTTATGATTTTTTTTATTGTGTTTTTAGGGGACTAACCTAGGGCCTTGAGGGCTCATCAAAGATAATCCTTGCCTACATTGTCCATGCAGAGGCTCATAGTTCGCTTGTTTTGACCTTTTCTATTTTGTGAATGTTTTTCGATTTTGCATATTGTATATGTTTTTGAATTTTGTATTTTTGACTAAGTGAAATAAAGCATGTTGGAAACCTAAGGGGATTGACCTAGGGTCTCGGGGGCTTAAAAATCCTTGCTTACATTGTACACAAAAAGACCATGTAGTTCGACCATTTGACTTAAAGCATGAATTATTTTTGGCTAAACAACATTGATAGCTTCGGTTGATATCTCGTTTCTGTGTCTAGAGGATATGTTGTTTAAAATTCACTTGAACTAGCTATGAGGTTCAAGTGAATGTTGATATCTTAGACTATTTGAGTGAGGGAATAATTCAACAATGTATTTTTTCTTTTTGATGTTTTTCACATGATTTTTTATTTTTGATGTTTTTTTTACCCTGATTGAATGTCACAGGATCTAATCCATGACTAACTTCAGGAATTTTTCCCCCAATAAACCGACTCATCTTAATCAGTGACAAGCCATCGTTGGACACACAATTTATGAAATGGATGGGTGGATGTTGTGAAAATGTGTTGATAGATAATAATGCATGTTTTATTCATACATAGCACCTGTTTACCAAGTTTTCACTATGGTACATGTTCTAGGAGTGTCACAAAGTGGTTTTCACTCAAACAAAATTTTATTTCTCTTTGTTGTTTTTCTTTCTTTTTGATTTTTTGTATTTTTCATCTCTTTTTTCCATTTTTTTGAATTTTTACCCTTCTTCGTCGAGTATTCTAACATGTTTCATGTATAGAAATTTTTGAGGTGGTTGTTGTTCAGTGGTTTAGCTAGAGGTTCTCCTTCGGGAGTAGCCAACTGATATGCCCCAGAGCCATAACTTATTGTTATGATGAATGGACCTAACCAATTAGGTTCAAATTTAACCTTTCCATCTTGATTCAATTGAATCTTCTAATTCTCCTTGAGGACCAGGTCACCAACTTCAAAGTTTCTATCTTTGATTCTCTTGTTATAGCTTTGTTTTATCCAATTCTAATAAACTTGTAGATGGTTTAACGTGCTCAAATACCTTTCATCTAGGAGCTCTAATTCATTCAATTTGGATACTCTGATTCTTCATTGCTTACCATGCCTTTTAGTGAGGCTTGCAATGAGGAGATTTTGACTTGGATAGGTAACACTGCTTCTGATTTGTAGACCGAGGAAAAAGGTGTGGCACCCATAGGTGTGTGGATGTTGGTTCTATAATCCCATAAGGCTAGATTTAGCTGTAAATGCAAATCACGGCTAGCATCATTGATAGTCCTTTACAATATTTTTAGGATTGTTTTATTGCATTCCTTTGCCTAACCGTTTCCTTGAGGATAGTATGGCATAGAAAATCTATGTTGAATTTAGAATTTAAAATAGATTTCTTGGACATCCTGAATCTTGAATGGGGTGACATTGTATGTTACAATTGTTTGTGGGATTCCATACCTGCAAATGAGATAATTTAAAATGAATTTTGATATCTATTTGCTAGTGATATAGGTTAATGGAATTGCGTCTATTCATTTTGTGAAGTATTATCTTGTAGTGATAATGAATTTATGCTCATTGGATGAAGTGGGTGGTATCTTAGCTACCCAGTCTAATCCCCATTGCGAAAAAGGCCATGGTGTTGTGATGGGTCTCAACTCTTGTGTTGGTGCATGAACTAGATCACTATGTTGTTGACATTGTCGACACCTTCTAGAATGTTGAATGCATTCTTGCTCCATGGAAGTCCAATAGTATCTTGCTATCAATAGATTTTTGACTAAGTTAGGTCCACTAGAGTGGGATCCACAAATACCTTCATGGACCTCTTGTAAGGTTGTTTTCACTTCTTTTGTATTAAGGCACCACAGTAGCATACCATCTAGGCTATGAAAATATAGGTTTTTTCCTAAGATCATAAAGTGGGAGGTTCTATGGCTGAAGGTTTTCTTCTAAGTAGTTATTGAGTCAAGTGGTATGATCCCATTTTGGATATAGTCAAAAGTATCTTCGTACCATGGGGAGTTAGGACCAACAACAACACATACCATTTCTGATCCTCGGATGTCAAATGCAGGCACCAGTAGTTGTTCCATGAGGAATTCATACTTAGGCACATTCTAAGGAATATCAAGTAGTGAGCCTATTATTTCCATTGCATCAACAACTCTATTATTAATCTGAGGAACCTATTCAAAGGTTATTTTGATGAAGTACTCCTTGAAGCTGTCCACCATCCTTTTTTATGGTAGAAATTTTTCATATTTTGTTTGGTATTTGTCATTCACTTGCTTGATTACTAGCTAAGAGTCTCCAAAGACTTGTAGCTCTTTTACTCTCCATTTGATCACTATTTTGATCCCCGTAATAAGAGCTTCATACTTTGAGATGTTTTTTTTGTAGGGGAATGAAATCCTGTAAGCCTTGGCTATATTATCTCCATGTGGTGTGAGAAATAAAATACCTACTCCTAAACCATGTTTAGTATGGAACCTGTCAAAGTATAGGGTCCTCTAGCCTATCTGTTCTATCATTATGATACTCTCATCTAGAAAATCCACTGTGAGAGGTTTACTATCATCTATGGGTGCTTCAGCCAATTGGTTTGCTATGACTTGTCCCTTTATAGATCTTATATCTATGTAATCTATATCAAATTCACTTAGGATCATCACCCATTTGGCTATTCAACCTGTTAAGGCTACTTTTTCTAGTAAATACTTGAGTGGGTCCACCTTTGATATCAGTTTCACTTTTCTGTTTAAGATGTAATGTCTCAAATTTTGTGTTGAAAACATGATTGAGAGACAAGCTCTTTCAATGGGTGATTATTTTAGCTCATCTCCCACTAGTGTTTTTCTGATATAGTAGACTTCTCTTTCTTTATTGTTATCATCTAGTTGTGCCAGGAGAGCTCCCAATGCTACTTGTGTGGTAGACACATAAAGTATCATCTCCTATTCTAGAATTGGTGGCATGAGTACAAGAGGAGTAAGTAGGTACTCCTTTACTTGATGAAATTATTGGTCACATCTCTCGTCCCATTTGAAGGTGATTTCCTTGTGTAGGAGATGAGTGAAAGGGTGACATTTGTCTACCAGTTGTGCGATAAATCATCTAATTGATTGTAGCTTCCCTTTTAGGGTCCTTAGTTGTTTGAGTGTCTTTGGTGGAGGCATTTCCATTATAGCTTTTACCTTAGCAAGATCCACCTCTATTCCTCTTTTTGAAACTATGTACCCTAATAGCTTTCCAAAGGTTACTCTCAACACACATTTCTTAGGGTTGAGTCTCATATTGTACTGTTCCAATTGATCAAATACTCTTGCTAGGTTTGTCAAGTGATCTACCCTTTTGATTGAATTTTCTATGATTTCATCCACATAGTCCTCCTTGCTTGTGTGTAGCATGTCATGGAATATGGTTTTCATCTCTCTTTGGTATGTTTCTCTTGCATTCTTCAACCTAAAAGGCATTACATTCCAACAAAAAGCTCCCCAAGCACAAGTGAATGTTGTTTTGTGTTGGTCATCTAGAGAGATCTTTATTTGGTTATATCTTGAGAAACCATCTATCAAGGAAAGAATATCATGCCCTACTATTAGATCTATTATCATGCCAATGCTCGATAATGGAAACTCATCTTTTGGACAAGCCTTGTTCAAGTCTCCAAAGTCTATACATATCCTTATGCCCCAAGTAGGTCTGGACACTCATCCTGGGTTTGATATCCATTGCGGATATTCAATGAGTATAATGAAGCCCACATCTAGTAATTTATTTACTTCTACCTTTACCAATAATTCTATTTGGGGATGCATCTTTCTGAGTTTCTATTTGATAGGCTTTGCTCTAGGGATGACGACTAGATCATGCTCCACTAATGTTGGATCTAGTCCAGGCATGTCAACAAGGTCCAAGAAAAGTTTATCTTTCCCTCATTGATGAATGCTATGAAATTTTATTTCTCCTAAGGATCAAGTGATGTTGCATGGTATGTTATCTTTGGGTCCTCTACTATACCAACATTTATGGATTTTTTTCTTCTACAAGGAGTTTTGATCTTTCTTGATATTCAAATATGGGGAGATCGAATCCTCCATCCTTGGGTGCCTCTAGGAGGTTTTCACCTTTAGATGCATCCTTTATTTTTCTATTGTCTGGATCTGATAGAGCCATAATGTGGTTTTCTCCAAGGGATTGTATCTTTATGTTTTTTCTTTCATTTTTGTGACTAGAAAATTAAATCTCTCCACCTAAGTATGCTTCTTCTTATAGTTCCATGACAAAACCTACTTTGTGATATCTTGCTAGTATGTTTATTTTAAGTCCCATGAACTCTACAATTGCCTCGTCATTCTAGAATTGATCTTAAACAAGTGCATGTTGTTGTTGATCCCAATCTATGAGTTGTGGGTAACATAGTGGGAGACTATCATGCTAGTTTGAACAACTTATAGAAGTAGGTGAAAGGGTCAATATGGTTTTGGTTTCTTTTTCCCATTGGGTATCTAGGTCATCATTACTAGAGTAAAGGGAATCATATCCTATTATGAAGGAAGGAGAATCCCACTCATATTTGGTAGAGTCCATTTCATAATGGTAATAGATGTTGGGAATGGTTTCCATGTACTGGAGAGGGAACCTATCAATATTAAAGTTGTCAAATAATTCTTCAATGGGTAACTCGTTATCCATGACATGGTATATATCCAATGCCTTAACACTAGCAAAAGTTTCTTGTTTCTTCCAAGAGGGTCGATTAGTTTTTTGAATAACCACGTCTTTTCGTTTATAGCCTAGCCCCATATTCTTCTATCTATGTTCCACTATTATAGGCTCTGATCGGCCTTTTTTGTGTAGCCCTAGGCCACCTATTCCATTGTATCCCATTTGTTTGACTAATTGATAACCTCTAGTGTTAGGATCAATTAAAATGGTTTGTGGCTTTTTTGGTTCTTTTTGGTCCTCCTCAAATATTTCTTCATCTTTTATGTCTCCTTATCTAGTAAAAATAGTCAGTTTGACAATCATTTGTACTATCTTGATCTCTTTTGGACCTCCATATACTCTAGGTGTTGGTGGGAGCATGCCAATGCAGAATGCTTGGGTAAAATGATAGTGCCCATTGCCTTTGTCAAGTACTTGGATCTTGGCTTCTACTTTTGGTTTTTCAATTGACGAGGTTGATTGAAGCATGGAGTGTTTAACATAAGAAAAGAAATGGAGGGCTATATCATTGCTAGGCACACATTGGATTTTATTTTATTTCTCCTCCAATTTCACAAAAAAATACAAAGGTTGAGAATCAACATATAGTGTTACTTCCTTTCCTTCATGGAGAAAGTTTAGGCATTGATGAAAACTGGAGAAGACTTCTTGTAATGCATGTATCCAAGGGCATCCCAAAAGTAGGTTGTATGGTAACTCAAGATCCAATAATTGACAAGTATTCTCTAGTATAGTTGGTCCTATCTGCACCAACAATATGACTATTCCTTTAAAATTTATCTCCAAGTCATCATAAGCATTTATGGTGACAGTGCTTCCTTTATCAATCACATCATCAGAATACCCTAGCTGTTCTATGAATTTTTTAAGGTACAAATGTTTAAACCTACACCATTATCCATCAACACTCTTTTGACCATGGTTTCATGAACACCAACCTCTATGTATAGAGCTTGATCGTGGAATGTTCTTTGTGGTAAATCTTTCTCTAAAAAGACTAGGTGATTACTCATAGTGATTATTCTAACCATGGCTTGGAACTGATTGGGATCAAGGTCATTAGGGATTGACATTTCTAAAGCTTTTTCCAAAATCTCACTATGTGTGGGTGCCAGTTTTAATAATTCTTAGATTGAAATAAGGGTAGGTGTCTTCTTTAACTATTCAATAATGTTGTAATCACTTGATGACTTGATTGTGGGTTTGGGAGGTGCTCATTCTATTGTAACTCTTTTGCAGCGATTGCTTACATTGCAGTTGTTATCTCCTCCTTTTAATTATCACTATGTTTTCCCTATTGTAATCAACTTGTGAAAGGGTTCCTAAAACTATGTCACCATATGTGTAATTAGCATTATGGTACTCTTGTTCCTTTCATTTATTAGTCCTCTTAGGGTGGTTTAGGATCAGGTTTGAGTATATTTGTAGGTCCTTGTTTCTAGGATGATAATCAACATTTACTTCCCCTTTGCCTATCAAATCCTAAATGATATGTTTGAGGCACATACAATTGTTAGTCGTATGTCCTTTGATCATATGGAAATTACACAAGTCCTTCTCATTGTGCCATGGTATTTTGAAGCTAGCTTCCTCATAATTTGGGCAGTTGTTTGTTTTGATGAGGTTCTGTTGTACTAGTTTGTTCATAAATATCCCAAGTGACTCATTTAACATAGTAAATTGCCTCCTAGGTTGATCATATTTCCTTTGTTTCCCTCCCTGATTTATCTATTGGTTTACAACCTGATTGTTCTTGGGATAGGTAGTTTGGTTGCTTTGTGTGTTGTTGGGACCATAGTTTATTTGTGCCACCTGTGCTTTATTATGATTTTTGTTCTATGTGTTCCATACTACTCTAGCATCTACAACTCCATCATTTGTAACATTCTTGGTTTTAGCCCAAATTTTGGGTTTCTCATTTGAGCTAGAGGGATTGTCTTTTGAGTTGTTTGTCTTTAAAGTTCCTCTTGCTATGAGAGCTCTCTCAATATGTAACCCCTTTTTGATTGTTTCTTCAAAGTCTATAGGACATAGCATAGTGAGCTGATAGTTTATTTCAGGCAGAACATTCATGATGAAAATAAAAACAAGATGAAATTTCAACATAGGTCCTTACATTCATCTTTTCATTACATTTTCACATTGTATTTTTGGAAATTTTGAAACTAAAACTCACTACCTCAAACATTGAACTGAAAGAAAATACTGAAAGCTTGAAAATCATTCAAAAATAGTTTAAAAATTACTAACCAGGACACATTCACCCTTATTGGTGAATGAGTCCCTGATCATGTCAAAGATGAACCTTCGAGCATCTGAAAAAGCATTGAAAAATTAAAATCACCCTGAAATTCACATAAACAACTCATAAATACTTAACCGAGACCCATTCACCATTACTGAAAAAATGAGTCCTTGTTATCTATTGATCTGCATTTTCTAGAAATTAAAATCTCAATTTTAGGCTAATGTTTACTACTCTTACTTTCGTATTTTAGCTTCTTAATTTGTTGTTTCATCAAATTCATTGCATTTAGCTTAATTGCTTCATTTTGGTGCATTGTTAAAATTCAAAATTGCATTCAAACATATCATTTCAAGATTTTTGAATTGTGTAATTAGTAAATTACATTGCTTCAAATCTAAAAATTGCATTTCATTCTAGTTTTTTGCATTGCTTGTTTCCATTTAGGGTTTACAAACTAGGGTTGTAAAACTTGCATGAGATTTACAACCTTGTGTTTTATTTGCAATACTATTATAAGATGCACTTCAAGGCTCATATCATCCCACGATATCTCACTTGCCATGGATCTTGGGTTTTTTTACTCTCTTTTTGATAATGTTGTTAATCAACGCTCCATGGCCTATAGTTTGCATACCTCATTGATAATGACTTCACTTCCTACAACCAATGTGCTTAATGTTACCAACACTATCCCTACCATCCCTAGTTCCACTCAAGCTTTGGGTTCTACCCAAAGTCAAGGTGGACTTCCAATTCCATCCTCCACTATACCAATGTTCATTCTTACATACACTAGTACACAACCCACAACAAATTTTCAACCAACAACAACTTCTCAACCCACAATAACCTTTCAACCCACAAAAACCTTTCAACTTACAACAACCCTTCAACCTACCACAACTATTCAACCAAACATAAAAATCATATATACTAGCACTATGTACACTTCCATAAGTATTCCCATAGGAAATACTTCCAGCCTTGTCCATTCGAACACAATAACTCCTCAACAATCTACCTTCACCGACTTGCAATTCACTAGCCCTCCACATACATACGCCACTCCACCTTATTCCCCTCAAAATTACAACCAAAATTATCCTTTCCTTAACTCCATTTTGCAAACCATGGCATCCCTCCATGAACAAGTGGCAACATTACAACAAAACAACAACAATCAACCTTTAGAATACATTAAATCCAACCTGCTATCCTTCGACATACTAAGAGCACAAATACAATGAGGTATAGAGGTCCTTGAAGGATACTGCTTTAGATTGCTTCTCTTCTTTACCAAACAATTCAATTGGTTCATTCAATAAACTCATTGATGCATTATATAACCATTTTGATATCCACATGGGTCCCAAGGTGACCCTTGCTAACTTAATGGCATGCAAATAAAAATAGGATGAGAAAGTGATTGATTTCATAGCAAGATACCAAACACTTTATTCACAAGTAAACATTAAGATTCTTGATGTCGACCTTCAACGAATATTTATCACCAACTTACAAGATAAAATCCAAAGAAAACTTGAAATTTTGAGATTTCCATCCTTCACACAGTTATGTACTGCCCTTCATGATTATCAAAATTTAACTTGTGGTCATGATGTGAAAAATCCCTCTAGTCATACTGAAAAATATGAATCTACAACTCAAAATGGTTATCAACCTTTCAAGAAGTACAATAAGGGGATTTTACAACTAAATTCCAGTCAAATGAGTCAGCAAACTAATAATCAAGTCGCTCCTATAAAAAAAACTCCTTTCGGGGAGAGGGATAGGGAGTTCACTCCTTTACCCGATACCATTCATAATATCATGTTGTAGCTCATTGACAAGAACATGCTTGCATTACCTCATGTTAGAGAATGTGCCCCTAATATATCATTACCTAAAGGCTTTAGAAAAAATACTTATTACGATTACTATCAACAAAATGGGCATGGTATAAAATACTATAAGCGTCTTAAAAATCTTGTACAAGACCTTATTGATAGTAATAAACTTCAAATTGGAGGTGTGAATGATCAAGGTAATAAGTCTATAGACCCTCCTAATCAAAATTTATAAATCTTTACAAATCTCATGCCTAAACACACTATCATTTGTCAAAGCTAGTGAAACTAAGAATGATGTGATGAATGTTGACAATATGGATACTATTAAACAATGTTATGCAAAGGAAGTGACAGAATTTATCAAAGATAAAGCTCATAAGGGCTCAACTAAAAAGCCTCTTGACATTTCTTCCTCTCAAAATGACATACTCAAATGTGCACCTAATGGGACCTCCTCTTTACTATAGAAGTTGAAAAACCAACTTCATAGTCCCCAAGAATCACCTGCAAGCAATCACCTATCACACGCAACAGATATTCAGAACAAACAATAAGAGATGTTCCGTAAACCCTCAGAGAAAATATGTGCAGGAAAAAACCAAAATAATTATTATTGAATGTAATTGTTTTACAAATAATACAAAAGCCTTCAAAAAGCAAATCATGCAAAAAGAAAGACATGCACAACCCTAATCTTATCTTGAGAAAAAAGACAACTCAACTAGATAAGGATTATAATTAACCTAGGAAATAAAATATGTTGAGAAACAATGCCTCAATTACCAACTTGAACCGCTTTGAAATAAAGGTCTTGGCGAAAAATGTTCATTTCTTCCCTTTACTTCCATACAATGCGTAGTCTCTTTCCTCACTGCGGTGGCCACGATATTTCTATCTTTGTGTTTATTTTGGGTTTGGCGGTGTGGGTCTGGTAGTTACCTCCCTACCATGGTTAGTCAATTGACTGACCGTGGTGGCCATGGTAAGACCTCCAGCAACTGGCTGGCGGTTACCGCCATACCGCGGCCAGCCAAAGGGTTGACCACGGTGGCCGCAGTAAAGCTACCTGCAGCTGGCCTAGCAGTTACCGCCATACCACCGCCAACCAAAGGGCTAACCATGGTGGCCGTGGTAAGACCACCAGCAGTTAGCTAGGTCGGTTATCACTATACCGCAGTGTGCCTTGGGGCTAGCTGCTGTAGCACGGTAACCTTGAGCGGCAGAGCTTGGGTGGACTCGGACCGCCTACCGCCATATCACAAGGTGAAACTGCGAGGGCAGCGATAGCACGGTAAGAGCTTGGACGAGCTTGGTATTCTTACCACCATACCATGAGTTGGTCGGATGGGCTCGACGATAGTCTGGTAAAGACTATGGGGAGCTCGGTCGAGCTTGACCACTGGTTTGCCTGAGTTGGACTCGATGTCAAAGACCAACAGTGAATAAGATGGGGACACGTGGCTCAATGTCTTGTGATTATTGGTCAGAGGCCAATGTAGTAATTGCAGCAGGTGCACGTCAACCCAGGGTGGTGGATCAGGACCGGATTTGGGTAATGGATTTAATGCCTGGGTGGCTTGATACAGGAAAATCGGTATGGGTAGATCATGGGCACGATTAGATCAGACAGGGATGTACCTTGTGATCGGCGGTTGACTGACAGATTTGAATGCAATGTATGACTTATGTAAGTCAAGTTTTTGATTGCATAAGTAATAGAGAGTTCGAACTATATGTTTTTTGAGAGGGAGACCATTGTAATCGTGAGAATTTGATTGTGTTGTTGTGAGCTGAACAGAGAAGTCTGTGATTTGTATGTAACTGTTTTTGTTACTATAATACAAAATAGTCTTGACTTTGTGTGGTGGGTTTTTTACCTGAAAAGGTTTTCCCACGTATATCTTGTGTCAACTGTGGATGCTCATCTTTGTGTAATATTTATTTTACTTGCATGTATTCATCTTAAGAAGTTTTTAGAAGCTATTGAAACCTCTATATGCTCTTCTCCTCTGTTGTATTAGTGTTAAGGGAATGTATTCCACACTATTGAGTCTATAGATCCATGCATGTTTTCCCTTCAAGTGGTATCAGAGCTTGGCCAATTGTGTTATCCTTGTAGGAAAGATTAGTTTTTTGTGCTAATACTATTTTAGTGGGAGTCTTGCATTGTTAATACTTGTTTCTATTTGAGATGGTGGGTACATCTAGTAGAATAGATATTGAAAAATTCAATGGCAGTAACTTTGAGTTATGGAAACTCAAGATAGAAGACTTGCTCGTGGATAGAGACCTCTGGATTACAGCGTTTGGAACTAAGACACAATGTACAATGCAAGAAGCTTGGCATCTTGCTGATAGAAAAGCAAGAGGTTTAATAAGACTGAGTCTAGCTGACTCTGTTTTCTTGAACGTTCATGAAGAGCAGTCTGTAGCTTCATTGTGGAAGAAGCTTGGTGATATTTATCAAGGAAAGTCTCTGGTAAATAAGTTATTCCTGAGGAAGAAGTTGTACTCCTTGAAGATGGACGAAGGTGCATCTATTGCAGACCATCTGAACTCGTTTAATATGAGTGTCACTTAGCTAGCATCTGTAGGTGTAAAGATTGAGGAGGAGGATCATTGCATGCTCCTATTGTGTTCATTACCTAACAGTTGGGACCATCTTATGATGGCCATTGGAAGCCCTACTAGTGCTTACAATATTGAAGATGTTGTTGCCTCATTTCTATCTGAAGAGATGCGGATGAAGTCTTCAAAGATGGCCAAAGAGGCTCTTGATGTTCATGGTAGACCAAAGGAGAAAGGCAAGAAGAAAGACAAGAAGTCAAAATCCAAATCTGCAAGGAGATCAAAGTCTCCTGGTAAAAAGTTCAAGGTGAGATGTTGGAACTGTGGGCAACCTGGTCATATCAGGAAGGATTGCAAGGAGAAGAAGAAGAAGAATGCTTCTAAAAATGAATCTTCTCAAAGTGATATAGAAGCCTTCATTGCAACAGCCTTGACAACTCAGGCATCAGATGATGTCTGGTTGGTTGACTTAGGTGCATCATTTCACATGACGTCCAATAGAGAATGGTTCTCTAAATATGAAAAGTATGATGGTGGAAAGGTGTACTTGGCAAGTGATTCAACACAGGAGATTGTTGGTAGAGGAAGAGTCAGAATTTAGTTTCCTGATGGGAGAGTCAAAGGCATTGGTGGCATACTTCACATACCAGGTTTGGCTTGAAATCTTTTTTCTGTCAGTAAGTTAAATGATGTTGGTGTAGAAGTTTCTTTTTCTAGTAAGGGGTGTAAAATGGCTAGAGGTGCAATGGTGCTAGCTAAGGGTGTTCGTACTGGTACTCTATACAAGTTGGATGCACGTCATGTTTTTGTAACAGTGCCTTTGTAAAGTCATGTAATGTTGCACCTATAGAGAAAGATGAAGAATCTTCTCTGGCTGCAAATGCTATGGAGGTAAAACTGCCAGCTGAGAAGACTATGTTATGGCATCATAGACTTGGTCACATTGGTGAGAAAGGTTTAAGAACCTTGAAGGATAAAAATCTTGTAGAAGGGCTTGATGATTGTAACCTTGAGTTTTATTTCTGCGAACATTGTATCTATGGAAAACAGCACCATGTTTCATTTTATTCTAGTCAAAAATCTTTTGGTATACTAGATTATGTTCATTCTGATGTGTTTGGTCTAGTAAATGTTCCTTCCTTATCAAAGTCTAGATATTATGTGTCTTTTATTGATGAATGTTTGGAAAGGACATTTGTATACTTCATTAAAAGTAAATCATAAGTGTTCAGTCGACTTAAAGAATTTAAATCCTTGGTTGAAAATCAGACTGGAAGGAAAATTAAGTGTTTGAGGATAGACAATGGTGGTGAATTTTGTTCTGCAGATTTTGAAAGGTACTGTACTGATCATGGAATTAAAAGGCACAAGACAATGCCTTATACTCCATAGCAAAATGGAGTTGCTGAAAGGTTAAACAAGACACTGATGGAAAAGGCAAGGAGTATGCTGAGCAATGTTGGTCTGGAGTAGAAGTTTTTGGTTGAGGCTATGGCTACAACATGTTATTTGATAAATAGATCCCCTTGTTCAGCTCTTGTTGACAAGACACCTTTGGAAGCATGGTCTGGTAAGAAGCCCTCATTGAGGCATGTCCGTGTGTTTGGCTATGAGGCATATGTTTATGTGCCAAATGAAAAGAGATCTAAATTGGATAACAAGGCTGTCAAGTGTATCCTCATCGGCTATGGAGTTGTTGTGAAGGGATACAAGCTTTGGAACCCTATTACTGAGAAGGTTTTGTACAGAAGAAGCGTGATATTTCATGAGCTAAAACCTTCAATTAGTGATCAGCAACTTGGGACAAATCAGAATGACAAGAAGAACAAGGATGCAGTTGAAATTCCCCATACTCCTAAAAGGGAAGAGCAGCATGGTGTACCTAAGACTGAGAAGAGCTCAAGCAGCTCTGGAAGTTCTGATGATGAAGATCAACCTCAGCTAGTAAGAAGATCTACTTGAGAAAGATGGCAACCTGATAGGTATGGTTTCTCTATGTTAGATTCAAATTGTGCCTATGCTTTAATTACTAGCAATGATGAGCCTAGGACTATCAAAGAAGCAATCAACATGATTGATTCAAAGTCTTGGCCGGAAGCCATGAATGAAGAAATGGATTCTTTGAAAAAGAATGATACCTGGAACTTGGTACCACTGCTGAAAGAGCGAAAGCCTATTGGCTGCAAGTTGATATTCAAAAAGAAGACAGGTCTTGATGGCAGTGTTGAGAAGTACAAGGCATGACTGGTTGCAAAGGGCTTTTCTCAAATTGAGGGAATTGATTATGGAGAGATTTTCTCCCCTGTAGCAAAGCTGATATCCATCAGATTTCTATTGTTTTTAGCACCTATGTATGATTTTGAAATTGAGCAGATGGATGTGAAAACAGCTTTTCTCCATGGTGAGCTGGAAGAAGAAATCTACATGTCCCAGCCTGATCATCATGTTGAAAGAGGTAAACAAAATTTGGTCTATAAGTTAAAGAAATCTCTCTATGGTTTAAAGCAATCTCCTAGAATGTGGTACCAGAAGTTTGACACGTTTGTGTTGTCAATTGGTTTTATGAGATCAAAATCTGATCATTGCATTTATTATAAATCTAAAAATGATTGTGTGCTTGTTATCACCCTATATGTGGATGATATGTTATTTATTGGAAATAGCAAGACTATGATTTCTGATCTTAAATATCAGTTGTCTACAAAGTTCAAGATAAAAGATCTTGGTGCAGCTAGGTACATTCTTGGAATGGAGATTACCAGGGATAGAACAAGCAGAAAGCTTTCGGTCAGTCAGAGTAAGTATGTGAAGACAATTCTGGAGAGGTTTAGCATGGATGACTACAAGCAGCTTGTTGTTCCAATCATGCATGGAACTAAGTTGTTAGTTGAAGACTATCCAAAGTCTGCTATAGAGATGGAGGACATGACCAGTGTGCCTTATGCAAGTGTTGTTGGCAGTTTAATGTATGCTATGGTCTGTACTAGACCAGACATTGCCCAAGCAGTGGGAGTTCTGAGATGATTTATGGAAAATCTGGGAAGATCACATTGGGATGCTGTGAAGAGAGTATTTAGGTATTTGAAGGGGACTTTAGATTATGCTCTGTGTTACCATGGCAGTATGGTTGCATCACAGAAATCTCTCAACATGCAAGGTTATGTTGATTCAGATTGGGCAGGGGACATAGACAATAGACGATCCACCTGTGGATAGACTTCCATGCTTAATGGTGGAGCTATCAGTTGGATAAGCAAGCGACAGACTGTTGTTTCTCTATCCACAACAGAGGCAAAGTACATGGCTGCAACTCATCCCTATAAGGAAGTTGTTTGGCTAAGGTGTTTGTGTTCAGACATTGGATTTGATGCTAGGAAGATTACAATCTGTTGTGATAGTCAGAGTCCCATTTGTTTGGCAAAGAATCTGACCTTTCATGCTAGGACCAAGCACATTGATGTGTAGTATCACTTCGTAAGGGACATGGTTGAAGTTGGCAGGGTCAGTCTAGAAAAGGTGGACACATTAAAGAATGTTGCAGATGCTTTGACAAAGTCTGTGAGTACAGACAAGTTTAGATGGTGCATAGAGTCGATGGCCCTTGGGGCCTATGACATATAGTGATTTTTTCATGGTATAGAGGAAGCTGGTAATCTTCATCAAGTGGGAGCTTGTTGAGAAACGATGCCTCAATTACCAGCTTGAACTGCTTTGAAATAAAGCTCTTGGTGAAAAATGTTTGTTTCTACCCTTTACCGCCATACCGTACACAGTCTCTTTCCTCATCATGGTGGCCATAGTATTTCTATCTATGTGTTTGTTCTGGCTCTGGTGGTGTGGGTCTCGTGGTTACCGTGATGGCCGCGGTAAAACAGCCAGCGACTGGCTGGCGGTTATTACCATATCATGGCTAGCCAAAGGGCTAATCATGGTGGCCATGGTAAAGCCGCCTGTGGCTGGGCTGGCAGTTACCGCCATACCATGGCCAACCAAAGGGTTGACCGCGGTGGTCGCAGTAAGACCACCAATAGTCAGCTAGGTCGGTTACTGATATACCGCGGTGTGCCTTGGGGCCAGCTGCGGTAGCATGGTAACCTTGAGCAACAGAGCTCGGGTGGACTCAGACCGCCTACTTCCATACTACAGGGTGAACTCGAGAGGGTTGCGGTAGCGCGGTAAGAGCTGAAACGAGCTCGGTAGTCTTACCACCATACTATGAGCTAGTCGAATGGGCTCGGCAGTAGCACGGTAAAGACTATGGGGAGGTTGGTCGAGCTCAATGACTGGTTTGACTGAGTTGGACTCGGTGTCAGAGGCCGACAACGAATAAGATGGGGACATGTGGCTCAGTGTCTTGCGATTGTTAGTTAGAGGCCAATGCAGTAATTGTAGCAAGCGCAGGTCAACCCAGGGTGGTGGATCAGGACCCGATTTGGGTAATGGCTTTAATGCCTGGGTGGCTCAATGTAGGAAAATCGGTAAGGGCAGATCATGGGTGTGATTGGATCAGACAAGGATGTACCTTGTGATCGGCGGTTGACTGACAGATTTGAATGCAATGTATAACTTATGTAAGTCGAGTTTGTGATTGCATAAGTAATAGAGAGTTCAAACTGTATGTTTTTTGAGAGGGAGAACATTGTAATAGTGATAATTTGATTGTGCTATTGTGATTTGAACAAAGAAGTCTATGATTTGTATGTAACTATTTTTGTTACTGTAATACAAAATAGTCTTGACTTTGTGTGTGGGTTTTTTACCTGAAAGGTTTTCCCACGTATATCTTGTGTCAACTATGGATGCTCATCTTTGTGTAATATTTATTTTACTTGCATGTATTCATCTTAAGAAGTTTTTAGAAGCTATTAAAACATGTATATGCTCTTCTCCTCCATTGTATTAGTATTAAGGGAATGTATTCCGCATTGTTGGGTCTGTAGATCCATGCATGTTTTCCCTTCAAAATATGCCTAAGTGAACTTATGCTAAAGTGTAATTAAATAATTAATTACACCAACACCCCCCCATAAGTGCAACTTAGGGAGAAGCAAATTATTATGCAAAGATGAGTCTCGGCAACAAGGCCTGATCAAGTACCCATTTACAAATGCAATGCAAACTAAATCAAATGGGGTAAAGGAGAAAACCACTTGGGAACAAAACTCCTCCCCAAAATAGAATGCAAACTAAGTGATGAAATATGGAGGACTCTATAAGACCCCCCAAGGACACCATGCATCACAAAGATACATGAAAGAATCCCCCCAGAAGAGACAAAGAAAGAGACCACAGATCCCCCCCAGAATGAAGTAGCTCCAAAAGAACTGAAGAAACTACATCTCTTGAAAGAAGTGAGAGGGAAGACACCGAATAAAATCATCTCTAAAGGTGAAGTAGGTGTAGCCAAAGATGTCTCTACAAAATCAAGTGTGACCTCAACAAATGAAGAAGTCAAAGTTGGTGAAGACTGAATAGAAACCTCCAAAGATGGATTATCAACTAGATCCTACTGCACTAAAATGAAACAAACCACATCTATAGTCATAGAAGTATCAACAACTACAACATTAGGTGGAGGATATGGAATGGATGGCTCAAGAGCAAGATCTGAAATGAGAACTCCAATGTTCAAGAAGCCAAATTTCTCCTCTGAATGATGATTCACACTAGAAGTGTGATGAACAGCTGTAGGAATAGAAGCACCATCAGTAGCAAAATCTACAAAGGAATACAACCAAGATGAGTGATCCTCCACCCCAATAGCAATAACCACTCTACTCTCCAAGTCTTTGATGATAACTAAATCAGGTGTGAACTCCACAGACCTCCCATTGCCTCCATGTGTGATTTGATATATAGAAAGAAGGTTGTTCATTAAATGAGGAACACACAAGACATCCTGAAAAGTGTTGTCCCCAAAACTAATATACCCCTTCCATGTAACACTCATGTATGTATTTTTTCCCATAAAAATAGGAGACATAGTGTTACAAGGAAGGGGTCTATGAGTTTTGGGGACAACACTTTTTAGGATGTCTTGTGTGTTCCTCATTTAATAAAAAATCTTCTGTCTATATATCAGATCACACATGGAGGCAGTGGGAGGTCTGTGGAGTTCACACTTGATTCAATTATCATCAAATACTTGGAGAGTAGAGAAGTTATTTCTACTGGGATGGTGGATCACTCATCTCGGTTGTATTCCTTTGCAGATTTTGCTACTAATGGTGCTTTTGTTCCTACAACTGTTCATCACGCTTCTAGTGTGAATCATCATTCAGAGGAGAAATTTGGCTTCTTGAACATTGGAGTTCTCAACTCAGATCCTTCTCTTGAGCCATCCATTCCATCTCCTCCACCTATTGTTGCAGTTGTTGATACTTCTATGACTACAGATGTGGTTTCTTTCATTTCAGTGCAGGAGGATGCAATTGATCATCCATCTTTGGAGGTTTCTATTCAATCTTCACCTACTTTAACTTCTTCATTTATTGAGGTCACACCTTCTTTTCTGGAGACATCTTGGGCTACACCTACTTCACCTTAAGATGTTTCTTTCATTTGGCCTCTTCCCTCTCACTTCTTTCAGGAGATGCAGTTTCTTCAGTTCTTTTGGAGCTACTTCATTCTGGGGGGGATCTGTGGTCTCTTTCTTCCTCTCTTCTGGGGGGGTACTTTCATGTATCTTTGTGATGGATGGTGTCATTGGGGGATGTTATGGAGTCCTCCATCTTTCATCACTTAGTTTGCATTCTATTTTTGGTGAGGATTTTTGTTCCCATGTGGTTTTCTCCTTTACCCCATTTGATTTAGTTTGCAATTCATTTGTAAATGGGTACCTAATCAGGCCTTGTTGTCGAGACTCATCTTTGCATAATAATTTTCTTCTCCCTAAGTTGCACTTATGGGGGGGTGTTGGTGTAATTTCTTGGGGACTATGAAGTTGGTTTTTCAACTTCTACATGGTATCATAGCCACCTACAAGCAATCACCTATCACATGCAACAGATATTCAGAACAAACAATAAGAGAAGTTATGTAAACCCTCAAAGCAAATATGTGCAAGAAAAAACCAAAATAATGATTATTGAATGTAATTGTTTTACAAATAATACAAAAGCCTTCAAAAAGGCAATCATGCAAAAAGCAAGACATGCACAACCCTAATCTTATCTTGAGAAAAAAGATAGCTCAACTAGATAAGGATTATAATTAACCTAGGAAATAAAATATACCTAAGTAAACTTATGCTAAAGTGTAATTAAATAATTAATTACACCAAAATTTGCATAGCTAGCTGAATCAATGATAAGCCCACTAATGGGATATTGATTAATCCCGTCTATGGAGAGAATGTGATTGATGAAGAATTATTATATGTGCATGAATTATATGAAGATACATACAACAAAATAAAAGCATGGATCAAGATGCATAATTGGTTTGCTTTCCCTATGATAGGCTTGATAGATTTCCCTTTACAAGTGTGACCGAAAACAATAACTGTCTCATTTTCCATCATTTCGCAATTGGACCAATTTCATGTGAAGCTAGGCTATCCATGGCTTTGCTCCATGAATTTTGTCCCTTCATTTATGCATAAATATCTAAAGTTTCCATTTGGAAATGATATCTTTAATGTGCAGCATAGTGTATTTAATGCTATGTCGGGCCAAGGGAAATTTTTAGTAGATTTATTTTGGCCCGAGCCTATGGAACATATCAAGCCTTGTGAGGATTTCTTTTTCAAATCATAGAAAAAGTTCAATGAAAAGAAAATAGAAAAATTATCCATTCGAAACATGCCTCAATCCATAAATGAAACACCTATCTTTGATGAGGCAATGATAGAACCGAAAACCCTTCTGAACATACAAGAACAACATATAGAAAAACCCTCCATAATTTCCTACAAGAGACCATGAGATAAAACAAAAAATCATGTTGTCCCTCCTAGATTCAAACAAGTTTACAAAGTCAAAGAGAAAGCGGTCGAACAACCTACTATTGTTTCTTCTATTCCTCCCAAAGAAAAGAAGGAACCTATGATTGACAAACCCACTCTTAGACACACACAAATTGGCAATAGATTGAAATGGAATTGAAGTGCTAGAGAGCATAGGTGTAGATGATGTGTTATTTCTCATAAATTGCAAATTAAAGTAGAAAAGAATAACATAGAAAATCAGAATCCAAACTTACCTGAAGCAATGCATGATGACTCTATACCCTCACCGCAACATAAACAAGAAAATTCCATGGGCATTTTCATTCGACCTCCTATTGTGATAAATTTAGATGATGAAATTGACATTGCAAAGATTGATGAATAAGCGCATGATGAATTGAATACATTTTTTTCTTCTTCTATGAGCTTAAATGAAAAATCTCCTAAAAAGAGTGTTGAACCTAGTGCTTCTCCTAGTTCAACACTTTCTTTTGTCCCTTTGGCTAGTTGTCTTCCTTCTATTTAGATTGACCGAGATTGGGATGCAGGCGACTTGATTTAGGTTGGCGTGCATGTGCCTTACTAGCCTTTTGTATTTTCATGTTTTCTTTATGTGATTGCATGTGCATAATGTGATCCCCCATGATGTTTTTTTATGTATCTCTCTTTTTGTGCATTCCTCTACATGTACCTACATTCTTCTATATGACATAATTGTTTTTTTTTCCTTTTGGGGATGATGTAAGGCATCAAGACATTTAGGTCTCTTCCATGTTGACCTGAAAGATTTTCTCTTATCTTTTTTATTTGTCTTGCATTTTCCTTTTGGGGATTATGTAAGACATTGAGACATTTGGGCCTCTTCTATGTTGACCTAAAAGGCTTTTTCCCTTGTTTTAGCTCCCTTTGTGTCATTCTTTTGATTCTATGAGTATTTGGGGAATGATGATAGTTTCATGCTCTACAACAACATTGTAGCAAAGACATAATGACCCCGAATCCATAGATCCCTTATGCATTTTTGGGGGAAACCCTTCCTTCCTATTTCATGATGCAACTTATTTCAGAAACATATGACTTGGCATAGGATTTTCCAAGGAAAGCTCTCATGTCTTAGGGAAAAAAATTTGCCTACTTTAAATAAATTGCTCACAGTAATGGTGTAGCAACCATTTTAAAGTGGGGGCATACATTGATGACATCTTTTGAAAAAAATTCATGGCATTATTTTTCTTTTTTCATGTGATGTGTCCTCTTCATGGTGGTGTAATTGGGTTTGAAATCTTCCAATAGTGTATAATCTACCATCAAGGCATGATGAGAATGAGGCATCCCATGAGTGATGATCTGACGCCCTTGACTTGTCCTCTCTTGGAGACATTAGGCACAATGCTCCATAAGAAGAAGACCTTTACATGAACAAAGAAAAATCTCCTTTAACAAAAACTTATATACATGACACTCAAAATAATTTAGAAAAAAATTACATTGCGGTGCCTTATCAAAGTTGTTAGGAGGATAACTTCAGTATGGTCTAAGAGGCTAATATGATTATATCATTTTCAATCTCATTTGGATAACTCACCTAGTGGAAAAACTAAGGTTCCACTACCCTAGAGTGAGCAACATGTGTTATAGAAAAACAAACCTGTCCCACATCATGTTAGAATGGTTATGCTTGATCCTTTTGTTTTTCTTTATTGGAATTTGATAGGGTATGATTATGTATCTTTATTATTGTTGCATACTTAAGCATCTTAAATGTCTACGTTAGTGTGAGTTTGACATGGTGTCATCCACTCACTAAAGTGGGGAAAAATGTAGTAATGAAAAAAATATCCTTTTTCCTTACTTGATTTAGGAATAACTGTCATTGAATTAACCTAATTTTTCCTAGGTTTAATGTTGTAATGTGTTGTAACACAATTACATTAATCTTTGGCCCCCTTTTTAAAAAATGAACTTAATTTGTACCTTATTTAAGTGTTGTAAAGTGTTGTAACACACTTTCACACTTATCTAGGGTCCTCTTAGTTAATTGTGGTTAATTGAAGTTAATTAGCCCCTTTAATTCAAATTTAAGCCTTATTTGTGACACCTCCTGAAGATCTATCCTGACACCCATAATTCAAATTACATAACATATAATTCAGAAAAATCAAGGTCCTAGAAATTGGTGATAGGACCCATTTGCCCTAGGTCATGAATGGGTCCTCCCTCTATAGGATCCCCCTTTATCAGCATATTTTAAATGGGTTTTTAATTATCTTTCATTCCCTGAAGGCAAGGTCCTGGAAAACAGTGTCAGGACTCATTTTCGCTAGGTGGCGAATGGGTCCCCCATAAATGCGGACCCCCTTTCTGAATTTCATTCTAGCAAGAATTTAATAATGTTTTTTTCTAGATCTAGTGTCAGCTTGAATTGTTTGAATTTTCAGGATAATTTCTTGATTTGGTATAAATAAGGGGTTAATTCACATTGTTTCACCTAGCAATTTTATGAGACATCCTATAAACTTTACAAGAGCATTCTAGAGCACTTAAAGAGCATTTTCAAAGGCATTTCAAGGTAGATTATAAAGAGTTTATTGCAGAAATTCAAGATCATTTCATTATGTCAAAGTTTTATGGGATCCATGCATGTTGTTGAGCTAAGAAAGTTGATGTAGTATCGAGGATCTATTGCAAGCATTGTTCACATCTTATTCAAGGATCAAGAATTAAATTCTTCATGGCCACCACATGTTAGTTTTCAGATTTTCATTTCCAAACTACAACATCTAAGGTATCTACATTACATCATTTCATGTCCATGCTTCAATTATACTATTTCATCATTTGGTTTAATTACTTGCAAGGGGTTTGACTTAGGAAAACCCCTATTCACTAACAATCAACAATTTTTTATATCCTTGAATGTGTGTTTGTAGATTTATAGGTTGAAGATCAAGTGGAAGAAAAGATTAGAGAAAAATTATAAATGTTGTCAAGTTGCAAAGTTGACCTTCAAAGTGTAAGAAAAAATAATTGAAGCTACAAAATCAAGTATACGTTTTTGGGAGCTAACAACTGTGAATCTAAGAGTCCAAACATCAAGGAAAATAACTTGGATCTCAGTTTTAGAAACCCTAATAGGGACCAATTTTCCACTAAATCCAAATGAGTTCTTTGTGCCCTAAAAATAGGCTTCTTACAACAAGGTACACACCTCTTTGAGCTCTAAAAACTCCCCTCGTAGTTGATATAATAGTTAGGGTCAAAAAAAATTTGTTACTTATATCTTTTGGCCCTCATAATTGCATAAATTATAGTGATTTATCTTGATCTTGATAAGCCCTAAATTATTCACCTCATCAAATAGAAATATTAATCAAAAGGAAAATCTAGAAAGTGGAAAACAATGTGTAACTTTCACCAAAAGTCACCTTTTGAATCTTACTAAGCACTCATTCACCCTATGGTGAATGGGTCCTAGATAGGGTTATCTGAAATCTTTTTTTGGGTTCTCTTTTGCTATGTTTGCACTCTCAGATTCTCGATTCTCACTGTTGGATACCCTAAAATAAATTTTGTAGAGGAGTTTCTATGATATGACAATTTTTCTTTCAAATTTGCAACTTTCTTCAATTTTTCTCTCCAAATGATCTTTCACATAAAATATGCAATCACACATCAAATAGAGAAAAAAATTGTTTGTTAGGGAATGGGGGTTTGCCTTGGGAAAACCTCATTTTGGTACTTAAACCTTGAAATGAAATTAAACATGAAACAAGGAATGGTGAATGAACAACACTATGTTACTACTCACCAAACATTATTTGAACCTTGGAATACAAATCTGCAACTAGCATGAAAAAACCTCAATGAATGTGGATCTTGATCATGAAACTTGATTTGAAACAATGTCTTTGAATACTTGAATAGATCTTGAACACTACATCACCATATTAGTTCAAACAACATGCATGATGCAAGAAATCTTTGACATGACAATGGAATCTTGATTGCTGCAATAATCTTCAATAAATTTTCCTTTGAATGCTCTAATAATGCTCTTGTGAAAGTACTCTTGAGATAACTTGAACTTGCTAGAAAGTCTTATGATGAAACATAGTGAAATAACCTCTTATTTATACATATCTTAAGATTAATTCCCAAAATTCAAATATCACAAGACGATATTGAATTATGGATTTGAAATCATTAAAATACCACCAAAAACATAGTTTGAATTTAGGTCCTAGGTGCAAGTGAGGATTGAATGGGTTCTAGGCCACTTTCCTAGGACAACATTAATCAAGCTTGGATTTGAATTAAAGGGGGAAATGAAGGAAAATTAACCTCAATCAATTAATAAAGCCCTAGGTTAGTGTGAAAGTGTAAAGGTGCACCTTACAACACCAAAAATAAGGCACGCTTCTGTTCATTTTATTAAATAGGACCCTAAACTTAATGTGAATATGTAAAATACATACTACAACACTAAATTAAGGAATCATTAAGCTCATTTTATTATTAATATTTATTCCCAAATTAAGTGTGAAAAATGAATGCTTTTTCCTACACTACAATACATAAAACAGATCATTGTGGCCTCAAACACAACTTACAACATGATGTCTTATCTTCAGAATAACAAACATAAGTGACAAAACTCTAAAGATATGGAAGAAATTTTCTATAGCAATGAAAATTACAATGTTGTAGCAAATGCTTTATCTTGCATGTACGAAGATTAGATAATAGGTTGTTCTTTATACTCTAGATTGATTGCAATAAATTTAGTAGGAATGACAACAAAATGCATAGATTCAATGGCTTATTAAGTAATTATCAAGTAATCCTAGCTAGCCATGGGATGAACATATAAAGGGTTTATGGTGTTGGTTACCAATTTAGATATTTTCAAAGAGCATAAAAGTTGCTTAGTGACTGTGAATAATGTTGTGCTTAAATGTCACTTAAATGTCTGAAAGGTAAAAGTTTGGCAAACTTAGAAATATCTATACACATAATGTTTAAGCTACTAAAGATGAATTTTTTCTTTGTAAATTAAATGATAGTTTATTATGATTAATACAGAGAGCCATAAACCATTGCAATTCCAGAATGGTCATTTTTCAACAATAAAACTTCATCGAAAATAGTCAAGGAAAAACAAATTACTATATTACTGGATGAAGTAGATCATATAATTGCTGCTAATGGAAATGAGCCTTATTCCAACAAGTTGTTCACTAAAGCTCAGGTGCGTTGAAGCTTGAATATTTGGCACACCAAAACATAATGAAAATTAATAAATGAATATATTATATGAAATGGCCTGAGGCATCCAACTCATTTTTAGTTATTTATTTATCCAGGCAATGGCATCGCAGTTGTTTCACATAAAATACAGGGAAAAAGTGTATGCAGAAAAGATCAGATGATTAAACGAGATGGTAATCTAGTTATCTCTAAACCATGGAAAGTTCTCTTAGGATGATTTTAAACCAGGCATATGATCATATTTTCTAACCATATTTTTACTACGTATTTTTTCCTTCAGATGGAAGAGAACACTCATGCAATTGAAGAGAGGATTCGAGGCATAACAACAGAATTAGAAAACCAATTGAAATCTGCACGTGATGCACGAGAGAAGGCTGAAAATGAAGCGGCGTTAGTAAAGAAAAATTTAGATGCTCAAGTTGCCAATCTTACCAAGCAATTAGAAGAAGAAAAGAAAAAGAATGAAGCAAGGCCAAACATCGGTACACCTACATGCCAAGACATGCTTAAACCCACATGCCAAATTTTATGAGGAAAGACAACAAAAGATGATAGGAAGATCAACTTTTTGACTACATACTTCCCAATTATATGACGATGTATTGACCTATAATATTCTAAAGCTTTATTATTATCCCTTTAAAGAAAATAAACTAGCAAAACACCTTCAAATAAGAACCTTATATATTAATATATTCAAATCTTCATACTATTGTTATGGACATGTTTAGTAAGTTTTCTAATAATCACACAAAAAATATGAGGTTATATGAAATTAAATGTTTCAGAATATTTAAATATGTTTTTTTATAGATTTAAATTACTTTGATTCAAAAATATTATATGTTTATAATGGTAAAATTTATATATTTATACAAATTATATTTTGATGGAATTTTTTAATATAATTATCGTTGGTGTACACATAGGTTTACACATGGCTTACTTAAGCCTACTTAGGTGTCAAGGTAGTTATGTTGTTATCCACCAGCACTCCATGTTGAAGGAGTCTTTTCCTTCATTCATGGGAGGTTAGGAGTCTAACCCCATCTTTGTGGTAGGTGATTTTCCACCACTCCACTCCTATCCACATCTTGTGGACCTTAATTTCCTTGTTCTTTCCTATTTATGGTTGCTCTTTCAATCAGAGATAATTGCAAACCAAGAAAAGTGGACAAAATTGTATTTTGATTGTTTGATTTGTCTCTGCATGTAATATGATTTGCAGAACAATTTGTATCAATTGATAGTATTGACCCCACCCCTGAGGCAATTGGAGCTAACCTTGAGCAGAAGAAATCTCTGCTGGTCTGGGATGAGGCTAGACAGGCGTAATGGTGGGAAGAGAGGCCCTGAATTTGCATTGACTATGACGTACTTGCAGGTGGTATGAGCAGTAGAAAAATTTCACTTTGGAGGTGTGAATTGCAACATGAGTCTTAAAGCGCTTAATTCTATGGTCCAATAGGAATCCATCTCTGCTCATTTAATTAGAGAGGCATGATTGGAATTTAGAAAATCCAATTGGAATGATTCAATTTGACTAAGGCTCACCTCATCAAAGAACCTCGAATCAGCTACGTGAAGGCTTCAGATCAGCTATTGAAGGGTCACTTTGACCACTGTAGGCCCGTTTTATTCACTGAGGTGTCTCACCTCTATGGTAGCCATTACCTGCACTCAACAAGTGAATCTCGAAAGTCACAATCAAAGGCGTGAGAAGAGGTACGGGCATATTTTCTATTCTATCGCCATGCAGTTCCAACATTTTTTTGCATGAATATGTGCCATTTGGATATGTGTTGGTGTGGGTCTTTTAATCTCTTCTCTAGCATTTTTAATCTCTCACTCCTACTCTTGGCACTGAAGATTACTTAACTATGATCCTTGATTGCTTAGGCGTAATATTCTGCTCAACCATGATCTTTGGCGTGCAATCTCTGCTCTCTATTTTTTCTTCACTAGCGGTTTGGCTTTTGCATGTAATTGTTTTCTCCTCTTTTTTAAGAATTTTCTAAAACTGTAAATGCAATTGAACAATATTTGTTTATGCACAATGACAAAGTGTCAAAAATCAAGGGGGATTTATTAGAAATTTATGCACTCAACTTATAAAGTGTCATTTTTCTGTATTTTTCTTTGGGGAGATTATGCAAGGCATTTTATAATTAATAAACTAAAATAAAGTTCCAAAGGGGGTAATTATCTATTTGTAATAATGGGATATGAAACCCACTCTTCTATAATCAACCTAAAAATGGGAAACTATAAGTCTTGGTGTGAAGGCATCTTGAAACATATCAAGTTCCATAATCTCATGCCATATTTGTGTGGATTTATCCCTGAACCAAGTAAACAATCTCAGAAGGATAAATGGTTTAATAATCGTGATCATATTTGTGGATTAATCAGTTTACATATTCCAGATGCTTCTTCGTATGCCATCATGGATATTCAAAGTCTAGATGTATTATGGATCAAAATTTTGGAAATACATGGAGACTCCAATGTTTCTCCCTTCCCGCATGATCCTACTATGATCACAACTCACATCTCACATCATGATTCAGATACAGAGTGTCCAATTGACATAGAGGAAATCATCATTCCTCCACCTCCTATTGCTTCATCAAATTTCAGAGTCGCTTCTTTGAGAGCTTCTAGCACTTCTTTGCAATAGGATATTAGTCTTCCTAGCATTATTGATTGGGATGCATATCTATCTGACATTTCATGTCTTTTCATAGAGTCCCGCATTACTGACATGGAAGCACACATTGAGGACATCAGTATTCTATTTTATGAAAACTTCATATAAGTTACATCATCCCTGTCTTCTTGAGATATTCTTGCCCATGCCTTGCCTACATCAGCTTCTATAGTGAATGTATCAGATTCTTATGGTTCCAGTTATCATCATAAATCTATGATCCATGTGGTCCTTGCTCCTGAATCTTCGTCAGACATCAGCTTTGGCTTGGAGATCATTGAGAATTATATGAAGACATTATGGGCATCATCTACATCTTTGGATCTTGTGCGTAATTCAGAGACCTATAATATGACGTAGATATCAAACTAACCAAGTTGGTGTGGGGAAGAGGCCTCTGTGAGTATCTTGCACAAGAGTCGGGTTCCAAGTCGACAAGGATATTAATCAAGTCTACTCAGATCAGTTTGATTCCGATGAATCCTTAGTGGTGGATCAGACATTATATATGTAGAAAGGACACTACCCGATGACACTCCCATTCCACAAGCAAAGATACTACCAACTGCAAGGCACTAGGTACGTATTAGTGGAGGGAATTTTATTTAAAAGAAACTATGGTGGAGTGTTATTCTGATGTTTAGATAAGCACCGAGTAGAAAGGATTTTGTCAAAATTCCATAGCAGTCCTGAGGGTGGACATTTTTCTGCTAAAACTACTGCTTTGAAAATTATGTGAGCGGGATTCTATTCACCCTCAATGTTTTTTGAGTTACACTTTTTGGCGTAGAAGTGTAATCAATGCCAATTTTTTGTTGGTAAGAGAAAAAATTTCACTTTTCCTTTAAGTCCCATTGTAACTGAAGAGCCTTTTGCTCAATGGGGATTAGACTTTGTTAGAATGATAAGTCCCATCTCCAATGTTGGCCATAAGTGGATCCTCATAGCAACTGATTACTTCACAAGGTGGAAGTAGGCTATCGCCCTAAAAGACGCTACAAAGGGCGAGATTGTTAACTTTTTAGAGGAGCTGGTGACTAGGTTTTGTTTGCCAAAGACTATCATATCTGATAATGCTCAAGCCTTTGTAGGTTCAAAGATGTCGTATTTTTCTATTAAGAATGGGATCTATCTCAAGAGCTCATCAAACTATTACCCACAAGGGAATGTATTAGTGGAGTCAACAAATAAAAACCTAATTAGTTTAATCAAGCGCATTGGGTCTGAACGACAGAGAGAATGGCACAAGCATCTATGGGTTGCTTTATGGGAAAACCTGATCATGTTGAAGTAGATCCTAAAGACATCTCCCTATGAATTAGTGTATGGGAAGGAGGTGGTTTTACCTATTTTTATGGAACGCCTCACTCTACAATTACTCAAAGCCCTAGAAATAGAGGAGAGCGGTGGAATGGAAGTACGGATAGTAGAACTCCTCAAACTGGAAGAAGCTAGAGAAAATGCTTTAGAAGCCATGATTGGTCACCAAAATATGGTCAAGCAATGGTTTGATAAAAAGACTTGCAACCTAGATTTCCAGGAAGGAATTCTAGTACTAAAATATGATGAGTGTGTTGCAAAACTAGAACAGTACACCAAATTTGAAGTGTTGTGGAAGGGACCCTTCTGAATTAGTGGGTGTAAGGAAAAAAATGCATATGAGCTAGAAGACATGGAAGGAAATTCTTTAGAGATACCAGTAAATGGTATTTATCTAAAAAAATTCCATTAAAGTACGACTTTCTTTAAAAAAAATCACAGATATGAAACATATGTAAAATTTTGTAAAAATTGTTTTAAGTTCTAGAATAAGACAGAAAGAAAAATGAAGAAGTAAGGAAATACTGCATTATATATTATACTTTCATCAAAATTTACAAGTATAGGGGCAACTCGAGGCTCAAATTTCAATAGAAAAGCTCTCTCAAGAAAAACCCAAAAAGGGTCTTTGAGCAAAAGTACAAAAAGAGAAAAATGGGGGCATTTTTACAAAAATAAAAAAGGGATAGGCCTCCAACCATATTTATGTGAGCATATTGCTCGTAGTCATTTATTCTTCTTCTTCTTCTTCTTCTTCTTTTTTAGCAAGAAAGCGGGGAACACACAACACATAGCACATGGACCTCAACCTTAGTCTCTATGATTGTACGCCAAAAGCTCAAAATGCTTCTTGAAGTCAAACCCAGGAGCGTCCTCAATGCCATATTGCTGAAGGAAGTAGTTGGATGCAAGCATAGCAAGAGCACGATGGCTTTCAAGTTCCATGGTGCGGAAGTCGCTTAGAAAGGGTAGCCAAGGCATGTCCACACCACGATCAATGAACCGTCAAAGGTCCATCATCTTGGGAATGCAAACACCAGGGATGGAAACTTGCACAATTTCATCAAGCCCTTCCAATACAGAATAATCAAACATTCGGTGACACAACTCCACTATCTTGGGTTTGGCAATATTCAAGTCCAAGAGGGAGGCCACGAAGTAGGACAAAACGTTGCAATTGCTCATCATCTAGTTTTCATCTTCAATGAAGTCCATGCCAACAACCCAACAAAAGGAAATTACGCCCAGTCGGTCGCACCTATTTACCTGGCACTTGATTCTATCAGTCATAATCTCCCCAGTGAAGGCATACTGTGGTCTTCATGGATGAAAATAGATAGGATTACCTAGATCAACAAACATGGTTAAAGAAGCAGAGCAAAAGATGGTATGCAAACAAAGTTGAAGCTAGCTAAACTTAAAGACTTACTTTTTGAATGAATATATTCTTAAGGTGGCATGGATATTTATAGAAAAGAGGTGTCAGTGAACTCAAATAGTGAAAAGCCTATTTATGTTCAGATGACAACGAGATGATATCAAAGCAGCCAGTGAACGGAGAATAAATCATACCAAAAATCTGACATAATGTCTCAAAATTAATTTTTGGGTGTTGGGAGTAAATACTCACCTAGGCCGATTGTTGACATGTGTCCTTGGCCATCATCAGCATTAGCTAGCTCACATAAGTGAATAAACATGGATTAATGCACTAATATCTGAAAAATTGATGAGCGCGTCTTTTCAAAGGTACTTCATATCACCTAAGAAATATTGATATAATTAAAGCACTCTCTCCAAGACAATTGGCTTATTTTTGAAAAGAGGTGGTGAAAGGAATATACTAATTCCATTCTTGCAGAGTTTTGGTATTCCTAAGGGATACGGATCTCCAACCCACATGTATCACCTCATTGGCAGCATTAAATAGACTAGTGGTAATAGCATAGCCCTAACTGCACATACTTTCAAAGGAAATTAATTGAAACAAAAGGTATATTTTTCTAAGGAAGCAAAGAGCATGTGGTCGTTTCAGTGAAAACCTCTCTGCAAATTTTGAAGCAGTCATGGAAAAACCATCAACGATTGGTAGGAGGGTAGAATCTACATCAAAAGGGCTTGTTTTCGCCAATGTCTTTGGGCAAAAATCATTTTCCAATGCTCCAGTACTTGAGGACCGACCGTTTGAGTTTTGTAAGAAGGTACAGGTGGATAGAAGTGTTAAAAGAGAGGTGGTGTGAGATGCTTCTAACAATGTTTTTGACCCAAGATTGGCAAAAAACCCTAAACATCTTAGAGAGGGAGTGTTCCAAAGAATGAAAGATTATGGCACCTCTGAGGGTTTTACCTCTCGGCTTGAAATTGTGGTTTTCCACATTTCATGTTACCTATCATACATTCATGCCCAGAGCTAGTGGACGCATGTGCCAAAAGGTTTAATGGAGAAACTAGAACCATAATGTGCAATAGAATCAAGGTCACGATTTCTACTCTAGCTATTCAAGATATGTTGTGTATCCCTTCCAACCGACATGTTGAGCCATTCAGTGAGGAAGATATGGAGATTTTCTGGGAGGAAGAAAATGAAAGAGAAGGCTTCTATTATGATGAGATAGAGGAGAAGCTGACGAGAGGGTGATTTATCTCTCCTCTAGCATTCAGAAAGTTCCAAAACAACACATAGGATCTTTTCTTGATGCTAGCTTTGATTTTTTGCCTGGATGATGATGATGACGTCCATGCTTTCAAGATAGCCTTGGCTCTGATACTCAAGAAGGAAAGGGGGCAGAGATATTTTTATTTTTCCCATTGGATAGCTACAAACATGTTGATGCAGTTGAGGATTTACCAAACCGAGTTCAAATTTAGGTATTCTTCTTTCTTGGTTCATTTAATTCTGCATCAAAACTTTGGGTTTTTGGAGAGAAATTTGTTTGTCTCTAGGTTCGATGAGGATGGTTTAATTCAACCACTTTCTATATGGACCTATGCCTTGTCAAAAACAAGTAATTATTACTGGTTTTTGCATCACTTTCTAAGACATGTGTTACAAGAATTATTTTCATTTCCAATGGGTCATTTTTCCCCTGAGGTTGAGAAATGGATTAAAAATTCATCAACCCTAGTAGATTATTTCTTTAGGGAAGATTTTAAATTTATTAGATATCATGGTTTTGTCAGAGAACCTTTCTGACTCACCAAATTTGTGATGGATTGGGTTTTCGCATTGGAGGCATGTCATCGAGCAACTCTTGCCGAGAATGCCTACGGTAAGGGGAGAAACAAAACAAGGTTATATCTGCTTCCCCTTTCTATTACAAACAACAAAGTGGTATTGGAGAAGCATGAAGCACAAAGGGAACTAACCCATCTATTGGCAGCCCTAGGCTTAGTCCTTATCTACAACACATGGGACTACAATCTGGCAAAGTTGCTTCCCCTAAAATATGAGACATGGGACTATGTAGAGTCCAAGAAAAATCTAACCTAGGAGAAGTCAGAAATATATGTCAAACTGGCTCTCATACCGACCAAAATACCATAGTGGCTAAGCTTCTATACACCATAGGAAAAATATCAGAGAGGTTCTGATAATTAAAACCCTCAAAAATAAAATAAAGCGGAAAGAGTGGTTGGAAAGGAAGATGGCAGACTTCTAGAGGTTTCAACAAGAGATAGGAGGTGTACATAAGTTTCTTAGAGAGTTCTACCCAGATGATGAATAGTTTGAGGACATTTATGACCGAGAAGTTGATTCAGACAACAACAACCCAGAGTCTAGAAGTTAGATAAAAAGGAGCGACTTCCACGTCATGCTTCCCTACCATAGGAGTCCTGTAGAGGGAGAAGCTCTAAGAAAAATGATTCACAAGTTGCATCCTTCATCAGTGTTGAAATTAAAGGGAAGAGAACCCGATGATCCCTTAGAGAATCAATTATAGAACAAGAGGGCCAAGCTTCAGCGGGATCATCCACTAAGGGATCGAGACACTCTAGTTTTAGTTGAACGAAGAAAAGGTGAGTCTAAGACCTGGACGTACCTGATGCAGCTGTCAAAAATGAAGAAGAAGTAGAGTCCGCTCTATAGAGTGTTTGAATCATTTCAGTTCAAGTAAGTATTTCTCATCCTCTTCTTCCTTCTTCTGCATCTTTGGTTAATCCTTTGCTCCCACCCATTGAAAATAATCCTCCGTTCACAAAACCTAAACTTTTAGTTCTGAATGAGCCCCCCCTTCCATTTTCAACATAGAAAGTGATGTACCCCCGCATGCCGAGCAAGCAACATCAGCTTCAGCCACTATAGAATCTTTGATCAACCTATCTAGGGCCCCTATGAAGAAAGATGAATCATCCATTCTACCTTTTACCCCAGGCCTGTTCGTATTTGGACAAAAATCGCCCATTACATTTGTTTCCCTTTTTACCCCAACTTGTACTTCTGGTGGCCAATCTCAATTTGGCATCCGACCATTTTCGATGATTACTCTCCAATTCACCTCCCCACATGCTCATACATATGAATTCCCCCCTTTTGTTTCTCTTTTAAGTCTACCCCCCGGTACTTCTCTTGCAACACCGAGTATAGAATCCCCATAGACTCTTCAAAAGCATTTCGATGCAACTAAGTTGGCCCGAAAATCCAGGAAGCAAAAAATTAAAATGGAGAATGTTGAGCTACCCACTACCAAAAGGATTCAAACTTCTTTCAATGAGGAATGAAATTATCTATGGATCACCACTATGAAACCTCTTATAGCCCGACACGAAGAACAAATGGAGATAGAGGATTATGACATTAGGGTAGTGGGTCTAGATTTAAATGAAATTCATCTATGCGACAAGGTAGATCTAGCCATGACCACTCATAAGGTAGTATATAGAGATTATGTGTGGCTAGATCAGAAGTTGAGAAACTATGAAGTTGAGTTGGAAAATGTAAAAGAAATAGTGAATCAACTACAGTTGGAAGTGAGGGCCCAAAATGATGAAATGACCCGTATAATGCAGGTACAAGAGCTATGGGAGGAAGCAACAGGATCTCTTGCAGCACTTCAAGATGAGTGGATTCAGTTGTATGCTGAAATTGACATATTGAAAGGTCAACTTGCAGTTGACCACCAATCTAGTGTGGAAAACCAGCATGTCCCAGAGAGTATAAAGAAGGAATTGGGTGGCATCCGATCTCAAGCCTCCAAAAATTTGCAAAAGGCCTGAGAGGAGGCCAAAACGTTAAAAAATGATAAACAAGAAGTCTAGTCTGCTCTGCATGCTCGTAATCAAGAGGTCAGAAACTTAGTTTCTAAACTAGCATATTCTCTCGAGAGAAGAGATCAAATGGAATAGAGAGTGAACGCAAAAGAAGCTCAACTATAAGAAGAGCTAGTAGTTGCACAAAGGTCTATGACCTTTCCTATAAGGAGAAGTTTGGTATCCGCCTACTGGGAGTGAATCATTATTGTTCTCACTGTTTTAAAACTAGCCTTACAATTTTTGAGGGATGCCTGAGAAATAAATGAAAGGGTTGGCTCGTTGGCTGACCAAATTCTACAGGACTGTGCTCCCCAAGTGGTCGAGTATCAGAGCTTGATCTCCAAGCTATGTGTGGTGACAAATGCGGCTCTGAGAAATGAATGAATTATAGATCAGAGGGCTGCCTCTACCAAAGAAAATGAATTTTCCCACTGTCATAAGGTAGTGGCCAAAACCAAGAATAGCTAGGCAATGTTAAATAAGAGGGTCGAAAAAATCAAGAAGGATTTCATTTTCCTATACAACTTTAGGTTGCCTCCCTTCCTTTCAGCGAATGGGGATGTATTATCACTCGAGAAAATAATAGAGGAGGTCTGGAATAAGGTTCGGACTTCTACAGACCTTCCAAAGTTGAGCTAGACACCCATAGTGGATAACGTTGAGAGTGAAGTTCTTTAGCTTTCTCATCTATAGTATCATTTGGGAGTTGATTCAGCAAGGTGGGGATTTGTTTCTTTCAAATAATTCTTCGAGCTAGATCAAGCAAATAAAGCCTTTTGTAGTCTTGCCTGGCCAACTGATCCAGATTGGGAAACGTTGCACTCCACCTTCAAACTCCAAGAATGACCAGAGGTGTAGGTTTGTGCCTTCCTAAGTGAAGGCCCCCTATGAGTCACAAAAACTGTGAAGAATTTTTTTTCCTTAGTCTATTTTTTATTTTCGGCTTTACTTTGTCTTCAGGCGAATCTACGCACGAGATGGTTGTGTTTTCGACGGGCATGAAATGTACCATGTGGTGTTTGCACATGTTTTGTTAAATCACTTTCCTTTCAATTAGGAGTCAGACCATGTGTCGGCTTGGTGGATGATTTCTTTAAATCACTTTTCATGAACCTGAGACTATCCGTCTATGTGACACATCATCTCTTCACTTTAGTGGAGTTGTATCTTGGGAGCCTTTATTTGGAGTCTGTCAGAATGCATCTACCTTGTTCTAGAGAAGGATTTGAGTTGGTGCCACCAAAGCCACTTGACCGGTTGAAAAGACCTTTTCTAGGTTTCTCTTCTAGGATCCGAGTGATTACGAGGGGTAATCCTATTGAAATATCTAAACGATATTAATGCGGTAGTTGAAATTTGATGAGCAAGATGGTAGCAACCTAACAAAAGATCTAGGATCAGATTCTAAGCTATTAGGTGTGGATTTCTAGCAGTCATTACTATTGGATGAATTCAATGTTTCTCTCTTCTTAGTGGCTATAAATTTGAAGCAACAACATTTAGAATGGGTTCCTAAAGTTTTCCTTTTGGAAAAAAGTTTCATAGGTTGCATACTTAGCAGAAGTATTTTCTTTTAAAGTTTGTAGAACACTGCTTCACTTTGGCATGTTATGTCTTTCATATATTCAAACTATTGTTGGATTGGAATCCAATCTCTATTTTAAAGTTAGTTTAATATTGTAGTATGAGTTATTTGGGAGAAATACTTGAATTTATGCATGATATGGCCTATGTCAATATTTCCTTCTTTATATCTTCATCTAGAATAGAACACCGTGTCTTGCTTAATCTGAATAGTTTGATTATCATATTTCCATGCTACTTGTGTGCATGATAAAGTTATAATCTATAGAAACTGGATTATGTCATTGGACTTCTCTGTTTTCTTTGTAGGGTTATCCTTTCTTCATGTTATGCTATATTAAGAGTAAGAGTTTATGTGACTTCTGAATGTTTTTCTATTGATTCTTGGAACTTCTATGTTTGGTTAGATCTTAATACGCACTTCTTGTAGGTGGATCAAATGACTGCACTATGCTTGTATCTATCCTTTGTTGCTCATTCTCTTCCCAGCAATGAAGGGATGTGGTGTTTTGTGTCTATCATGTCATTCATAGAAAGGAACTTGTGGTCTTGAAATGTTATAAAAGCATTGGTGCATTGCCACTTTTTATGTTTTTCTATTAAATACATTTATTTCTACTATTTTCCCAAACTCAAAGAAGAGTCGACTTTCTATGAAAATCCCGGAGGTATTCAGTGAGGTGCATATTGTTCCCCCACTCGCTGAATTTCCCATAAGACTATCAGAGAATCACAAGCTTTGATGATCAACAAAATAAATTTTAATTCACTTGAAGCTCAAATAAAATCCATACTTGAGTCACAACAAACTAAGAGGATTAGGGATCAAAGCAAGAAATGATTGTACCTTTTTTATTATATCAGCAGACAAAGAAAATGTTTGTTAGAAGATTGTTTCTACCAAAGTTACATTGATTGAAAGACTCCAAAGGAAGTTTCCAAAAGGAGGAGATTGAAGCAATTTCAAGAACGATGTAGAATGGAAATTTAGAATTATTTGCTAGAAAAGTTATAGGAATCAAATCTTGATGTCCACTCCTCTATGTAAGAGAGTTGTCTAAGGAGAATGATTTGATAATGATTTGGAAATCATGGTACACCAAACAAATAAATTTGAGGATGTCACATTATTTAGGAAGTGATATTCCATAAAAGGAAAGAATTAAGCCATATATTTATTAATCATAGCTTTGATGAATTCATCGATTTTGATCCTTTGAAGCCACCACTTGAACAAGCTAATCACAATTTTAAAAAGGGATAATTTTATTGAGGGTTTGAAATGCAAGCCCAACCAATGGGAACACTATAGATTCTAAAATTCAAGAATATTTATTATTTTTGAGGTCAAAGATGACATTACAACTATTTAAAGAGTTATTGTGAAGATAGAAGAGATTGATAAGAGACAAGAATTTGTATATCATTGGTTGAGAGTTAAAAAGAAAAAAAAAATTGGGAGGTATTATTTTTTGAAGAGGAAAACCATTCATATCTTAGTCAATCCATAGCCAAGAGGGAGTTATGATAAAAAGAAGAGGTTTGCTAAAATATTTTCTTGGTATTGGAGTTCAACAAACAAAGTATACAATATTCATTTCATAAACTAACTATGCCAGAAAAAATTAAGGAGGTTTAAAATGGAGAACATCAAACCTACCCCAACACCAATAGCAACAGGTTTGAAACTAAGAAAAGAGGACAATAGTAATGAAGTGAACCCAACCCTCTACAAAAGGATGGTCGAAAGTTTGATGTATTTGACATCCACTAGGTGTGATTTCTAGGTTCATGGAGAAACCTAAGAAAACACATTGGCAAGAAGGAAATAGGATTTTGAGATATGTGAATTGAACAATAGGTTATGTAATTTTATATGTTGCATCTAATGAGTTTAAGCTGGCTAGTTTCATGGATAGTGATTGGGTAGGTAATGTAGATGATAGGAAGAGCACATCAAGATATGTATTCCACATGGGTTCATGTGCAATATCATGGGCATCCAAGAGGTAACCCATTGTCTCACTTTCTACAAAATAAGTTGAGTATATTGCAACAAACACAATAACATGTCAGGCTATTTGGTTGAGAATAATCCTTACAGATTTGAAGGAAAAACAAGAAGATACCACAGTCATTCATTGTGACAATGTTTCCTCAATAGCTTTGACAAATAATCCAATCTTCCATGGATGAAGTAAACACATCGAGATTTGTTATCACTTCATCAAGGAGTTGGTAGAACAAGGTGAGGTTGAACTTCAATATTGTAGATCTGAGTAGTAGCTTGCTGACATCTTCACCAAGGTATTGCCAAAAGATAGTTTTGAATGCCTAAGAGATAGGCTTGGCATTGTAGAAAGCTTCATAAATCATATCTAAAAGGAAATTGGAGAATGGCATCTAAATTCAAAATAAGGGGGAGTGTTGAAATATTTTAATCTTTAGTCACCATTTATTCACTTTCCCCCATGTAAACTTTGTAGTTGTGTTGACCTATCAAAAATTAATATGGTAGGTAAGTTTGAGGGCTCACTTTTGAGATTGCAAAACAAAAGAAAACAAATAGAATGTAACTATGGTTTTTAGAAGTCAATTTTTTGGAAGGATTGGAAGAGCTTGCAATAACAGAAGAAAAAGAAGAATGTTTAGCTGAGAACAAGTAGATAGCAGTAGAGACAAAAATGAATGTTCAATAGAAACAAGGGATGAACAACACACAGCTACAAAATTGCAGTAAGCATCAATTTAGGTGTTTGAACATGATATATTTTGCATTGTAAGACAGAGCAAGTACTCCATGTTTTTGTAATTTTGGAAACCAAGGAATATATATGAATATGTATTTTTAACATTTGGATATTTTGTTGTCTCTATGTTTTATTTTTCATTTTGTCTATAATTGTTTAACAACAATCATATTGTATTGATTCACCCCTGGCTACCAATAGTGAATTCCATAGAAATAGATTTGAATTCACTTGAATCTCAAATGCCATCAATAATTGAGTCACAACGAACTAAGAAGATTAGGGATCAAAGAAAGAAGTGAACATAGCATTTTTTATTATCTCACTAGACAAAGAAAGCATTTGTTAGAAGACTATTTCAGCCAAAGTCACATTGATCACAAGACTCTAAAGGAAGTTTCCAAACGAGGATATTGAAGAGTTTCAAGGATGATGTAGAATAGAAATTTAGAAGTATTTTCTAGAAAAAATTAGGAATCCAATCTTGATGTTCACTCCTTTATGCAAGAGATTTGTCTAAGGAGAATTATAATGGTTTGGAAATCATGGTACACCAAACAAATAAATTTGAGGATGTTGCATTATTTATGAAGTGATATATTTATTAATCACATCTTTCATGAATTCATTGATCTAGATCCATTAAATCCACCACTTGAACAAGCTAATTGCAATTTTTAAAAGGGAGAATTTTAATTTTAAAAGAGAGATTAGATATATAGCCAGTGTATCCAAGTAAAATTGATTGAGGGTTTGAAATGAAAGCGCAACCAATGGGAAGAATATAGATTTCAAATTTCAAAAATATTTTTTATAGTTGAGGTCAATGATGATAATACAATTATTTAAAGAGTTATTGTGAAGATAGAAGGGAATGATAAGAAATAAGAATTTTTCTATTATGCTTCAAGATATATCTATAGTAGGTAAAATAAAATCACAAAATTTTGGGAGGTTATTTGTTTGAAGTGGAAAACCATTCATATCCTAGTCAATCCATATTCAAGACAGAGTTCCAATCAAAAGAAGAGGTTTTAGCCACAAAGAAAAAAAATATTGATAATTAAAACAAAGAGGATTACTAGACTAAAGTTTGGAGGCACTCTTGAAAAGAGTAATAGGTCAAACCAAAGGAGATTAATGGAAGAGATATAAAGATAATAAACATTGTAGTGTATGAAGAGAAACATGGTAGAAAGTCACATACCTAAAGTAATTAAGAAATTCATGAAGAAAATTGAGTAGTTGGAAAAAAAAAATTTTAAAATGTATAGATGAGAGAAACAAAGGTATTATGATTTTTTTTTAAATATTTTCATCATTTGGTGAATTCTACACTATTTTTTAAAACATAAGTCTAAAGAGATGTAAAGTTAGTAGTGAATCACAATACTTCATCAAATGATATGCTAGTTTACAAAAAAATTGGTAAGTTGAAGTCATTTTTTTCAATGGGAATGATAGGGATAAGAATAAAGAAGGAGAATGAAAACTTAATGTGTGTAAAGGATATTTTGGAGAAAGAAGTAGAGAAACTTAGAAAGATAAATAAAAAATTAGAAGAGGAAAATAAGTTACAAAAGGAAGATATATTGAAATTGATAGAAGAAAATAATTTCTTATGTCAAGTACTTCGAGATTACATAAAGGATTTAATCATTGTCTAAAGAATATGCCTACACTATGTAATGTGTCATGTGATACAAGTGATTTGTTTTATTTATTAGATGAATTGTTTGATAAATGTGATATAGCTAAAACCTCTTTTCATAAAAACTACAAGGAATATAATATTTTTGAATCTATATTTGTTTATATTTATGAAGATAATGAGAAAGGACGTTCTTCAGAGAATGTTGGTTTTAAAATAATGAAAAGAATAGGATATGAAAGAAAATGTTTGGGAAAATATGGAAAAGGAATTATACAACCCATTAAGTGAATAGTGAGGCCAAAGAATTAAGGCCTTAGATATACTATTAAAAATAAAAATTACATTATAGGTGTTATAAGTTCAAACAAATTATCTCATGGAATAAAATAAATATGATATTCTAATTATCATATAGCATGGACATAAAAAAGATTTGATTTGGGATATTCATTCTTGTAGTATCTATAGATTTAAGAATCATATTGGGAAATTTTGTTGGAACAAAAAATGAGAGATACAACCTCTATAAGATAGTATACCCATGGATTGTAGATGGATAAATGTATCTAATTAGAAAAAGATCACAATTATATTTAAAATATTGGACAACCATAAATATTCTCATGTCAAATAAAATAGAAATCATGCAAGGTTAGATATCATCCTAGAAACCATATAATTTAATCTATGATTTTTTTACTACTATAAATACTACTTGAATTATATCCATGTATTGTTCTGAGATTTGAAGGTAGATAACTCATATGTGTAGAACAAGTACCATTGATCACAAATATAATTGCTTAATGGTTGTAATATTGATTACAAAGATGATTGTTAAACCTAAAAGTTGTACTTTTGATTGCAAAGATCATTGCTAAATGGTTGTAACATTGATAGTATAGATCATTATTGAACCTACAATTTTTTAGTATTGATCAGAAAGATAATTATTTAATGGTTGTAACATTGATCACAAATATCATTGGTAAATTTGTGAAGGATTTGATCACAAAGATCATTGTTCAATTTGATCGCAAAGATCCTTACTAAAATTATGAATATTGTGATTGTAAGATCATTTCTAAATATGTGAAGGTTTTAGTCATAAATATAATTATTGAAATTGATCAAAAAGATTGTTGCTAAATTTTTGAAGGTTATTGATTGGAAAGATCATTGGGAATGATTCACTTCCTTTATTTAAATAACCTTGAAGAATGTCTTACTATGTATAAAGATGGATAAACATAAGGTTTTATACTTTCAAGAAAGCATTGATGTTAAATATTTTTCATGTGTGCATGGGTAGTTAAAAAAGATATTAATAGGTAGCCCCAATCATCTATTTAAATTGTGATAAAATAAAGTTCATGAGGGATGTTAAAAATTTAATTATGTTTTAATCACGTAAAACATAGTTATATAAATTTGTGTCTCATTTAAGATACACATCTCTCCAAAAATGAGACCTATTTAAACATATTTAGATCTATGAATTTGAATGATAGAAATATTCAAGTTCTCCAATTTTAACAAGGACTAACCCTAATTTTAAAAATTTAAATTTAAATTTTACTCAAAAACCATTTCTTTTACTAGTCATCAGAAGCTAACTTGGTAAAATCTTTGTTTGACTAAATGTTACATTTCCATTTAGAGAAATTTGTTTGTGTAAACTAGAACAAGTAGAAGATAAAATAATTATGTGATTTCAACAAACAATCATTATATAAAGTTTACAAAATTATATAGGATTTATTTTACTAAAACTTGGGTAACTGAGAATGTCTTCTTTGTGTTTTTTTGAAGGCCATTAAGCTAGTTAGTTGGAATTGACATAGAAGAAATTAACCCTAACAATCTAGAAATTCCTAAAGGTATCCCTAAACACTAATATCCTTATTAAAATCTATTAGAAATGATAGAAAAGTAAAATTGAATAGTAGATAATGTATAGGGTCATTCTCATAAGTTAAAGATAAAATATATGCCTCGAATATCAAGCCTACACACAAGATATTGAACCTAATATTATTGTGATATTATTGATAATTAGAGCCTGAGATATTTAATAGAATATGGGAATTAGTTTAATACTTCCAATAAATGGAAACTATGTGGTATTATAATATTCTTTATTATTTTCCCCAAATCTAGATGCTATAGCCTCTAAAATTTAATTATGATGGAGGGGCGACTCTCCCTCAAACATAAACTTAAAAAGACAAATAATTTTAGAAACATCAACCTACAAATTTTATTATATCTTCCTAAAATCTATTACAAACATGCAATCAAATGCATTACAATTGTCTAGTCACCAGACCACTATTATAGAAAATGGGCTATAAATACATACAAAAAATAGACATGCAAGTTTGTGAATGGAAACAATGGCCATTGAAACCCCAACCTACACTCTATGTAGAAAAATTAAGAAATATAGTTATCTTCTCCTTCCAAATGAATCTATTTTATATGATTTTTACACTTGCTAGTAAACTGTGACTTCCACTTTGGCACCAAATCAATCTTGTTGTCCCTTTTTCCATCATGAAGAAATTTCAAAATTTTAGTCCAACTTTTGGGAGACATAAGTTTTCACTCAAGCGTTGGATTGAAACACCATTTACACCTTTAGAAAGATCTCATCAAGTGCAAGGGCCAACAAATGTAACTTTAGGTACATTTTGATTTTTGATCTTTTTATGAGCCCATCTGAAACCTCTAGGATCCTCAACTTTGAATATTTTTAAATAAATTTTTAAGACAAAAACATTCATATCTCACATATGAATTTTTTTATTGAAGTGATTTCTTCATCATTGAATTCATTTCACCATTGTGAAGCTCTATGTAATATTTCATGTTCGTGCATGCACAAATGAAAACTTACTAAGAATTATAACTATTAGAGTAATAAGTTATTATACTTAATTAATTATATCATACTGGTTAATTAATTAAGTCACTTATTCCTTTAGTTGCTTAAGCTAAACTTAGGCACATTAATAATTGATTAATTATTAAGTGTGCACACTAGGGTTTCATTTAGGGTTTCCCTTTTAGGGTTTCTTGATCTCCTTCATAAGGATTGATCTCTTCGTAATAATTGATTCTCAATAATTCATTTTTACTTTGAGGTTTACAAAACATCTTCTTTGGTTTTGCATGTCTTTTGCATGTGACAAGTGATTGCATGTAGGTGATCTTGGTTTTTAACATGGTATCAGAGCACTATCCAATGGTACTAGTTTTTCTGTCAGATTTTGTAGCTGGTGCTTTTCATTTCTATTTGAAGTCAGATGTTTATTTTATGCTTTCGAGCTCATAACTTTTTGCCACAATCTTCGATTTTCGCTATCTTTGCGGAATTGGAAAGGTATTGAGCAGCTCTATGTTGTTGTCACTTTTTTTGTATCTGTCCCAGGTTGATCACTTAGTCCAAATTTGGCCCGATGGGTTGTATGGAGATTACTTGGATGTTTTGGCAGTTGGGAGGGTGCAACTTGCATCTTTTCACTTCTTTTTCAGTAATACATCATTCAATAATCAATTGTTGCTTCATAGATTCCAAGGTTGTTCCCGTTTAGAGTTTTCGAGCGTTTTGTGGCATCAGGTCTGTTGTTGCATCATTATGATTTTTATATGGTTTATTGTAGACAGAAGTATCTTTCCTTGCTTGTCGAATTGCGGTTCTAGTGTTACTCTACAGTGCTCTTCTAGTGCTTCTTTGCAGCATGTCATCTCATTGTAGGGGGATTTTTCCCACTGGTTTTTCCTTCTCTACCTCATTCTTGCATTTGTAAATGGGTACCTTATCAGGCCTAGTTGTCGAGACCCATATTTTCTTTCATGCATCTTCTTCTAGTGTTTTAGCTTCTTCCTAAGTTCATCTTAAGGGGGGGTGTTAGAGTTATAAGTTATTATACTTAGTTAATTATATCATATTGGTTAATCAATTAAGTCACTTATTCCTTTAGTTGCTTAAGCTAAACTTAGGCACATTAATAATTGATTAATTATTAAGTGTGCACACTAGGGTTTCATTTAGGGTTTCCCTTTTAGGGTTTCTTGATCTCCTTCATAAGGATTGATCTCTTTGTAATAATTGATTCTCAGTAATGCATTTTTACTTTGAGGTTTACAGAACATCTTCTTTGGTTTTGCATGTCTTTTGCATGTGACAGGTGATTGCATGCAGGTGATCTTGGTTTCTAACAATAACCTTTCTATTTTAGCCCTTATTGAAAATTTATTTACCCAAACCTAACAAAAATTAAAGTAAATAATATTTTTGGGGATTAAAGATTTCTCTTACACCTTATATGCTCCTACCTCACACACCCGAGGTCATTTGAGAAGTGACCTTGTCACATCATAGATGCTTTGAGGAAAATCAAGATGATCAACCATTTTTCATAGATATTCATGATGAATCTTCAATAGGCCTTCCTTTCTAATTAACCAAAAATTATGCATATTTATTATTTCTTGTACTTCTACTCACATAACTATCCAATGTATCTTCAATCTCCTTCTCTGAAGAAGGTGCGGGAATATTGGACCATTGTTGTTTTATTGGTGAATCCTCCATGATATGTACTTCACGATATTCTATTAAATCTCTAATGTTGAACACAGGAGAGATAATTATCCCACTCGACAACTCTACATCATAGGGATTTCCTAAATCATTTTTCTTTAATATTTTACATGGTCCAAATTTCTTCATTTAATTTATTATGTGTTCCCATTAGGAACCTTTCTTTCCTCAAGTGAACCATTACTTCATCTCCAACTTGGAATTACTTATATCTTAACTTATGATCTAACTTATCCTTGTACTTAGAACTCATCTTAAGTATATTATTTAGTACCTCTTCATGCAAGTTCTTCGGGTACTCTACAAAATCTTTAGCTTCAATAATGCTCTTATCTCCTTTGTCAATATTTATTAACTGAAAATAATTTCTTTAACTACTCTCATACACAATTTGGAATAAGGATTTACTAATACTCTTGTTGAAAAAAAATTGTATGCAAACTCTTCTTGTAGAAAAACCATATCCCATCCCTTGGGATTATCTCCTACTAGTCATCTTATCAAGTTACCTAGAATCATATTTACCACCTTTGTTTTCTCACCAGTTTGTTGATGGTGTGCAAAATTAAAATTAAATAGGTCTTCAAATTAGTCCATAGTGTTCTCCAAAAATACCCAACAAATTTGGTATCTTGATCTAAGACTATAATCTTTGGTAGACCATGCAGTCTAACCAATTCTATAAAAAATAACTATATGATGTGAAAAACATCACTACTATTATGACACAAAATGAAAAATGCCCCATTTGAAAATCTATCCACCACCACAAATATTGAGTCATGTCCCCTCTATGTTCTTGGTAAACCAAGAATTAAATCCATACTAATATCTTCCCATGGCCTTTCTAGTATAGGTAATGGATTATACACCCCAGCATTCTAGCATATTTTATAGCTTTGTGCAAAAAAATTCACATCTTGGTGCAACTTTCACTAGTAATAATTCTCATTTACAAGAGAAATGGTCTTATCTCAACCAAAGTATCCTACCAATCCTCCACTATGATTCTCCTTAATCAAGTCTCTCTCATACAAATCCTTGGAATGAATAATTGGCTTCCTCTAAAAATGGACCATCCTAGATTATAAAATCTAACTATCTAGTCTTATCTAAATAAATAGGTTCTAAACAAGCCTTCCAATCCTCTACAAAGTTTGGATCTTTAAGATATAAACTCTTGAGTTCATTGAATTTGTAGAGGATGAAATTCACACCCTCAAGATAATGGGGTTTGAAGAGAAAACATTATTTCCCCTACCTTAGTTGACACAAGTCAAGTGAAATAGGATAGAAGAAGTGTGAATTTTAATGAAGTGCATTAATTACTTAGAATTTTGAGACATAAAAAACTAATAAAAAAGGTATAAAGGTCTCGTAGATAGATCGACAAGTTATTTGTCGAGGACAAAAATGTGTCTATCAGATATATAATGGCCACCCTCAAGTCCCCTACGAAAGAAAAACTAGAGTTAACAATAGAAAAACATAGAATACTCTAGATGAGTGTATAGATGCAAAAATATGTAAAATATGAATGTAGAGAATTAAAAGAACCGAAATAAATATATTTAATAAAGTAAGGAAAAAAGAACATGGAAAGGTTCAAGATTGCAATCGATAGTATCTAAGGGCATTCAATATTTCTTTGAGAGATTCTTCCTACTATACCTACACACATAAGACCAAAGAGAGATGTTTGGGTTGGTTTCCTAGGATTTTGCATCCATCAAACCCCTTTATTGTTGTTTCCACCTCCATGTGAAACCTTTAGACAAGATAATAAAAATAATAATAGATGTGAAAAAAGATGAAGAAAGCTATATGCTAATCAAAGATAGAGATTAAATGCTAAAGAAATATTCTTGAAGATGAAGTTTGCTAGTGCACCAAAGGAGAAACAAGAACCTCCAAGATGAAAGAAGTTTTCAAAGAAGAAGAACCAATGGTGCAACAATGGAGTCCCTTTGAAAGCCATGGACAAACTATTTGCAAGATGTGTGTATAGAAATATGGAGAGAACTTGTGCTTGCTAAATAAAATATTGTAGAAATGAAGAAGAAAGAGTTGTATGTGTACTTCAAGAGAGCCAAAGAGTAGAAAATGAAGAGTAGAAGAATCAAGCATTAAGAATGAATTGGGATTTTTTTTTTTTAAATATAGCCCAAGTGATCCTTAATGTTATTATAGGCTGGTTGAGGTGTTATATCATCATAATGTGGCATGTGTAACATCTCAGCAACCACCTTAGTCACATATTTTTACGGGATGCTAGTGTGATGCATGGATGTCTCCATGATGCACACTAGTCCATAGAAAAAATAGAATTAATAGTTAATGAATGGGGCCTACTTGGTGGCAATAAAGTGGTTGTTATTCAGGAGAGCATAATTATCTTATTCTATCTAAAGAGGAAGGAATATGGAATCTCAAATTACATGGGGTGTAGATTTTTATATTAAAACTTTCCACTACTTTTGTGAACATATGTTTCAAAGGGAAATATGAACTAAATTAATAAGGGAGTGTTATACCCAAGATGTGAATCAAAAGTAGAGTCTTCTAACTACATAGAGTTGTCCCCAGGGAAGAGATCTGAGTTGATCCTATATAGAATGATTAATATGTATCACAAAAATGACATTAGCTATAGACAAACATGTTAGATGAAAGGTGGAAATTAGACATCAAATATTTTATAGACACGAGACAATTCAAATATGTATGGGTAGCAAGTTATGTTATGCTTCAGACCATATAAAACTCTAATCGACCTATGCCTATTACAAACTATGTTGAAGGACAACCATATAAAAGAGATGTAGACAATCATAAAGACATAGTCTATTGGGCTATCCCATACTAGATGATAGATAAGATAGTTGAATATAAAAATATTTTGAAAAAAGATATATAATATGAGTTTCATAGTCCCTTCCCCTCCTTCTATTATGTAGAGGAACACAAGTTGTTTAGGGTCGTTTCATAAGAGAGACATGATAGAGAGAGGTAGGGGGTTTGAATATTCAGATTCAATATGATTCATATCGACAACATCTATATATAACTGCATATGAATCATCATCACATTCCAAAATATTTTATATCATAAGGAAGGGACACATGAAAACAAAGTAAAAATAAAAATTTGGGTCAACATGGAAGAAGGCCTAAATACCCCCAATGCTTTGTATCATCCCCAAATGTCAAAACTCAAGATATGAATAAAGAGAAGAATGATGATAAAAATAAAATAAGTACACAATAGATCGTCTACCTTGTATCCAAGAACCTAAAAAGGTATATTGGGTCCTCCAAGAGAGACTACAACATATATAGATATGTATGATGAAATATAGAAAAAAAACCAGATTCTAATATAAAGTTATGAAAGATACTACTCTAGTCAATTATGTCTAGCAATTTATCCTCCTTATATAGATAATAGGAGAAATGAGGGTGAGCTCACAATGGAATAGTGGCTAGGTAAGTACCAGGAATTTATCCTATAGTAAGGGATAAAAATTCAAACATACACTTCTATAGAGAGGAGTTTGGTGACTCAATTGTAGGTTGTGAAAGGATGGAAACCTTAATGCAGACCTCTAGAAGAGGAGTAGTGACAAATTTTGGTGAAGAATGGATATCCTCAATGATAAGGATAGATGAAGAAAGAGAGGTGGAAAGAGCATACTTCTTGTGGCAGGATTCAATGATAGGGCCTTGCTCAAGATTATGCTTGGGTGACAAGCTAAGATGTTGAGATGTGGCAGGAGAAGATATGACCACACTAGAAATGACCTTTGTGAGAGGCATATCTATGGGCTATGTAAGTTGTGGAACATTAGGTAGAGAGGTAAGAAGAGGCAGTTCTAAAGAAGGCACAATGAAAACCTACACTTTCTTGGGGTGAGGTTCATCCAAGCCTCTTGAAGAAACTAGAAACAAGACAGACGTAGGAGCAAAAAGGGAAGAAGATTGAGGAATTACCTAGTATTTTTGTACGAAATAACATTCTTTTGTCATCATACACCAATGACACTTAAACTCACATGCAATTTGTTTATGATGGTGATGGGAACCAAGAACAAGAGCCTAAGAAGATGTTAGTCCAATGTGTGAAGTTGTCTTCGCAATCATTACTGATGGAAGGACAAGCTACACAAGAGGGAAATGATATGTTGGAAGTGTAGGATTCTTAACATTGGCCATGGGTTCCTTTCATCCTTGTGCTTTTGGGACAAGGGGAGGAATAGGAGGGACCCTTGGAGGATGAGATTTCCAAGCCACATGCAAAGGATAAAAAAAAAAAACTACTCAACCTTACTATACATAGTAAGATGAGGGATATCAGGAAGAATTTGAAGTTCAAAGACATGGAGTTTCAAATTGGATAACATAGGGGTATTTCCTCTTCCTATGTTAGGTAGAGTTGAAGGAATAGGAGGAACCCCTATAGGTTTCAAGGTCTTAGAAGATTGGAAGGTCTACTCAAGGGAATGTGCTTGTCTTTAGCCCTCGATAAAGAAGAATTAGAAGATAAAGCACACATCTACACAAGAGCAGGGTAAGAGGGGATGTGCGAAGGAAAAGGAGGAGGTTTGACTCAATAAAGTGTCAAGATCCTATTCTTGTGTCTATAATATTTCTTATATAAAAATTCACCATGGGGTGGCATGGGTCACACCGAAGTAGGCCAAAGGTGGTCAAGATAAAAACCCCCACATGACACAATGATTTGTACCCAATGTCTTAGATATTTTTCTTTGTACCCTCATAAGGTAATTTCATACACATGTGGACAACCAAAGCAACTGTGTTCATATAAATTATCCATGGAATGCATAGCTTTACCCTAGACAAGGCACAATTTAGTATCATGTCAAATGTCATATAGATAGATTTAGGTCCAATAAGGACTGATAGAGAAATGGATCCCAAAGAGGAGAGAGAAAAACCATCATGTGTACAAAGTGTATTCTTGTAATTTTCATATCTCGTCCTATGTATGCTATTAATGAAGAGTGTCTCCTCAATGATAACATTGACCCTGCTAGCAGGAACAACCATAACACCAATGACATTGTTATCGTTGACCTGAGCAAGAAAGTAGAGGGAAGACTATTATAGTTTATTAATATTAAATATATATATATTTAAAATTTATATAAAATAAAGGTTTTTTTATTATTTATATAAAAATATATATTAAATATAGTTTACATATATATTAAACAAGAATTTATTTAAATATAATTTTTATATATTATATATATGTATACCTATATCATATAATAAATCTAATTTCTCAACACAAAAATATTTTAATAGATTATACATGTATGGGGAGTTTTCCATTATGGAAAACAAATAATTTTATGCTTCTCACTATATTCACTAAGAAGATTATCCTTCTCACTATGAATCTAACAATTAATACCCCATTAACATTTTATAACTCAATAATTATGTGTTTATTTATATTTCTTTTGTAACCATTATATGATTGATGGAGATGAGCACAAGGGTAACATAGATTCCTATTTTTATACATACATATATTTTATCTATCTTTCACTCTTCCACTCAACTCACAACAATTTTATAAATCTCAAGTTTCTTTCTATTTCATCTCACATAAAGATCCTTATTTCATCAATTCAAAGGTAGATGTGATATATCATTTTTATTATCCTTTATTTTTCAAATAATATTTTCATATCCCCTATTAAAACTTGGAAATATTACAACTACATGTTTAGTATCAATTGGAAATATTAAATTCAAACTTTAGCCATTTTTTATAATTGATATTTTACCAAGTAAATGCCTCCAATATCCCTCTCAAGAATATTATAAGTTAAGTATTGTTATGAAAAGCATTTTAAAAGGAAAAACTTGCTATGTCTCATATTTCTTTACTTAAACAATAGGATCTTATACTTTAAGAATAACTACCTTTAGCATAAAAATTATCTTTAATAATCCAAATAACTTTGGTACAAAATAACTTTGGTTTTCTATCTAAAAAAATATCATAAAAGGTCATAGGCCTAAACTTTTGTATTAATACAGTAGCTGAAATACAATTTATAAGTCAATATATAATGGTGGGAATATGATCTTCCATCAAGTCAAAAAAACTTAACTTGAAAACACAATCAGTAACAAAATGAACCCAGATCCTAGAATGGTTGAAATGAGGGTATACCATTCACCCCTCCAACCATTCAACCAGACATAACTTCATAGGGACCTAGTATCAGAGAAAAAAAAATTGAACTTAAAATTGGCTTTGATAATACAACCTTCCAAATTTCAAAATACACCAACATGTCACATGAAATATTTCAAAACCCTAATGACAAGATAGGTTGCTAACTAGAGAAAAATGTTGAACTCAACATAACTGATAAAAAAAAATGAAGCAAGACTTACATCAAAGCTAAAATATTCATGAGCATGGGTTTGCACATAACTGATAAAATTGTCTACCCATTCAAAGTTTTGGACCAATTCAATATGCAACATTTTCTTAAGGAAGTTTACTCCCACCTATCTTCAAAAATACTAATATGAGACTTCAAAGGACATACCAATGGATACAAACTTCTCTCCACCATACATTGAATGGCATCGTCAAGCCATTTCAATGCTTTGGCCATTTCCCCGAGCAAGGAAAACCCATAATAAACCCAAGATATTTTATGTGAATGAAACATTTCCCAAATTGAAATGATCCCATTTTGCACCTAATACACTAATGCATTCCCACAACCCTATAATATTAATTGGTAAAATGAACTCTTTCAAATATTAAAAATAATAAACAAGATAAATAACTAACACGTAAAAAGAAAGGTGAATAGAAAACATTTTATATCTCTACATGAGGTTGTAGGGATAAGCCTTCTCTTCATTCCAAATCCAACTCATTATTTGACACTCCACAATACAATCTATTCTCTTTCTCCACATACTCTCTTATCAAACTCCAAGAAAAAAATGAAAATAATGAAGGGAAGAATCCCCAAACCATTCGTCACATTAAATATATAAAGGATTTTGGAACACTAGAATTACTTGAATGGGATATTATACATGTCACCTTCCCATTCCTTCCTCACTACACACTCTCCCATAATTTCTCACACATGTGTGAAACTTTGGGAGGTGTGGAGTGTACTTATACACTCCACCCAACATCTTTTACAAAGTGGCTTCATACATGTGAAAGCCTTGATGTTATTCCCAATTTCATTAATGAACTTTGGGAGTGGGGTGGGAGAGTGACAAGTCACCTTTCCCAACTCCCAATGACTCAAAGTCGCCACCTTCATTCATGTGAAATTTTGAAGGTTTAAATCAATCCCTATGGAAAATGTCACATGTCCAAGGAGTCCCCCTTCCATAGGCATAGACCTTAGGGGTATAGTTTTGCACCAAGATCAATAAAATTGACCTTAAAGACCAAAATAAAGACAAATCTGAAATTCAAGACTTCATTAAGAATTCCAAATATTTAATCAAATGACTTTACACATTAAAAAACTTCACAAAACATACTTACACATAACTCATAAACATTAGACCCATAAACACAATTGTACCTTAACACAAAATCCTTATTACTTACTAGGTCACAGGGTTGGAATTAGAACTTTACAATGAGTATTTAACAATATGGGTCTAGATTGTTCTCGCTTTTTTCCCTTAGGCACTTATCTCATATGTATCTTTCCAAATACATGTTTGGTTTGGAATCATAATAATCACCTGTTCACAAGCATCATAAGATTAAATTTAGTAGTTAGTAGATAAAGATACATATATATACTTATTTGCTTTCTCTATGCAAGATAAGAATTTTGAGCATGCCTTTAATAAGACCGAAATTCTAACCTTAGCTCAATTATTTATCTGCACTATTTAATTTAATTTATCTTATTAACCCACACTACATATACCTATCATTAATTAGAGATATCGTAATTTACCCTTCATAATGCTAGGCCAATTATCCTCTTTGGAACTTCTTTGCAATCTTCAAAGCTCATACTTCCTTCCCAAATATTATCCTTTTCCAAGAAATATGAAACACACTAGAAAATCATTTGAACTAATGTTAGGTACCCATCATTCATTAGATCATATCAATTTAAATTTATTCTTCAAATGATTCTTTTAAAAATCTTCATCTGACATACTCACATACATTTATAACTAGGTTACCAATTCATATTTAATAAATCACATTTACCATCATAATCATTTAAACTAGATCATAGAATAACTACAACCTAGTAAGAATGTATTTTTCTATTACTTTTATGGTCTCTAATACCTTTAGCTTGAATATATATGACTTTATTAATTACACACACTTATTTTAACATGATGTTCTAAGATGTTAATAAGAAATAATTAACTCGTACTAACCATTAATTATTATAATGCCATGTCATACTTAAACAATGTTGGTAAGGTTATAAAATTAATCATTAAACTAGGATAATTGAACTTGTCAAGGTGTAATAAAGTTATACATGGGGTTGGGTTGACACCTTTTGAATTTATGTATTTGTGTAATATCTATATATTTCTTTGTGAAAGCTAGGTTTTAGAACCTCCTACCTTAGAGGATGTTTTGAAATCAAACCATATGATTGTTATGAGAGAAATCCCCCCATTAACTTGGATATTACGTTTTAGCACATACTTATGAAAAGCTTATTGTATTTTTATTATGAGTTGGATCAAGCCTCACTTGATTAAATGAAATTCTTTACTAAAAGGCACCATTATAAAAACTATATTTATGAGGATACATAAATCTAGAGTTTTTTTGAAAACCATTATTTGCATAATTTTAACAACAAAATTTTGAATAAAAGTGGCAAGGCCACTGTAAATAAGTTATTGAAAATAAAAGAAGTTTACATCGAGTTTACAATGGGTAATAGCAGAAAATTCATGCCAAACATTTGGCAAAATATAGCTAACAAGAAGACAATAGGGGCAATATTTCTGATTACAAATAGAAAGATACCTTTGAACACCAAGGGATGAAAGCCAATCACATTGATAGAGAAATATAGGAGGATAACCCTTGAACCAGAGAGAGCAAGGAGAAACCATTTCAAATATGGGAACACCAAAAAGATAATCCCATTTACATCAATATTGATAACATCAAAGTGAGGAGTCCAACCAGAGAAGCCAAGGAGCCTGCACACAAAATTCAAGAACCAAGAGCCACGAAGCCTACAAAAACCAAATTTGGTGAAGCAAAAATAGATAACAAAAGCGCTAGAGTGAGGTCGAAGTAGAAGGGAAGGAGGAGCTCGAGTAGAGAAGAACCCACTCCCAAAAATAAAATTTTGAACCAAATGCCAAGAAACGGGAAAGAATTCAAGTGGAGCTTTCCTCTAAGGAAGCCAAGTCCGCAGGTGGTAGGAAGAAAGGTTCTTCATGGGGCTCGTAAAGAGCATGTCTGATCAACAAGCGAACTACATTATACAACCCCTAAATGGCATCACAAACAGAATTATCGTATTGAGTGTGAAGTTTGAGAAGTTGATAGTTTGATTATATTAGAAAATCACTTAATAAACCATTAGCCATGGAAGAAAGAAGAAGATTAAACTACCTATCAGACAATAAATGTTGTCTGCAAAATATACCACCCACCGTGTTCGAACTTGCAAAATGTCATAATTTTCCAAGGCAGACTATAAAGAGGAGAGTGGGAAGATGTGTGGAAGGAGATATGTACCTTCAAGAAATTTTACCATCTCCACACACCAGAGAACATCCATTAGATTTGAAACAAAATGTGAAGCAAATTCATGTGGAAGAGTAGTTACATGAAGATCCAACCAATCATAACTGAGCACCACCTCAATAGCATCATGAACTTGTTTGCATTCAATTGTAAACGTTCTTCTCAGTTTTTCCAATGTAAACATTGAGCAATCTTGGACTTCATGATTCTGAGGAGGAACGAACACTCCTAACAAACTATCCATTAGATAAAATAGAACTACTGAAATAGCAACAATGGAAGATCTGAAATAATGCCACTAGATGTTCATGTTTATAGAATGGCAAAGCAGCCAAAACACGAATGTCAAGAAATCACACAAAGGTGCCATTAATTTTGTTGAGCTTCAATTGTACCTCATAGAGGTAAGATGCCATCAATGCCTAGAAAAGAATGTACCTGAAGATACTTGAAGAGTGCCAAGGATTCGCATAAAACTTGGAAAAGATAATAATTTCCAAATCTGTCACCAGGTCTAAAATAGAGGCCACCAAATAAAACATCAACTTCTCTAAAGTTTGACTATGAGAATACACTCCCATAGGAGAAAGAAAGGAGAAGGAAATATTCTTTCCAAATTTAGCTATAGGTACTAGCAGCCACCAAAAGATAAGAATAGTACCAAGCCCACCTTGAAACATCATTTCTAATGCATGATATTTTTTGTGATTTCCTCAAGCATGTCTGTCATAAAGAAATGAGTTATTTTTGGATACACAATTGAGGAAGGGGGGACATATGTCAACCCTAGGAGAAATGAATGATAGATGATCACATGAGTATCAAGATTCTCAATCAGGTAAGAAAATGTGAATCAAAAAACATGTACCAAATATTTGTCATCAATACAAAGCACCAGATCTAGATTGTTAAATGAAAACCCAAATTGTCAAAATTATTATATATTGAAGTACCCTCGACATAAAAACATCATGTCAAACCAGTGACGAAGGCTAGAACCAGAAATAATCACCATGATACTCCCAATAAGGATTAAGATAGGACATGTGTGATAAGAGTTCAAACAAATCCCATGAAGCATGAGATTCATCCCATGTGGTACAAATGGAACTATTAATCTACAAGTCAAAAAAGTTCCCATGTGAGATTTAAAATTTGAATTAAAATTAGATCTGATGAAATAATTAATCACATTCCTCGGCTAAGAATTCTATATATGGAAGTGCTTCATTAATTTACTTATTGGCAAGGGTATCAGCATATGCATTCACTTCTCTATAACAATGAGATATCTGAATATTTGGAAAGGCTTCAAGTTGTTGCAAAATGGAAGAAAGAATATAGTCCAGATGCCAAGAGTTGGAACTTCTCCTCTTTAAAGCTGAAATTGCTATCATTGAATCCCCTTCAATGTAAATAGAAGAAATGGAAAGTTTCTTGGCCAGATTTAGACCAATTCGCAAAGCATTAAACTCCACAACATTATCGGTGCAATTTGGGATTAATTCACAAACAACTCCAAAAAAATTCCCATGCCAATCTCTTAGAATGGCAGTTATGCTTGATTTTCCTAGGTTGTCTCTCGAGGCCCCATCGAAGTTTAACTTGAAGAAATTTTTTGGAGGAGGTGTCCAAGAGATATTTTTTTTTTTCACTAATGGTGCCTTAGTTGAAACAAAACTCATTTTAGGGAGTTTAATCAATTGCCAATTCTTCAAAATGAGTGTATCCTAGGATGAAAATATTCTTTTCAAATTTCAAGTTTTGAAAAGAGCCATTGAAGTCAACTCAGAAATGGAGATCTTGATCTGATTCATAACTTGAAGCAAAGTAGAGGCTTTTTTTCTAAAAATTATATTATTCCTTTCCAGTCAAATATTCTAGATGATAATAAGAGTGATTTCCCAGACACAAGACAAAGTTGAAAAAGGAAAAATGGATGGCCAACTATTGAAGAAACATAAAATAGAATTGGGAAGAGGACTATACCAACCAAGTTTATTCATAACCTAGGTCCAACAATGGTAGGAAAATTCACATCCAGTTAAGAGGTGATCGGTAGATTCAAAGGCATTCCCACAATAAACACATGGAAAAAGAGGTGTGATTCCCAATCTATCCAATCTCAATCCTGTAAGAATTCTATCTTTAATAGCAAGATAAGAGAAAGCACCTACTTTTGGAAGAACATGCGGACCCCAACATAACCTAGATGTCCAAGAATTTTCTATATTTTGATGAACCAAATATTTATAACCTTCTCTTACATTGTACTGACCTGATTTAGATTTTAGCCAAACAATATCATCTTGTTTATCAGAGAGAAAGATTTGTCTTTTCAAAAGTTCCGCTTGTAAAGAATGATTTTCAAAGTGAGGAGCCTGTAGAAAATCAAAATCCTTCCATTTAACAAGATTTGGATTTGATGGATCAATCTCTAAATAGTCTCTTACTTTGTTACCCCAGCAAGCTTTAAGAAGAGGTTCAATGCATTTCCAATTTCCAAGAGACCTAATAGGATTATGGCCATTCCAAGCATCTTCCCAGAAGAGGGCCTTCTCACCATTATTAATGACCCAAGAAACATGAGGGGGAATAATAGATCTGCAGGAGACAATGAAATTCCAAATCTTGGAGCCTTGAGGTAAATCTTTTTTACTAAAGATCCTCTCTCTCTCAAGAGAGTCTAGATATTTATACTGCATGATTCAACACCATTTGGTTTCAGGTTTTGAATAAATTTTCCAAATGATTTTGGCACCCAGAGCTTTATTTTGAAGTAAGATATCACGTAATCCTACTCCACCTAGGTGTTTAGGGTTGCAAAGGGACTCTCATGCAACAAGAGATAATTTCTTTTTTTGAAGAGACATTTTGAGACCAAAGGAAGTCTTTTAGAACCTTCTGAAGAGTACTTACATTGCCTTTTGGGAGTTTCAAAACCGACATTGAGTAAATTGGGAGGGAAAGTAACACAGATTTGAGCAATACCAATTTCCTAGCAAAGGTTAGCCATTTTGATTTCCATAATGAAATTATGTTAGAGATTGATTGAATTATTATGTCCCCAAAATCATGTTTCTCTTTCCCTAAGAAAAAGGTAATGCCTAGATATTTACATGGAAGGGAATCACATTTAAATCCCCAAAATTTTAAAGTCTACAATTTAACAATGGAGCTAACATTCAAGAAAAAAAAATGTTTTTTGAAAATTATAATATTGTCCTAAATGCAAGCAATAATCAGATAATACCTTTTATTTTTCTAGCTTCTTCCATAGTGGCCTAACCCAGAAGAAGAGTTTCATCTACAAAGAGAGAGTGAGTAATTGGAAAGGGAAAAGGTCAAATAGCTACACCTTTCCAAAAACCCAGATTGCGAGGAACAATGATAGATCTGCTCAAACCTTATGTCGTGAAGATTAAAAGAGAAGGAGACAAAGGGTCCCCTTGTCTCAAGCCTTGTGTTGGAGCAAAGAAACCATGAGGAGTGTCATTCACAATAATCGAGAGCCTAGATCCAGATATGTAAGAATGGATCCACTTGCACCAACTAGAGTTGAAGCCAATTTTTTAAGGATGGCCATTAAAAAATCCCAATTAACTCTATCATATGCTTTAAGCATATCCAGTTTAAGAAAAAAAGTAGTAGATTTATCTAACATGATTGAGTGGAGAACTTCATGAGGAAAAATAGCACCTTCAGGAGTGTCTTTCCCTGGAAAAAAACCCCCCTGCTCTTCTAAAATAATTGAAGGAAGCAACTTTGCAATTCTGGACACAATCACTTTGGTAAAAATCTTATAGAATTAATTGCAAAGGGCTATTGGACGATAGTCATTGAAAGAAGTAGGATCATTTTTTTTTTAATAAGAGCTAGGAAGGTTGCATTTAGTTCCTTTAATATATTTCTATTTCTCCTTGACTCTTTCAATGCTAAAATAATATCATGTCCAACAAAGTCCCAGCATTTTTGAAAGAAAACAATAGTATAACAATATGGTCCTAGAGCTTTTTCAGCTTTGTTTGAGAAAATCATCTTTTTAATTTCATTCAAAGAGAATTTGGCAATCAAAAACTTATTATTTTCCTCAAAAATTAATGAGGGGACACTGTCTATAACCACATTAATCTCAAATTATATATGTGATGTAATTGGCAATAAGAGCTTCTTAAAGAAGTTTATTGCTTCTAATCCAATTTATTTTTCCATGCAAAGAAGCTCATTTGAAGATGATTGGATGGAGACTATTTTATTTGCTTTCTTTCTTAATTTTGTTGAAGCATGAAATAATTTTTTGTTTTTGTCCCCCTCATTTAGCCAAGTCCTTCTTGACTTTTTTGTCCAATAACTTTCTTCACGGGAAATAATTTCTTCAAGTTCAACTTTTAACTCCTTTTCTCTATTATAGAGGTTGTTATCCATGCCTAAATTTATTACCACCTCATATAGATCAGATAGTTTTGATTCAATCCTCACTTTCTCAGAAAAGATGTTTTTAAAATGATTCTTGTTCCAATCCTTTATTTTGTTTTTCAAGTATTGAAGTTTCTTACTAAGTTGAAACATCCTAGTTCCTTCAATAAAAGGGAAATTTTGCCACCAGTCTTTGACTACATTGATAAAATTAGCATCTCTAAACCACATTGCTTCAAGCTCAAAAGGACTTTTAAAAACTTCCCTATCATCAAATATGGAAATAGAAAATGGAAAGTGATCAGAACCTACAACAGTATGAATAATCGAACTGAAGTCCCAGCAAACATTTAGCCAATTATCTGATAAAAGAAAACAATCAAGCTTTTCAAAAATTTGAGAAAATTCTTTATGTTTATTTGTCCAAGTGAAGGTGTCATTTTTGAAAGGACAATCATATAAATTATTGGCCATAATAAAGACATTGAAATCCTCCATGTCTGTTTTCGAAGGTGTTATGCCCCCACTTTTTTCAAAAAGATTTCTTATCACATTGAAGTCCCCAAAAATAATTTTCAGATCATTATTTCCTTTCACAAGGGAAGAAGCTAAATGATTCCAAAGGTGTCTCTTCCCCATTGTGGAGCAAGGGCCATAAACATTCAGAATCCAAAAGGAGTTATTTATTCTTACATAGGTAGCTTTTTCCTTAATCCAATTAGAAGAGGAATCAAATTGATCAAATTTTACAGAGTTTTTATTCCATAAGATCACAAGACCTCTTGAGGATCCTTGAGCCGGAGAAGCTAAGAGATCCTAATTTTTCAAAGAGCCAAATATTTCCAAAGTAGAATTAAGAGATAATTTTCTTTCCTGTAATATCATGATATCTGATAAAGTGCTATAAATTTTATGCTTGATTAAGCATCATTTGTTAGGGCCATTTAAGCCCCTAACATTCCAAGATAGAATCCTCATAGTGCTCGAGGATATATAACGTCTCTCCTTGTTCGCAAATTTATTTCTAAGGTTTTGTACCCCACAGTTGAATCAAACTGAGAAACTTGAAGGGTCTGAGGGAAGGAGCCCCTATCTTCACCCTTCTTAGTAGATGAATGAAGGCTCATTTCTAGGGTCGATTGCAAACCAGCAACAATTTCTAAATTAGTTCTCTCCTTGAGTGATTTATGCCCTCACTTCCTCTTAGGAGTGATGAGAGCTTTATCATCTCACTCAGATTGGAAAATAAAGAGGGAGGAAATGGAATCCATGGGAGTGGAAGAAGAGATGTCATGAGGGGAAATGGGAGAGAGCTCAAAAAAATGTAATTTTCTTTTTGAAGTTGAAATTGAGAAATTGGAGGATTAGGAGAATTTAGCTCAGGGGTAGGTTTCACCAATACTTCATCAGTAATTTCTTTAGTGAATCCTTTCATAGCTTTTAACATTGCCTCATTCACAAAATTCATTAACTCTTCAGTTGAACCATTAATAAGATTCTCATAATGAGAAATTTTGCTATTTTGGCAGGCAGGGTTGTTAGCTGGAGGAGAAGAGACATTAATTTGGGTAATTGGAGAAGAACCTTTGGAAGAAGAATGCAAATCCAAAGTGTTGGAGGTCCAAGTTTCTGAGACTCCACCATTGGAAACATTATTTTGAGAAGGAGAGACCGTGGAAACTTTAGTCCCTTTGTCCAAGGTCTTGGGTGCTTTTTGTTTCAAGAAGGAAGAGGAATGAAGCAACTGAACACTACAAGAGGCCAAGTTGGAATCCAAACAATGGTTAGAAGAAGAAGTCTCACAATGGGTCTCAGAGGATGTGGACAAGGAAGTAATAGCACCCAACAAGTGAGTAATAGCAGAGAATTCCAAAGGTTCGACTCGGGAGAAAATATCTGACTCAACAATGATGTTAGCCTCTTTCTAGATTGAAGATTCACATTTAATCATTTGCAAATAGTCACCTTTCAAAGAAGAAAGTGGAACTTTATGAGGAAGGACTTGGAATTCTTAATCAGGGCCTAAACCCTAATAATTGGTTTTCCATTAGTGATAAAAAAATCAATCTTGAGGAAGTCACCAAAATGTGAAACAATCTGTTTAACAGAGGATGTATCAAGATATTCCGCTGGGAGGGAGGGCATGGAAAAGAAAATTGGAAGAGGCAAAATTTTCAGATACTCTAAAGACAAATTTTCCCTCCAATTAAAGATAGCCAAAAAAGTATTAGCACACCAAAACAACCCTTTACGCATAAGCTTGTTGTTAATAGTAGCATTCTTAAAAAGAATGAAGAATGACGAAGTTGAAACCACAATTAAATCAAAAGATTCATACCAGTTATATTTTATCCAAGAACGAATTTCGGAGAGTGGTCAATCTTCACCCCAAATTTAAACAAATAAACCTTTTCTCACAATCAGCATATTGTGCCTCCAAATGGAGAGGTATCATCAAAATCTATCTCCATTCTGGTTCATGTTCTAGAGGGGACCCATTCTAGAAAGTGGGTCTAGGGTTTTTTTCCTTTTCCATGAAAGATGCTCGGTGATCACTATTTCTCGTCATCCAAGAGACTTTGACACCTCCAGAAGCTTGAAATGTGTTATTTCTTTGAGCCCTGTAGTTAGGGTTTTTGAAGTCCCTTTTCCCTCATGAACTTCCACTCCTCAGCCCGCCAGATTGAAAAGGGTGAAAACCATCATTTTATTTATTGTTGAAATGTTGTTGCATCCTCTAGTTGTTAGTATTCTAATGAATTGAACACTAGGATCCAGCCGTATGATGGGGGTTTCTAATGTGCCAAGTCTTCTCCTTGCTCGATCCATGTTGATGAGGGTTTTCCCAACTAGATGAAGCATGCTAGTTAGGGTGCCCAAAATGGTGCCCAAATGAATTATTGACATGATGTGAATTGCTCGGGTTGACATTTGCCTTGGGAAGAATGCTCTTGTCTTTTCAAGGATAAAAAGTATTTTCTGCAGGATATTGATGTCTGTTAGAAGCTGAGTTGTTGTACTTTTCATCAGAAAGTGGGGGCCAAGTAGAATCAAAATCATCTGCCCAGTGTACCCATTTCGCATGCGGAGAGAAAGTCATTGTAGACATTTTTTCCATAACAATTTATTATTATAATATAGAAACATCTTTTATAAAATAATTTAAAATGAAATAATTAATTATTGTATCAATTTTCAATATTTTATCAATACTCTTGCTAAAAAAATTAGAAATAAATGAAAATATATATATAGAGTTATTTGATTGTATATTATTCACATATCTTTAATTATTTTTATTTTTATTTTAGATAGAAGCAAAAGCTTGAATATTATATAGTAAATGAAAGTTCAGAATTACATGTATAAAATGAAAACACTATACAATAATTTTACAAAAATTGTATGCAAGCAAGTGGCCAAAACATAACTCAATGCCACAAATACCATAAGCTTAGATGAGAAGAGGCCAAAACAGAATGTAAGCCTCGAGCTAGAGAGTGTGAGAAATCTAGAGAGAGGAAATTTTTTAGCAAGGCGTAGGTTGAACTTCTTATACAATAGGAGGGGTAGCATATAAATCAATAATCCATTGGAGTTCTGACATAGGCTCCAAATTATTTACCTTTTTAGGAAGGAGCTACCCATACATGTCGTAGCTAAGATTTTTGTCACCTCACGCACCTCTAGAGTTTTGCACCTAAAGGGTAAGGGACAAAGACCTATGCTTCATTCAAGAACAAACCCTAGAGATTCCAATGCAAAAGATATTGAAATCTGTCAAAGGAAATTGTTCCTAAGGCTAGAAGTTGATAAAGAAGATAAACTATGGATGCAAAACTAAAGAAATGTAAAGTGTTTGAAAGCACATTGTGATATGCAAAAACACCTAGAAAGATGAATAGAAATGTAAATAAAACATAAAAAAGAAGTAAAATAGAAAGCATGCACCTGTAAATGTATTGAGTATTGGAATGAGGACTAGAAATGCTACTGATTCTAAAATTCTAGCCTACTGGGACATTTACGCCATTCTGGGTGACCTAGTCCCAAATCTGGAAAACTACTTCAGAGCCTGTTTCAGCAAAATGGGTATCCAAATCTACAGAAACTTCTGAAATCATGTACAATGGGACTAATTCGCCATTGTTGGTGACTTAGTCCACTCTAGCTTATCTTAAAATCTGAAAGTGGAAATGAAAGCCCTCGATTTGCACTTTTTGTTGCTCCAGTTATTTGAATTTTAAACTTTGATTTCCGGCACTGAAAGTGACTTTTGGTGGATTTTTTTCCCTAGCCAAAAAGGATATGTCTTCAACAAGTTTTCAATCTATCCTTCAATGATCTTCATGGTACCTAAATCTGCAAATACATAAGAAGAGAAAGAGAAATGTTGAATGTTAGGGAATAGGGGTTTGCCTTGGTCAAACCCCTTTTAGGTAATTAAACAAAATGAAGAAATAAGATGAAGCATGAACATGAAATAATGGAGTTAGTACCTTGCCATGATGATAAATCTTGTATTTCTATAGCAATAGATGAAGAATTTTCCCTTGAATGCTTTGGAAAGATGTCTTGATGATTTAGAATGCTAAAAACTTAGCTTGATTGTCTTGAAATGGAGAATGAATGATGAAGGGATAATGAATTAAATCTGAATTAGGGTTTAAGGTCTCTTTGTATAGAGGAGAGTTAGGCGAATGGCTATAATAAGGATCATGATCAAGTTCCAAGATTAAATTAGAAAATAACTTAATCAAGGGTGCAAGTTAATCGAGAGAAGAAAGACATGGATGGATAAAGACTTTGAGGTGGAAGATAAGATCGGAACATAAAAAGAGGTATAGGAGAAATTAAATAATAAAGATTATTTAATTTAGGTGACCTACATAGGAGAAATAATTAGATAACAAAATAATTAAAAATAATTATTTAATTATAGAGGAAAGGTGGAGTGTTAAACATTAAAAATAATTATTTAATGGAGAGGGAAGGGGTAATTAAATAATTAAAATAATTATTTGATTGGTGAGATAAAGAAAGGATAAATAATTAAAATTTTATTTAATTAATGAGAGAAAAGGCTGATGAATAATTAAATAAAAATAATTATTTAATTATAGAAGAAGAGGGAAAAGCTAACTTTTGAATTAAAATAATATTTAATTCAAAAGTGGGGTAAAAAGGACCATTTAAGGCATAAAGAAGAATAAATTTGAATAAGGCAGCTCTAAACAAGTGTGAAAATGTAAAGGGATACATTTTTCTACGCTACATTTAGCCCCCACTTTAGTGAGAGGATGAACTTGCTTCAAACTCACACTAAAGTAGACATTCAAGAGGGGTCCAATCATACCAATGTGGATGAAAAAGGATTAAAAATATCAAAGGAGGTTGCACAAGCCCCCAGGATCCAAGATCCTAAGTCAAGCCGACATAAGAACAAAAGGACACAGACAAGGTGTATAATATGCAGCAAAACAAGATACACGAACATGCAATGGCAAGGACTAAAAGAAAGGAAAATGAGAAGAAATAGAAATAAGAATGAGGTGGATTAGATCTAGGTTGTTTGTCTAAGAATGCATACTCACTATGAGGCGATGGAACTTATGATTGTCCGCTCGGTGAGAAGTCCCAAAGAAGTGGTTTAGTGAGAAAGCCATGCCAATGTGTCAGCTTCCCATCATACTAACCATACCAAAGTTACCCTCCTGATAACTTTGATAAGGCACCACAATGCTTTTTAATATCATGTAAATATTTTGTTAAAGAGGATTTTTCTTTGTTCATGTAAGTTCTTATTCTTAGGGAGCATTGTGCCTAATGTCTCCAAGAGAGGACACGTCAAAGTGTCAGATCATTTCCCATGGGATGCCTCATTCACTTCATGCCATTTCAATAGATTGTACACTCTTGGACAACATCTAACCCAATGACACCACCAAGAAGATGACACATCACAAGAAAAAAGAAAAATCACACCATGGATTTTTGTAAGAAGATTTCATCTATGTATGCCCCCACTTTAAAGCGGTTGCTACACCATCACTGTGAACAAATTTTTTAAAGTAGCCAATGATAAATGCTAAGGAGACATGACAGACAACTTGGAAATTCCTATGCCAAGTCATATATTTCTGAATTAAGCTACATCATGAATAAGTACATCACATGTGATTCAACTTAAGAGATGTCGTCCACATCCCAAGCTTGCTCTTATATATTTATGAAAGGATAATGACTAGCCAAAAGAGACAATGGTAGGTGACATATAGGGATAAGGCTTCCTAATCCCTTGTCCCCACTTAGTGTGGGACAAAGGTGAGCTAGGAATGAATGATGATATGTTGCTCCTTGTGATGAATGTAAAACATGCAATTATGGCAAGGAGCTCAACAACTAATGTTATTTATGTTAATAAGTAAACAAAGTTTCCACTTGATACATATTTAATGAGATATCTATCAGTTTAGGATGTACCAAGGTTAAAGTTGTCTTGGAAGAAATGTTTGTGACGGTGTTGAAATTGATTGAAGGTTTTTTTTTGGAAGGACAATAACCGAGATCATTAGTCATTTCTTTCATTTTAGATGTTATAGGGACATGGAAACCTTGTTCTATAGCATCACATCCTTTCCCAATTTGTCATCCAAATTTTATTGTCGTTTTCTTTGGACTGGATGATTATTCAATTTCTTTAAAGTGTGTCTTGGATGTTGTCTTTACTTGTAAGGTGGTTGAAGTGGATGTTTGTGAACAATGGCTCTACCCTTAATATGTGCAGTGTGAAGCTTATCGATAGATTACGTGTGGATAAATCACAAATCAAATATGATTCCTTATCTATTAGAGGATTTGACAATGTCATAAAGTAGCCACTTGGTGTAATTTCTTTACCTATTACATTCAGAATGGTTACTTTGCAATATCCTATTCATGTCATGCCCTATGACCTTTCCTATAATCTTCTTTTGGGTAGACCATGGATTCATGAGATGCATGTAGTGCCCTCGACCCTTCATTTAATCATGAAATGTGTCTATAACAATAAAGTTTATCAAATTGATATAAACTTTGAGCCTAAAATTTTCTTACAAGTTGAAAAAGGAACACCAAGTCCGCTAAACACATTGATTCCAACCTCCAACATAGCACCTCCTGAGACCAACAAACAAGAAGAAGACCCCATGTCTAAATTATTGGGTGATGATTGGGGATCATTAGAATTCACACCTTCATTTATGGGAGAATACATAATCACACAAAAAGTGGATGAAAACCAAGAACAACCAACAATCATGTCTACTAAAAATTTGAAAGAATCTTCCCACACATTTACCTCATCTACTTTGGAAGAAAATACAACATACACAACAAATTTTGATGAGATATATTATCAACCACCACCCAACCCAAAGGAAATGGAAAGGCTTTATGGAAAAGGTTATGATCTAATGAAACAACTGGGATATAATGGTAAAGGATGTGGAAAACATGAACAAGGAATTCGAGTTCCCATAGAACCTAATACATAGGAGACAAAGACTGGTTTAGTGTATTCTTTTTCTAGGACAACAAAATAAAATCAATGTCCATCACTCAACATCAACACCATCATATGTAAACCAAGAACCAACCTCATGCTCAAACATCCCGAATTCCTTGATGTGGATTCACCACCATCATGGGAATATGTTGATAATGATGAATATTTGAAACAAATTTTAGGTGCTTCCAATAAGATATATGTTCCCAAGAAGAATGTTACTTGTGCTATGATAAGTACTAAGCAAAATTTTATTGATACCAATGAAACAACCACTAGTATCGAACCATATGATCCGGCCCTTCCTAAGTCAAATGCACTCCCATTAGGGGATACAATTGATATACCAATGGACATAAATGATAAAGAAAGTCATTAAAATTGGGAAATGTCTTGATGATGAAGAACAAGAGGATATTGCAACCTTTCTTCATGACTTTCCTAAACATTTTTCTTGGAAATATTCAAATATGCAAGGAATCGACCCGAAGATAGTGACACATAACATTGTTCTTGCTGACAATGCTAAGCCAGTTTACCAAAAGATACAAAAGATGAACCCTAAGATATCCTTGCATGTTAAAGGAGAACTTGAAAAAATCCTTGACGCAGGTTTCATTCACCCTATTGATTATTCTCCTTGGATATCAAACATTGTCGCAGTTGTTAAACTTGAAAATCATATTAGGATATGTACGGATTTTTGTGGCTTGAATAAAGCATATTTAAAAGATGATTTTCCTCTTCCTAATATCGACATGATCGTGGATTCAACTGCTAGAAATTCTTTGTTGTTGTTCATGGATGGATTTTCTGGATATAATCAAATCTTTATTAACCCACAAGATCAATAGAAGACAACATTCACATCTACCTGGGGAACTTTTTGTTGGTTTATGATGCATTTTGGATTAAACAATGTAGGTGCACTTATCAACGATAAATGACATTGATCTTTTATGATTACATACATAAAATTTTAGAAGATTATGTTGATGACATTCTAGCCAAATCCTTCATGTGACAAGATAATGTGAATGTTCTTCGACAAATATTTGAACAAATGTGTAAATACAATATGTGCTAAAATCCAAAAAAGTGTGTCTTTGGAGTAGATAGTGGAATTTTTTTAAGGTTTATCATATCTCAAAGAGGCATTGAGGTGGACATGAATAAAATTGATTCTATAATTAACATGCCACCTTCTCAAAACATTTCCTAATTACACATGTTATAAGGAAGAATTCAAGCCATCTGTTGTTTTATAGATTCCTTAGATGATCAAACGTTACTTTTCACACATCTCCTCATGAAGGATGTGCATTTTGATTGGAATGGGGATTGTAAATATTTGTTTGAGAGTTTAAAAGAATACCTTGCAACTCTGCCCATTTTACAACCCGCTATACTAAACAAACCATTCATCCTTTGTATCACCACTTCTTCCCATGCTCTTAATGCATTGTTGACTCAACACGACAACAATCATAAAGAGCTTCTTGTTTATTACATTAGTCGAACCCTAATAGATTATGAAACATGATACACACCAATTGAAAAACAATGTTCGGCTCTTGTATTCGTTGCTAGCAAGTTGTGACACTATTTAATAAACACAAAAATACAAGTGATGACAAAATTTGATCTTATCAAACTTATTTTCAATAAAATAGACTTATTAGGACGTCTAGCTAAATGGATAATGTTGTTGACTGAGTTTTACCTTAATTTTGTCTCACAAAAAGTAATTAAAGGCAAAGCCTTAGCCAGCTACTTAGTCCATGCTCCTTCTCCTTTAGCGCTACCTAGAAATATCTCTTTTCCTAATTAAAATGTGTTGACAATAGAGGTTCCAACATGGGAATTATGTATTGATGGCTCCAAGTGTCAAACAGGCTCTGGCACTGGCATTATATTAATTCTACCTGTTGGGAAGCCTATTCCCTTGTTTTATCGATTAAACTTCCTATGTACAAACAACACAACTGAATATGAGGCATTAATTGTTGGATTGTGTGCTACTTTAATCATCACCGTCAAAGATATTAAAATATTTGGTGATTCACAATTAGTGATCAAACAAATAAATGGTGTCTACAAAGCTATACATGAAAAATTATTGTACTATAAGGATGTCGTAATGATCTTGTTAGAACAGTTTGAATTGTTCACCATTGATAACATCCCTCAAAAAGATAATCGACATGTGGATGCAATGGCAAGTGTGGATTCTCTCATATCTCCTTCAGATCCTTCCAAAGATGTCATGTTTACCATTCACCCAATCATGGAACCCTCAATGAGTGATAAATTTGATGGTGCATTCATAGCAATTCTGAATAACTCGAGTGAATGGTATGATACCATATATAACTATTTACAAGATGGTACTATTCATGAGCCTACAACAAAAAACACCCGAACTCATCTAAAAAAGATAGCAACCAAGTACATAATCCTCACCGATGTGTTGTATAGAATATCTTTTGATGGAATTCTCTTGTGATGTCTTAGGGATTCTGAAACTCATATAGCCCTTGAATAGGGCCCATGCAGGCACCTATGGGGGTCATTTTGGGGAATATCCTTACTACAAAAGCTCCTTCATATGGGATACTATTGGAGAAATATGGAAAAGGATTACTTTGCATATGTTAAGTGATGTTATAAATTTCAAGAACACAAAACTTTTATCCATGCTCATACTTTTGTGCTTCGTGCCCAAATTCCTATTTGGTCGTTCTTCGTATGGGGATTGGATCTCATTGGAAAAATTTCACCACCATCTTCTGCCGAACATACGTTTATCATTATAGCAACTAATTATTTTACAAAATGGGTAGAATCCATTACTCTTCAATCCACTACTACTAATGTAATATGTTGTTTCCTATTGGAACACATTATTTCTTGCTTTGGACTCCCTTCCACATTAATTTTGGACAATGGAACACCATTTAAAAATAATGATGTGAAGAAGTTCCTAGAGACATTTCATATCCAAAATCGCTTTTCAACACCTTACTACCCACAATCTAATGGTCAAGTTGAGAGTACTAACAATACTCTAGAACAAATCCTCATGAAAAATATTAACAAACATCACAAGGATTGTCACATGCAATTACAATATGTGCTCTAGGCCTATTGAAAAAGTGTATGATCTTCTACAGGAGCTACACCTTATAACCTTGTCTACGGTACTGAGGCTATCATGCCCTTGGAGTTAGAATTCCCCACATTGATTTCTCTCCAAGGTCTTATCGATAACACTACCTATAAGGAACAATGTTTACACCATCTTGAAATTCTTGATGAACAACACATTAACGCTCTTGAGCATCTCCAAGATTACACTAAGAAATTACATCGCAGTTATAATAATCATGTCATCCCTTAGACATTTAACAAGGGTGATTTAGTTTTATATGAAAATCAATATAATCTATTGTAGACTACATTGAAAAAGTCATATTTAGTCTTAATTGGTTAGGACCCTACATCATCAATTCAAGTTACAGATCTAGCACTTACACATTAACAGAGCTAGATGGTACACCCCTTAAAGACCCTATCAATTTCGTGCATCTATGTAGGTATTATGTCTCATCCCTTTGAATGGTATGAATGATAAAGCATTGTTGTTAGAGCTATTGGATTATATCCTATATTCTTTCCCATCACTTCGTTCTTGACAAATGGTTATGTGTTTTTCTTGATCACTAAAGTTATTATTTAATTCATTTCATAGTTACTTTAGGTTTCACACTATTCAAATTCATCTTGTGTGTGATGTTAACTTAAATCATAAGGGGCATAGCATACTTAATCATCATGGTGTATCTAGCAGAAAATATAGAAAGTTTTAATTAGATCACATAATATGTGTTAAATCATGAAGACATTAATTAAGTAATCTTACCAAGGTTGTTTAATTAATCACATTGTCATTTAACATTCAAACACATAAAGATAAGTAATAAAACACCAAAATGCTCATGTATCTATATATATATCAAAAAAAATTGTACATAACATATAAGTATACAATGTCACTAAGGACTATGGTTACTAGATCCCTTGGGATCTGGTACTCATGTTGGTTCAGTAGCAGGGCATTGGGTGACATGGTCGTATGTGATCGTGACTATGATCAACCAAATCTGAGTGAAAACTCTAAGCCTTGTATTCATCCAAGGGCCACCTACTGCTCCCCTGCTATTTGATACCTCTCTTCCTATAGTTGTGCTACCTCTACCTGTAGCCTCTCAACCTGTGCTGGGGTCTAAGATGATTGTGCCTCTGTTGCATTCTCAGTTTGGCAGACTTGTCTCCTTAGACTCTCATATACTACCCATAATCTCGTGAATGGCCTGAGTGACTCTGGATCCTAATCCACAATATATGGGGGAACATAGTCTGGGTCCATCTCCTCCTCCTCGATAGATGTTGGCACTATCTCTGCAACTACTTGATGGTAGAGAACCCACCAAACTCTCATACCTCCTGCAAGGTAGAAATAATACATAATCAGTACACATCATGATATATATACATAAAATAAATACACAAAAGCACAAGTTACATGCATAAATTTAAATCTTATCACCTATATCTCTAGTAGGTTGAGAAATAGCAACCTCGTCCTATGTAGGGGGCATGGAAGATGTGCTAGCCTCTCTAGGACTGTGGGGATGAATGCTTGTTGCAACTACTGCTTGTGATCTCATCATATAAATGGGTGAGGTCTCTCCCCAATCGTGTTGATCCTTAGCTATTGACTCATCACTCTCACTTAGGGGTGGCTCCTCCTCCTCATCCTCCTCATCTCCCTCCTAGTCATCATAGTCAGGATCTTCATCGTCATCATACTCCTCATCAATAATATCAGTAAATATGTCTACAGCCCTGTAACGTGTCTCCTCATCCCTATCCTCTCTATTATCTCCCTCATCTGGCAATGGTCCTACATCTCCAATAAGCTCATCAATTGGATAAATAGGAGCTAGTCGTGATACTGTCCACCACTCCTCATCCTTCCATGTGGCACTACGTCATCTGCATCGAAGACTGGGGGCTAGAAATGATTTGATAAATTGGATTCACTCTCGACAACATCATCTAGAGTGAGTCGTACTGTATCACCTAGTCTCCAAGCAGTCCGCATTGACCTCCTGAAAAAGGAACGTGTCCTAGGTGGCCTCTAAATCTGTCCAAACTGTCGCATGACTCGATGATAGTAGAAGCGATGTACTACATGATCATGATGGAAATCTAAAAACCTGTCTAACTATAATCTCCTCAACTACCTTGTGTGATCTGGCCACTACAATGTTAGCAAATAAAGTCTCCACAGGATCTGATCCTCCTCCATTCGATCCAATCTCACTATAGACACGTAGAATATACATGCATCTTTAACCCATATTCACTAATTTTATTTCACTAACCATTTTAATCATCTTCATCTGATTAAAATTCATCATTTCCCCTCTTTAATTAAATAAAATCATCTTTTGTTTGATTAAATCCTAAGTCATCCTCCCTAAATCAAATAAATCAATTTTATTTAATTATCTTCAAATGTTCCTCATTTAATTAAATAAATCAAATTTATTTAATTAAATTACTAAAATTAATCAGCTAATCTTCACTTAAATTAATCAAACCATGATTAATGATAATCCTAATCCTCTTTTCTCTATATTTTGCAACTTATGCACATAAATCAATTTAATTGATTTATTAATTCCTCATTTTCATTCAAACTTGGCATCTTTGAGGAAATATTCTCCAAATTTGAATTTTCCCTCCCACATGAATTGTCCATCCAACAAAGCATTTAAGGGCTCTTACATGTCTCTTACATGTCTCTTACACAAGTCAAACTTGGCATTTAACTCATCTTTCATCCCCCCTAAACATGTCACTTAATCAAATTCAAAATTCAAACTTGCACATTGATCAAAATGTGCTCAACCTCCCTCCATTGGAATGCTGACAAGTGGCACAATGCCATTGGATTATCTTTTATCCCACATTCCTCCTATCTTGCATTCTTCTATCATTCTATTCTATAAATAGAGACCCTCTCTATTGATTTAATCCTACACAACTTGATCTACAATCTTGGGAATTTGCATTATCACTTGCATCTTGGCATTCTTTCTTATCAGGGGGTGGGAAAGAGAATATTTTCCATATCATAATGGGCACCACTCCCACTATGGGATAGGTTTACACATGCTTTTTAATTCTTTTATTCAAATTATTTGGTATTTTAATGTCTTATTTAGCATATCTAGCATGATACAATATCTCACAGGGATGCTTGACTTGTTATGTTTTTTCTAAGGGTTTGTCAAAGTCTAACATTTGCAGGTTTAGCATCTACATTATGGTGCTAGAAGGAGGGTGGATTGCAGGAAATCTTTGCTGAAATATTCAATGCTTTGTCACTGTCCTTATGACTTCTTTAGTTTTTTAAATCAGAATTCTTGTATGTGTAGACATTACTCTCATAAAGCTTTTGGTTAAATCTTGTGCTCCACTTTTACTGCAAAATATGCAAGTAATTTGTCTATCCTTCCATGTTTTGTAGCCATGTTACAAAGAAAAAAAATCAGTATTAATGGTGTTGTTGAGTGTCAGAGTTTCTCATGATAAGAAGTATGTTGGTTCTATCTTAATACGCAATCCAAGTCATGCCTTATTCTTCTGCATTTTAGTAATACTGATAGTAGAGTGACTACCTCAAAGATCTAGATCTAACTACAGTAGCATACTATTTTATGCGTGCTTCAATGGTTGTCCTCTGATTTGTACTAACTAGTGCATTTAGATTAAAAAAAAGGTTATCTGATACTTTTGTCAAAACACTTTTTCATAGCACAAGTTGTTATGGAATTATGTAGTTTTTGTATTCGTACAGGAATCCAAGTTTTGCATCTTTGGGAGAATTAGAGTTGATATGTTTTTTCCCAAAACAATGCTTCTTTTGCATTTTGAATATTACCAATAAAAGAGCGATTGTTTAACAGATATAGATCTATTTATAGTAGTGTACTGGTTTATGTGTGCCTCAATTGTTGGCAATCATGGAGATAATCGAACTTAATATGCATTTAAGGCTCTGAATATTGCAATATTAAATTAGCCAGTGCAAAAAATCTGACTTTTTCAACAAGTAGAAAGTCCCATTTGGGTGATCTATGTTGGCTAGAACAAAATCTTTTCGTTTAGAGGGAGGATTTCTAGTCAAAGGTCTCTGGAATTCGAATTTACACCTTCCAACTACATTGGATTATTCACATTTATCCCTTGTTTTATCTTTACACCTGCCACAATCTGAAATCATTCAAGAGAGAATTTGTGCATAAATTCTTCATTGATGAATGGTGCGCAGAAGCTTTTATGAAAGCTCGAGTGATCTGAAGTGGAACTCACAACTAGAATATATGATATTTTGAGAGATTTTGTCAAACAGTTCACGTGCCTTTTCTGTGCTTCATCATTTTGCATACATTTGTCAAATAGTTGATGTTCCTTTTTTGTGCTTCATTATTTTGCATACATTTTCGCACAGGCAGAGAGGATTCTAGTCCAAGGTTGTGGAATTTGATTTTACACCTGCCAACTACATTTGTCTTTTGTCAAATAGTTCACCTGCCTTGTCTCTACCACTGCACTTCCTTTCCATACTTTCTTTAAGGCATTTTTCAAAGCAGTATACATGCTTTGTCTATGCTTCTACATTTTGCATATTGGCCTAACAAAATAGGCATAGTGGATCAATCAGTAGATGTTTCGTGGGTAGAATAGATAATTTTTGGTTCAAATAAAGTTATCCCACCTACTGCCTACTCCACTCTTGTATGACCGTGTCAGTTTGGTCAACCATTTATGCAGGATGAAATTAATTAATCGGAGGGAAATCAATTGCCAACTGCAGTGGAAGTAAATTCTACCTAATGCCTTATCACTTTATTTATTGGGTGGTCAGCATCAATGACATCAATATTATCTAGTTTTTCTTCATCTAGCTATACATATCCACATGTAAAATCTTGTTTACATTAAAACATATCATAGGTTTTCTAGCTATTTTTGATACCCTTGTATAGTCGACGGGCCAAAAGAAAATGTGGTTAGCCTTTTACTTTAAGTTAATCATTGGTTACTTGGGAGTCTTGGAGAATCAATCTGTTAAACTATGCTTTTCTATGCGTTTGTTCTAAGAAATCATGAAAAGACTTACATGGGTGGCACAAATTTTTGAGGGGAGGTGCTAAGTCAATGAGAAGACAAGGAAACATGTTTTGTCAAGTCAATTCAATGAGAATCAAAGTTCTACCATTCATCTAGATGTTATTATTCATCAAGTTTATCAAGAACTCGTTAGATTGTTGAAACCACATCTGGTTTGAGAATTTTGTTGTGCATTTGATTATAAATTTAAGGAATTTTATTCCTGCTCATTAATTTGGTAATTTTATTGGATCATCAATTTATCTCACATGCTTTTTTGTAGCCCTCCCAATTGAAAAATAGAAAATTTAACTTGTCCACATTAAATCGATGGTCACTGCTTAAATCAAATCTTACCTATATGCATTCAATCGGTGCAAATCTTGATCACGAGAATCTAATCAATATCATAACCATGGGAATCTAAGCTTGATATTATGAGCTTTTAATATTACAATTTGGCCATCGTCATTTTCATTAGGAAAAGGGAAAAATCGTTTTCTATTTGAATAAGGTTTTTAATCTATACTTGATTTTGTTATGCTAACTTAAAGTTGTTGGGTGCATATTGCTAAGGGGAAGTATGTTGATTAACTATGATCAATTCTTCATGCTTAACTATAAACCGATCTACTTTGCATCAAGGTACTTAAATCCAAACAAATTTAAGTTGAAGAAAGAGGGCATTAAACTAAAACTTAAAAAGAGCATTTTTTAATGCTTATTGTAATAGCTTGAAAGCATCCATTTCCTTTTTTTTTCTATTTTATGCCAACTAGATCAATTTGGGTTTAAAATCAATCATTGTATAGATCTTTTCAAGTTGGGGCTAAAATTGAACCTTAGAAACTCACTAGAATTTGGATTTTCAACTAAAATTGAACAAGCAACTTCACGTTTGATTTTGGTGCTTAAAACTAACTCATCATTGCTTTGAGGCTTAAAATGGAGTTGTGTTTTCATTGTATTGTAATATTTTTTCAATTCATGTTATTTGAATGCGTATGCACTTCTCTTGCGCTTCACAGTGATCTTGAGAACCAAAAGCATTTTAGTGACATTAAATTGTCTAAAAGGTTACCTACACACTTCAAGTTTGGGTTTAAAATTGAGAAAATCTTGTGAGTGTGAGTGGAGTAGATTGTGAGTGTTATCTCTTTATTTCTCAACAAATATCGATCAAACTATAGATGTATTTGCTCGCTTTTGTTTATCCATAGAGGACCCGCCTGGTGGGAAAAAGTAATCACCCCAGGGAACGATCCAACTGGTAACACGCTAAAGCCAAGTGAATTCCAACCGGTATATAAGTGTGGGTACTCAAGGAAAGTTCGAGTATCACAAGGATCATTCTGACAAGAAGGGAAACAATGGTCTCTTACTGCATGGATGGCCCCCCACGAACGAAATTCCCGCATTAAAACCCCTTCTTTAGAAAGGCCAAAATCCTTATCTATTTGTTGATGCAAGAACGGTCGTTATGAAGCCATCCCACATTCTTACAACTTTTAGTAGAGGTGAGAAGTATGCCATGGGAGATTCATGGGTGTTGATGCTTGGTTGACCTGAGAAGCGAGTGCACTATAAGGGGGAGCCTGTGTGGTCAAGCATATAATCATCCAATAAGAGTAAGCGTAGTTGGATTCGTCCAAGTGGGAACTCAACAAATATTGCCTTCATTATCCATAGGATTGTACATTACTTCGAAATCAAAACACTTTTCTTGGATCCAAAACACTTGAAAACAAACATTCAACATGATCATCGAATTTCAAACCCTTTAGGGAAGCAAATATATTTGACAAAATCCAAGTGCTCATGCTTTCCCTAGGGATTTCATCCTTAGAGGCTTCTAAGTATTTGGATTTACATCATAATTTTCTCTTACAAAAGTTGACATTAGGAAACTATGCTCTTGAAACCTTTATTTTTACATAATGGAGTTTGTGGAATGAAAAGGAATTGAGACATAGACATTCAGTTTGAAAAACTAAGCAAGAAGTGTTTATGGTAAAAAGAAATTCATTAATCAAGATTAACCCCAATTGAACCCCACACATGTGCTTACAATATTTTGTCTTATGGTTTTCCATGTGATCATTTGTCTTTTGGTTTGAACTACTCTTAGATAAAAGCATGTTCTTCACTACCTTGGTCTTATAAAAAAAGTCCTATTAGGTTCATTTAAGATCAAATCAACATGTCATTCATCCCGAACATTTTTCATCTCCATCCACCAAAAAAATTTAGAGCTTTGGAAACATCATTATCTAGACTTGGGCACATCATTAAACCAAATCAAAATCACCTTGTTTAGTTAGGAGTGTGAGAATGCATCCTTTCTCATACCTCTAGTTAAGTTAGCACCTCTTGGATGAGTTCATCCTAAGATCACATCCAACATCTTAGGGTTTACAAGTTCATCATCCAAATCAAACCAATCAAAATCAAATCCTAAAGTCTAGCATTGATCCAATGTTTCTAGAAGATCTAACACCCATATCACTCACCCTTTCATCTTTCATCTCATCATTGGTCCTAAACACCTTGGAGGTTCACTTTTGAAACAAGGTCAAAACATAAGAAGAACATGGAATATAAACTTGCTCCATACATCATGAGTAATCGAAGTCAACCAAACTATCCAAGCCCTTCAATGCTAATTGATTATCAAAACTCACACTTATGCAAACCATACATGGCATCATTATCTCCTCCAAACCTCAATGATACAACAAATGTGAGTATGCCCAGTCAAAAGTTTGGAACACCTTTCTCGATGGTAGATTTAAATCCAAGTCCAAATCTACAAATCTATCAACCAAACATTCAATTCATGAGTCTTCCACAAAACAACATCATCCCACCAAATCCATACATGTCAAATGTGAATATATCAAGTACAAGTTTACCAAACATGAACATTTCAAATCCACACTTGGTAAAATTTGGGATAGATATGTCTACGAATCATACAAATGTTTTTCAAAGTCCAAACAATATGTTAATGACTCCAAGTATTGATACAAGTCAAGGTAACACCATGCAAAATCAAAATTACCTAAATCAAGGCAATGTGATTCCCAACCACAACAATGTTCAATTTCAATCTATCATGCCAAATCTAAACATCACACCAAATCAAAACATTATCCAGAATCAACTTTTCCATGATCTTAGGCAAACATCACAAGCATTCATTCCAAATTTGCTTGCTCTACAACCAAGTCAACCATATCAATAATTTCAAGGTCAAATCTTGTGAAAAAAAAATTCTACACTCAAAAAACTCATCCATTCATATCACCAAGAGACATCTCCAACCCAAAATCAATACACTCTTCCATTGGTTGAACCATGTAATCAAAGCATTGAGTTGTCTCCACAATCACATCAAGAACAATATCTCCATTGTCAAGAAGTTGGATATCAGGATCAACAACATCAACAACAAACCCAACCTCCACATCTCAAATATCAATCATCACATCTCCAAAATCAATCGCCATAAGTTCAATTTAAAGTATAAATATCATAAGGAAAAAAACGAAAATACACACCACTTGGGGAACCAATTGAATGGGTCATGCAATGGCTCATACAAGAAAATCTCATTAAAATCCTCATTTATGTGAATTATCAAGAGCCCATGGTGAAACCACCAGGGTATGACGAGAAACACCTTTGTGATTTTCACAAAATAAAGGGACACAACATCAAATTGTATTCGGCTTAAAAATATCATCCAAGACCTTATTGATCAAAAAATAATAACTATTGGGAACGATGATCAGGATTCAACCATTAGCGATTATTGTGACAATCTCTCCCCCACAATTTTTGAAAACGGTGATCAAGATCAATCCATCAATGAACACCTTGAATATTTTTCCACCTCATCCAATGATCAAATCAACATACACCAAGAGACACTTTTCATTCATGATCAAAATCCAACAACAATACCCAACAATGATCCAATTCAAGAAATGTTAACATCATTTGATCCTATGGTTGAAAACATTGACAATCTCTCCACCACAATTTTGGTAAATTATGATCAAAATCTACCCATCAATAAGCACCTTGAAGATGTTTTCACCTCACCCAAAGATCAAATCAGCATACATCAAGAGTCACTTTTTTATCACGATAAATACCCCTCAACAATATCCAACAAAGTATTGTTAACATTATTTGATCCTATGATTGGTGATCCTTCCACCAATGATCATGTTGAAAGTGTCTCTACATCACCTAGTGAGTTAGAGGACATATCTCAATATTTAACATCAAAACATGATTGACATCTTTCACCAAAGTTTAGCAAAGTTCCTTTCTAAGACATATTGACATCCTTCAACCTCATGGTTGCATATATTGTAGAAATCCTCAACTCAACATTTGATCCAAGTCCACTCAAAGATCAAGAGGATATTGAGCCACTTCCCATGCCTAATGACGATGTCCAAGAAACCTTTGTAAGCAATCCATCCTTTGAAATTGACCCATGTCAAGAACTTGATCCAAAACATGTCAAAAGCAATTCCAAAATTAATAAAGATCAAGAATTTGTATCTCCAAGATACTACAATGATCTAATGGAAACTCTCCTATCTATACAAGATGTCACAAATGATGATCATATCCATATAGCACATACCCATCTATCTACCCACTAGTTGCTTTCTTTGGATGGACACATAGATGATCTTCATTCAAAACAAGAGTATCATACTCTTGATATCATTACTGAGGAACAAGAGCCTCTTACTCTTAATATTTGTACACATGATCAAGGTATAGAAAAATCTAGAGACATACCAGAAGTGGATCATGAAGAAGGCTTCTATAGAAGTGGTGAATCAGAAATACCTTGTGAAGACATCAGAAATAGATCATGAAGAAGGATCCCACAGAAGTCATGAAACATCCTGTGAAATGAATCATGAGAAAGAATTTTATGTGGACAGCGAATCATCAACACCTCTTGAAGGAGCATTACAATCTGATATCTCACAAGATCAATCCAAAGAGATCAATCAAGAATTTTAATCCCACATATGGAGGATCCTATCACTTATAAACTTGGATCACTTACCTTTTTAAGGGAAAATTATCTTATCAAGGAAGAAGCTATCACCTTTGAAGATTTGTGATAGAGCAAAGAAGGATTAGCACCCTACTTCCAAGATAAATCATATCATATTGCAAATAAAATGTTTCAACAGATGAATTATCAAGGCAGAGGATTAGGCCTACATGAACAGGGTATTTTAGAACCAGTGCAGATTATTGGCAATCCTAAGTATCAAGGTCTTGGTTATTCGACAATCAAGGGATATAAACATATCCATAATACCTCTATAAAACTAGGGGAAACTTCATCTCAAGAAAACGTCAACATAGGGAGCACGAAGGATCCTTATGATGAAACCGATGCCAATATTACAACCAGCCATGTCATGAATTTTCATCTACCCATCACCCCATCCATGAATTGGGACCAATATCAAAAGAAGGTTTTAAATCAAAGCACAAAGAATGTTATCAAAGAAAAAGAAGCTAAGAAGCATATCGGGAAAATCAAGTACACATGGATACCAAAGAATACAAAGAAAGATTATCCCTATCAAACTCCATTAGTCAAAGAAACTATGGGGAAAAATTAAAAAAGGGGCAAGTATCCATCAAAGATGTCCATGAACGCAAAATCAAGCTTCTCAAGCAACATACAAAGTGTATCAAGTTGTTGGTCCTAATTCCATGCACACTTTCATATCCATCCATCATTGCTCATCTCCCAATTTTGGAGAGTTAAAGGTTCCAAACTGTCAACCAATCCATCTTTTATTCCTAAACACACTCTGCCATCCATGCCTCCACACATTATATCCAATTCTCACATGGACTATGTGTTGGCAACGACCCTTCATCATAAGGATTCAAAAGGCACTCTATCGTGATGTGCACACAAAGACAAAGTTAACTCTTGTATCAGCAAAGTAGAACAAATTTCTCAAAATTTTCTTTCAAGTGCACGTATCTTGGAAAAGTAGCTTATTTAAGTAGGATATCGATGGAACATTATGACAGAAGCATCAACGTCAATAGTACCAGGTGATTCAACATGAGCTTAAAATATTTTAACAAAAAATAAAAAAAAATATAAAAATCAAAAAAAGGATTGAAAATAGTAAAGATAAAAATCGTCCTCTAACGAAAACCGCATGGGCGGCACTTTGGGTAGGTACCGTGATGAAAAGATGGAAAATAGGTGTCATGTGTAGAATCGAGCATCTACATGCACCATTTCATGAGAAAGCATCTTATCACATCCATAATAAAGCCAACATTCCCTCCATCTTATCCATAATAAATCCATTAATCCATGAACCATTTATCCAACCCACTTCCATCTATCTACCTTATCTTGATTTTGACAAATTTCGGTGCACGCTTTACACTTGCTTGTGGTAAACATCTTGACATGGGTCATTTTCATTGATCCTATCTTACCCAATGTTATCTGGGCCTTGAATCATTATCCAAATGATAATCCTTTGTGTGAACACCTTATCTTATTGTAAGATGATCCATATCCATTCATGCATACACCTATTCAAGTTTCCACCCATGACATTCCATATATTGCTAGACATTGGGGGTAGATATTTACATCTTGCTTCGAGAATAAATCTTGATCTATATCCTCTAACTTGTGTGGTGACCAAAAAATTGGAAAACATGAAATCAAATAGGTCAAGAATTTGTGAGCACCAATTGAAATCGCTAGCCCATGGCATATTTTGATACGAAGATGTTCCTTGTCAAGATTTATCTTTCACTGAACATCAATCCAAACAATCAATATCAGTTGCATCTAATGTGTACTTCAGTGTCACATCAAATCATCAAAACAACTTTTGTTCCAAGCCAAGTTTCAATCTTGATCAGTAAAATCCAATCAATCCATCATCATCTCGGGATATCCTTCCCAATCCTTGTGTGCTTAACACTATCCTTGCATTGTTGTGTATCCTTAACAATGTTATCATCATCAATCTTGATCAGTCAAATACAACCAATCCATCTCAAGATATCCTTCCTAATCCCCATGTTTCTTAACACTTTCTTTGCATTTTTTTGTATCCTCAACGATGTTATCATCACAAATCCATCAAACTGATTGATCAACCTTAAGCTTAGTTTAAAACAAAATCCCAAAATAGAGCATTGATATCATCACATATACATATCCAAATCATCCAAATCATATCAAAATCCAAAAGCATTGATAACATATCAAAATCCAAAAACATTCATAAATCTCAAAAATTCAAATATATATATATATATATATCTATCATAATCCTAAAAATAGCCTCGAAACATTTCAAAAACACCAAAAAAATCCAAATATTTGAAAAACCCAAAATGGTGCATCTATCTCATTTCACTTTCACCCACAATAATCATCACTCATAATAAATCATCATCATTTTCATCATTTGGTAAGTCGATCGGAAGCAAGTCTAGCAAGTTTAAAGGTAAAAGTTCAATTGTCAAAGCCTCAAACCTAGGTCAGTAAGTCAACAAGTTGGTCAACTCTTGGTATCAATAGCTTATCATCCAATCAAATCCCATCATCACTTGATCACAACATGTCCTAGGATACATCCTTCCTACAATGGACATCAACATCAGGCATCACCATAGTTTAGTCTTGGCTAGCAATACGAAGAACATTAGTTTGTCTGTTTACTTTATCTTTGTCTTTTTGACTTATCTTATTTTGTGCTCATTCCAATGACCTCTCGATGATGCCTAATCAAAATGGTTTAGAGAGAAAGGAATGGGGCAATCATCATTATCTTTTTATCTATTGTTCTTGTTGGATGTTCTTCTAATATAACTTGGTTATGCATGCTTTGTTTGGTTTGTAGGGAAGGTGTTTTAGATGTCTTGTTGACCACATAGGAAGGCTTTCTTTTCTATGTTTTGGTCTAAGATGTTTAGAATATTTGAACTGCACTCTAAATAAGGTTCCCTATGTCAAGTGTGAACAAGAGTACTCCTATCTGATTGTCGATTCAAAGTCCATCACACTAGGTGCAACGCCATCCTGGTTCTTTATACCTTGATGCATCGTATATATGTGTGTTATCAAACATAATGAAATTTATGCTCTTTATCTCTCCTATCCTTGGATAAGAAATACATCATCATCATATCTAATAGAGTCTCGATGACTATTAGACTTGTTAGACTTCTGCATCTTCTTGGATTCAAGGGTTGATCCCTCTCATTCTTCTATCCTATTTCATGCTAACATAGTATCATTTCATCAATGCATCCATCTCATCCATCTCACATGCATTGCATAATCATTTAAGTTCTTTAGGATAATATAGATTTGTTATTCTAAGCATCTTAAAAACATCTCATCATCATTATCATATAGATTTGTTAGTCTAAGCATCCATACATCCATCTTAAACCTCTTTGTCGTAAGATTGACCCTCAATTTGAAATTTTCACTCAATCTCTTGAGGGGGCAATGTACCAATGTACTTCTTTCCACTGGGAGTGTCCGAAAAAATCAGATTTTTTTTTAATTTCGATCTCGATGGCATCATTCTTTGAACCAATGCAACAAGTACATTGCTTCAAAGAGGGGAAAAATGTAGACACATAGAATATACATGCATCTTTAACCTAGATTCACTAATTTCATTTCACTAACCATTTTAATCATCTTCATCTGATTAAAATTCATCATTTTCCCTCTTTAATTAAATAAAATCATCTTTTGTTTGATTAAATCCTAATTCATCCTCCTTAAATCAAATAAATCAATTTTATTTAATTATCTTCAAATGTTTCTCATTTAATTAAATAAATTAAATTTATTTAATTAAATTACTAATGCATCAATTTCCTCCCATTTGATTTAAATCAATCCAAGTATCTAAGTCAAAGGTCAAAATCAGCTAATCTTCACTTAAATTAATCAAACCATGATTAATGATAATCCTAATCCTCTTTTCTCTATATTTTGCAACTTATGCACATAAATCAATTTAATTGATTTATTAATTCCTCATTTTCATTCAAACTTGGCATCTTTGAGGAAATATTCTCCCAATTTGAATTTTTTTCTCCCACATGACTTGTCCATCCAACAAATCATTTAAGGGCTCTTACATGTCTCTTACATGTATCTTAAACAAGTCAAACTTTGCATTTAACTCATCTTTCATCCCCCCTAAACATGTCACTTCATCAAATTCAAAATTAAAACTTGCACATTGATCAAAATGTGCTCAACCTCCCTCCATTGGAATGTTGATAAGTGTCACAATGCAATTGGATTATCTTTTATCCCACATTCATCCTATCTTTCATTCTTCTATCATTCTATTCTATAAATAGAGACCCTCTTTATTGATTTAATCCTACACAACTTGATCTACAATCTTGGGCATTTGCATTATCACTTGCATCTTGGCATTCTTTCTTATCAGGGGGTGGGAAAGGGCATCCTTTCCATATCATAAGAGGCACCACTCCCACTATGGGATAGGTTTTCACATGATTTTTAATGATTTTATTCAGCTTATTTGGTATTTTAATGTCTTATTTAGCATATCTAGCATGATACAATATCTCATAGGGATGCTTGACTTGTTATTTTTTTTCTAAGGGTTTGTCGAAGTCTCACATTTACAGATTTAGCATCTACACTCACTTTCCAAAAATTTAAATCCTCGTACTACCACAACCATCATAGAGGATATCCAAAGGCCCAAGGATACCCCATTGCTGTCAGACACGGGAAGCCAGTAGGCCTGGTGCATGTGATATTCTCAAGGCACCAAACCTATAGAAGTGTGCAATGCACCATGTTGTCTACCTCCCAGAAAACAAATCAACCAAGATTATAATATAAATGTGCTAAGATATAGTGCCCCCAGGCATATACTATCATGTGCTCTACCATCCTGCATATCATGTGAACTAGTCCTCCCTCTAGGTGTATTACAAGTCCATCTAGGAGGATTACTAGCACAACTATGTGCATCATAATCCATCTCACCACCGGGGCTCGTGAATATAACATCATGCGATCAATTTGTCCTCTCACCCACTCGTTGTGCACTGCCCCATCTAGACAATAATGCAAGTCATCCCTCTACTCGTGAAATGTCTGATCTCTTTCGAAGGGCACCCGCTCTCCTTGAATAGGAACTCGGAGAATGTGGTGTACATCCTCCAGAGTAATCGCCATCTCACCTGTCAGGAGGTGGAATGTACAGGTATCTACATCCCAACGCTCGGCTAGAGCCATCAACATCACATCATGGTGCCTCATGGGGGGCATGAGGTACGCCCAATATATCCCCATAGCCTACAGATGCTTTGTGTCCTCTACTGAAAGTACGGGGGCTAAATCTCTCAGAAAACTTAACTTCCTACCATCTAGACGTTGACGCAAACGGGTGGGTACCTATCCAAAACACAAAAATATGTTATATCAACCATCTAACATCTTTAATTTATACTTTATTCATCATGAAATTGTACTAATGTTGTTCTAGTGTGCTTAATTAAAGGCCCTAGACACTTTAGAACCCTTTTGGGACACTTCGCAAAGAAACAAGACACTTTGTGAAAAAGTGGGACACTTTGCGAACAAAAGGGACACTTTGCAAACAAATGGGACACTTTGCAAAAAAAGGGGGCACTTGATGAACTTTTCTTCCAAGATCATAAATTAACCTAGAAATGTATAAAATCATCAAATAACTGTGTGAACACAAAGTGAAGGTGAAAAAATTGACTCACCTCATGATAGCACTCACTACATGCCACCTAGTCCCGCAGCACGTCCAATTTCACAGGTGTGTAGTCTCATCTGTTCAGCATCTTTCACTATTCTAGCATCACTCTCATGCTACAAGAAGGTAAAATGACCAAGTAAGTGACAAATTACTTCATTTTAAACTCGTTTAACTCTTTTCAACTCTCATGTAAGCACATTTGGGTTTATCCTATCTTAGAAATAATAGAGTGTTTTTCATTCGACACAACATAATCGGTGCTAGTGAACTCCATTTTTTATGTTGTTTGTTGTGTTGAAATCACGCTTCCACATCCTACATCATCACTTGTCTATCGTTAAGTTGCATAGTACTTGGATATATCCTACAATATGATTTTTTCTTATTCAATTTGGTTAGATTGCTACCTTGATTCCACCTCCGTAAAGCTAGTGGAATCAAGGGGGGGCATATATCTACCCTCAAATTTGATTTCTAGAAGTTGTATAAGAGGATTTTTGGACAACTAATGAATTCGTGTTATAGGATGCGGATCCTAATGTTATGGTTTTGTAGATAAGTACACTGGGGGCTTCATTCTCCCATCTTCCGAATGAATATCCTTTTATGAAATAAAGTGTATTATTTAGAGTCATTTAACTTGTATATGCACATAGAGTCATATGGGTGCTAAAGTGGGGGCTAAATGTAACATAGAAAATTTTATACTCTTGAAGAAAGATTGAAGAAAGAGACAATTTCATGCTTAATTTGACCCATTTTGGCATTCTTGCACCAATCATCCCTTTAAAACAACATTTATAGGCCCCTAAGACTCATTATTTTAGACCTTAAGGCTTATTCCACCCATAAATCATACAAAACCCAACAAATAACATTCAAATTACTCAAATTTCATAAAACCCACCACAAAAACTCCTGGTGGGACTAAATCACCCAAGGTGGCGACTTAGTTCCTTTTGGGGGAATTTGCAATTTTGAGTGAGAAAATATCCAACTTAATCAAGATCTATGATGGATGTCGGCCTCTTAGGTAAAAATAACTGACAATTAGGTATTGACTCCTATAAATACATGTTTTTAGGTCATTTTTCACAACCTTTTAGTCATTTTTACAAGAAAAATCAAGATTCAAGTATTGAATATCTTCCCCAAGAAGATTCATTATTCTATCTACATCAAACTTGAAGCTTAGGGCAGCAAGCTAGGGGTTTTTTAGGTCTTCAAGCTCACTTTTTGTCCAAGATCTTACATTACAAAGGGTTGATCATGGATGCCTATGGAGAATCATGGAGAAATCTAGGTTGAGGAGTGTGTCACAAAAAATTGTATACCTTTGAAGAAAAGAATAATTTTGTGCCTAATTTGGTCCTACTTGAGGTACCCTTTCATCAATAACTCTCCTAAATTAACATTTATAGGCCCCTAAGACTTGTTATTTTTGAATTTGAGGCCTATTTTACCTAAGGAATTATACAAGCCCCAACAAACAACATCAAAATTATTCAAATATCACCAATCCCACCTCAAAAACCCTTGGTGGGACTAGGTCGCCCAAGTTGGCGACTTAGTCCTTTTTAGGAATTTTTGCATTTTTGAGCGGGAAAATGTTCGGCTTGACAAAAGTTCACGATGGGTGTCAGCCTCTTAGGTCAAAATAACCAACAATTAGGTATTATTTCTTATAAATACTTGTTTTTAGGTCATTTTTCACTCTCTCTTAGAACTTTTTAGTCATTTTTCACAAGCCAACTCAAAAATCAAGCATTGAACATCTTCCACAAGAAGATTCCTCTCTCTTTCTACAATAAAGTAGAAGCTTATTGTGGAAAACTAGGGTTTTTCCAAGTCTTCAAGCTCACTTATCACTCAAGATCTCACATTGCAAAGAGTTGATCATGGATACCTATGGAGAATCATGGAGAAATATAGGTTGAGGAGGTACAACTAGCCACCAAATCACACCTAAAGACTTGTTTTCAAAGTGATTCCATCTTCCATTTTCTCTCTATCCTTAGATTTAAGGTTTGCATCACACTTGTATTCTTTTAGAATTTCATTTGTAATGTTGTAATGTTTCTTGGATTGAAGTCTTGCATCATTCAAATCTCAATTACACATCTTATTCTAGCACAATAGAATAGGGTTTTTATTTACTTCATATTTTTCTAGTTCTAGACACACTTAGGGCTAGGGCTTATGTAGATTTATTATCTCTTCCCAAGTTTAAATACAAACTAGGGGTTTGACCAAGAAAAACCTCACATTAGAAACCAAAATATACTCTGATTTGCAGGTGATTTTGTCGATTTGAACCTAGATTTTTGCGAAAAAGCAGAGTGCAGACTATTGACTTCCAACACCACTTTCAAATTTCCAGGAAAGCTGAAAGGGACTATGTCACCCAGCTTGGCATTAGTGTCCCAGTAGGCATAAAAGTTAGATTTTCTAGATTTCCAGAGGCTTCTTCAATCTCCAATTCAATCCTCTTCAATTTACAGGTGCACTTGTTTTATCTATCTTGTTAGTTTTTCTTATATAATTCTTAGTTTGTCTTTGTGTAAAACGTCATGTGTTTTCAAACAATGTAGATTTCATTACCTTGCATCCAATAGTTAATTTCATTTATTAGATCATAAAATTCAAAACATCTCACATTAGGCATTTCAATCACATTCAAGCCCTAATATTGAATGAGTCCCAAAATTTGTGTGCACAAAGGAAAACCTCTCTTTCCTTCTAGGTGAAAAAGCCTAAAAGTGGAAGAGACCCCTATTCCTTTACCCAAAACATAAATTTTGTGGTTCATTTTGGTGAACCTACATTTAGACACATCTTACTTCTGATTTAGTCTGCACTTTCATCCTACGAACCTCTTCTCTTAGCATTGCATTCTATCTTGCATTGTTTAAAAAGGCATCCTAGGGTTTCATACTTTGATTTAGTGAAAAAGTTCATTTTTGCATCTTATTTACTTAAAAAATAGAGAATTTTTGCACATTCCACTTAGATCTACCCTTTACAGTCTAGAACATAGCAGATCTCATCAGAAAATTCAGAAAAAAGTTTAAAATAACCCTACTAGGACTAAGCCACCACCCTGGGTGACCTAGTCCCAGTGGTCATTTTGCATCAGTAATCTCTACATTCATTTGCCAATTTCTAAATATTTTGTTTGTTTCAGTTAATGCTCTATTTTAATTTAGTTATTTTTTGTTATATGGTTATCATTAGCATAAAAATCTCTTACTTTGATGTCCTTTATGAATAGCATTAGATCTTTGCAAGTTTCCTTTTTAGCATTAGTTCAGGTAGTTCTTGTAAAGAAAATTCATTGGAACATGAACACAAAACCATAGAAACCTCACATGAAACAATGCACACACTCCTTCACTATAGGAAAATAATATCATCTAACCTTTTAGTAGTGATGACTTAGATAAGTTAGATGAAGCTCTATAGGGCTTCCTCTCGCTAACCTCATCCACTAAGGTTTGTGATGACAAACCCAAACCCACTACCAATAACGTATCTCTTGAACCTTTTAGCTATGATGATATGGCTATGTTAGATGAATTTCTTCAGGATTTCCTCTCACCTAACTCATCCACTAAGGTTTGTTGTGAACAACTCCAAACCAAAGATTTCAATGTCATCCAACCTCATCTTGTTCTCTACCCACCTTCCTATAAACCTCAACCCCCATCTAAACCTGAATTTACCCTTCACCCACCCAAGCATGATGTTGTTGCTCATACTCACTACACTAGAAATAACCCACACCCCCAACAAGACACTCCAACATCCTTACCATTACCCAACACCAGCTTACCTATGGACCCTAGTCTCAATTCACAACTTAGGGAGTATGATCTCATTGAACAACTTAAGAATACTCCCACCAAGATATCTCTTTGGGATCTTATCCAAAACTCCCCTAACTATCATTATATGCTTCAAATGACATTGCAACAAATAGTGGTCCCTCCTGGTATGGATGCTAATGTTGTGTAAGCCATGATACAAGAAATGCATACAACCAATGTTAACATTAATTTCTACCATCACGAGCTCCCTCCCTTAGAGTTACAAAATCAAAATGAAACCTTTACAATAATAGCCCAATATGACTGAATAGGAATCAAAAGGACCCTCGTGGACAATGGCTCTACCCTTAATGTGTGTAGTGTGAAGCTTCTTGATAGATTGTGTGTGGATAAATCCCAAGTCAAATCTAATTCATTATCCATTAGGGGATTTGACATTTTTACAAAGCAACCTCTCGGAGTCATCACTTTACCTATTACCGTCGGAATGGTTACGCTACAAACTCCTATTCATGTCATGCCCTATTACCTTTCCTATAATCTCCTCTTGGGAAGACCATGGATTCATGAGATGCACGTGGTACCCTCAACCCTTCATCACAAAATGAGATATGTCTATAATAATAAAGTTTATCAAATTGACATAAACCCCGAGCTTGAAAGTTTCTTACAACTTAAAAAGGGAACATCAAGTGCTCTCAACACATTTATTCCTACCTCCAACATTTCCCCTTTTCAAAAGAATCGGTCAAAAGATGAATCCAAGTTTAACTTACTTGGTGATGATTGGGGATCACTAGAATTCATTCCTTCATTTACACGTATTGTTACACTAGAAGAGGAAGAACGACAAGAACAACCAATGGTCCTCTCTACCCAGAATGATGAAAAAACTCCCCACACCTCTATCTCACCTCCTTTGGAAGAAAATGCAACATATACAACAAATTTTGATGAGATAGATTATCAACAACCACCTAACCCACAAGAATTGGAAAGACTTTATGGACGAGGATATGATCTTGTGAAACAATTAGGTTATAATGGTAAAGGATGTGGAAAGAATTCAAGCAAGGAATTCATGTTCCCATTGAATGTAATATACAAGATACTAAGACTGGTTAGGTTTTTCCTTTTCTAAAGCTATAAAATCCAATCAATGACCATCCCTCAACATCAACACTATCACATATGCACCAAGAACTAATCTTACGCTCAAACATGTCCTAAATTCCTTGATATGGATTCCCCACCCTTCACCTATGTTGATAATGATGAAGCTTTGAAATGCTTGTTAGGTGCTTCAAATAAGACTTCTCTCTCCAAGAGACATGCCTCTTGTGCCATGATAAGTTCTGAGCTCAACATTATGGACATTCATAAAACTCCCACAAGCATGGAACCATATGATCCCAAATTTCCTAAGTTAAATGCACTCCCTTTAGGTGATACCCTTGACATACCCATGCTGATAGATGATAAGGACAAAGTCATTAAAATTGGGAAGTGCCTTGATGATGAAGAACACGAGGATCTTGTAACCTTTCTTCATGCCTTTCCTAAACTTTTTGCTTGGAAATATTGTGATATGCCCAGAATAGATCCGAAAATAGTCACCCATAACATCATTCTCATTGAAAATTCTAATCCTATTCACTAGAAGATATGAAAGATGAACCCTAAGATAGCCTTGCATGTTAAAGGAGAACTTGAAAAACTCCTTGACACAGGTTTCATTAAACCTATTGATTATTCTCCTTAGATATCCAACATTATCACAGTTGCTAAACCCAATAATCATGTTAGGATATGCATGGACTTTCGAGACTTGAACTAAGCCTCTTTAAAAGATTATTTTCCTCTTCTTAATATTGATATGATCATGGATTCAACTACTAGACATGCATTGTTATCTTTTATGGATGGATTTTTTGGATATAATCAAATCTTCATCAACCCACAAGATCAATACAAGACAGCCTTTACATCCACTTGGGGAACATTTTGTTGGGTTATGATTCCTTTTGGATTAAAAAACGTTGGCACTACTTATCAATGAGAAATGACATTAATATTTCATGATTATATACATAAAATCTTAGAAGATTATTTTGATGAAATTCTAGCTAAATCCTTAACCCAATAAGATAATGTGAATGTTCTTCGACAAATATTTGAACGCATGCATAAGTACAACATGCGCTTCAACCCGAAAAAGTGTCTTCGGAGTAGATAGTGGTAAGATTTTAGGGTTTATCATATCTCACAGAGGCATTGAGGTCAACACAAAGAAAATAGATGCTATAATTAACATGCCACCTCCTCGTAACATTTCCCAATTGCACACATTACAAGGAAGGATTCAAGCCATCCGTCATTTTGTTGCATCCCTAGTTGATCGAACATTAAATTTTACACATCTCCTCATAAAGGATGTCAATTTTGATTAGAATGACAATTGTAAACAAGCCTTTGAGAGTTTGAAAGAATACCTTAGAACTCCACCTATATTACAACCTGCTATACCAAACAAACCCTTCATCCTTTATATCCTTGCTTCTGCCCATTCTCTTTCCGCATTGTTGGCTCAACAAGATGACAATGGCAAAGAGCATCCTATTTATTATATCAGTAGAACCCTCATTGATTATGAAATTCGCTACACCCCTATTAAAAAAAAATGTTTGGCTCTTGTATTCGCTACTAGTAAGTTGCGACATTATTTACTAAATGAAAAAATACAAGTGATGACTAAATTTGATCCTCTCAAGTATCTTTTCAATAAAATAGACCTTTCAAGATGTCTTGCTAAATGGGTAATGTTGTTAACTGAGTTTGACCTTAAGTTTTTTTCCCAAAAATAAATCAAAGGTCAATCATTAACCGACCACTTAGTTGATGCTCCTTCCCCTTTAGCATTACCCATCAATGATTCTTTTCCTGATGATAGTGTGTTGACCATAGAAATTCCTACATGGGAATTATACTTTGATGGATCCAAGTGTCGAATAGGCTCTGGTGTTGGAGTTATATTAATTCCTCCCATATGCAAGCCTATTCCCTTGTCATATCACCTAACCTTCCTATGTACGAATAACACAGTTGAATACAAAGCATTAATTGTTGGATTGCATGCCACCTTACTCATGGGAATCAAATATATCAAGATCTATGGTGATTCACAATTAGTAATTAAATAGATCAATGGTCTCTACCAAACTAAACATGATAAATTATCACAATATAAGGATCTCGTATCGACCCTGTTAGAGCATTTTGACTTGTTCACCATTGATAAAATCCCTCGAAAAGACAATCGACATGTAGATGCAATGGCTAGTGTAGCTTCTCTTATCTCTCCTGCAGATCCTTCCGAGAAAGTCATGTTTACTATCCACCCAATCATGAAACCCTCCATCAGTCATAAACCTAATGATTTCCTTCCCACATTCCTGGATAATTCATGTGAATGGTATGATTCTATATATAACTATTTAAAAGATGGCACCATTCCCAAACCTATGACTAGAAATACCTGCATTTTCCTCAAAAAGTTAGCCACTAAGCACATAATCCTTGCTAATACATTATATCGATGATCCTTTGGAAAAATTCTCTTGCGATGTCTCAAGGATTCTAAAACTCATATTTCCCTCGAACAAGCCCATTCTGGCACTTGTGGGGGTCATTTTGGAGTAAAAACCTCAGTGCAAAAACTCCTTCACATGGGTTATTACTGGAAAAACATGGAAAAATATTGTTATGCATATGTTCAGTGATGTCATAAATGCTAAGAACATAGAAATTTGATTCATGCTCCTACTTTTGAGCTCTATGCCCAAATCCCTATTTGTTCATTCTTTGTGTGGGGATTGGATCTAATTGGAAGAATTTCACTACCCTCTTCCATTAGATAAACGTTTATCATCACCGATACTAACTATTTCACCAAATGGGTAAAATTTATTCCTCTTCAATCCACAACTATTTATGTGATATATCATTTCTTATTGGAACACATCATTGCTTGCTTTGGACTTCCTTCTGCATTAGTTTCAAACAATGGGATGCCATTTAATAATAATGATGTGAAGAAGTTCCTAGAGACCTTTCATATTCAACATCGCTTTTCAACCCCTTACTACCCACAATCTAATGGTCAAACCAAAAGCACTAATAAAATCCTCGAATAAATCATTAAGAAAACTATTAATCTCAACCAAAAAGATTGGCACATGCAATTAGAATATGTGTTGTGGGCCTATCACACAAGTGTTCATTCTTCTATGGGAAATACACCTTTCAACCTTGTTTACAGCACTGAGGCTATCATACCTTTAGAGTTAGAAATCCCCACATTGTGGATTACTCTCCAAGGTCTTTTCAATAATGACACCTATGTACAAAAATGATTACATCAGCTTGAAATGCTTGATGAATAGTGCATTAATGCTCTTGAGCATCTTCAAGCTTACGCTAAACAATTACAATGCAAACATGATATTGGTGTCATCTCTCAGACTTTTAACAAGGGTGATTTAGTTTTGTATGAAAATCAATAGAGCACTATGATCAAATACGTTGAACAAGGCAAGTTTAGTCCTAATTGGTTAGGCCCTTATGTGGTCAATATGAATTATGGATCTGGTGCTTACACCCTAACTGAGCAAGATGGCACTCCTCTTAAAGACCCCATTAATGGAGTGCATCTGTGTCGATATTATGTATAATCTCCTTTTGAATGGTATGAGTTGTAAAGTAGTGTTGTTAGAGATATTGGGTTATGTCCTCTATGCTTTCACATTGCTTCATTCTTGATAAATAATTATGTATGTGTCTTGAACACTAAAGTGATTATTTAATTTATTTTTATAATTCTTTTAGGTTTCATACTATTCAAATTTCCCTCCTATGTGTTATGTTACTTTACAATCATAAGTGCATAACATAATTAATCTTCATGTGGCATCTAATGGAAACTCTAATAAGTTTGTTCTAATTAGATCACATAAATCATGTTAAATCATGATGACATTAATTAAATAATCTCATATACGCTATTTAATTAATCACATTGTTATTTAGCATTCACACATTAAACCACAACATATAACATCAAAATGCATCTATATGTATATATATATATATCAAAAGTTTTTTGTACATGTCATCAATATATACAATGTCACTGAGGACTATGATTACCAAATCCCTTAAGATCTGGTACTCACACTGCATCAGTAGCCAGACATTGGGAGACAATCATGCATGATTGTGATTGTGATCCATTGAATCTAATCGCGAACTCCATCCCCTCCATCCATGCAAGTGCCACCTGATGCTCTCCTACTATTCGGTCCCTCTCTACTTGTAGTTGTGTCACCTCTCTCTCTAGTCTCTTAAACTCTTCCAGAGTCCACGATGACTGTGCCTATGATGCAGTCCTAGCTCAATGTACTTGTGTCCTCAAGCCCTCATATGTTTCTCGTAGTCTTGTGAAGGGTCTCAATGACTCAGGATCTCACTCCACAATAGGTGGGGCATGTAATCTGAGTCCATCTCCTCCTCATCGAAGGATGCTGGTACTATCTTCGTAGCTTCCTAACGGTAGAGATCTCACCAATCCTTCATAGGCCCTACAACATAGAAACAAAATATAATCAGTACACATCATGATATGTATATATACATAAAATAAAACATTAAAGCACAAATTACATGCATAAAATTAAATATCATCACCTATATCTCCAGTAGGATAAGGAATATCAATCTCATCCTGTATAGGGGGCATGGATGGAGTGCTAGCCTCTCCTCGGCTATGAGTATTGGTGCTTGTTGTTGCTGCTACTTGGGATCTAGTCATATGAATGGGTGAGGTCTCTCCCCACTCATATCGATCCTCTGCTACTTCCTCCTCACCCACACTCTAAGGTGGCTCCTCATCCTCCTCCTCTCCCTCCTGTCCATCATAATCTGGTTCTGCATCCTCATCATACTCCTCATCAATATTATCAATAAATATGTCTACAACCCTGTAGCATGTCTCCTCAGCTCTATCCTCTCTCTCATTTCTCGCATTTGGTACTAGTCATGTATACCCTATTAGCTCATCAATCAGAAACATTGGAGCTGGTTGTGATTCTATCCACCACTCCTCATGATCCCATGTGGTACCAATGTCATCTATGTTGGAGACCGATAGTTGATCATTATCAGAATAATCAGAGTCACTCTAGACAACATCCTCTAGAGTGAATCGTGTTGTATAACCTAGCCTCTGGGCACTTCGCACTGACCTCCTGAAATATTATCATACCCTGGGTGGTGTCTGAATCTATCCAAACTGATGCATGATCAAATCAGAGTAGAAGGGATGTACTATGTGATCATGCTAGGCAACCAAAAATCTCTCCATTTGCAGTCTCCTCATTTGTCTCGTATGATCTGGCCACTATAGGACAAGTTGATAAGGTCTCCACAAGATCTCATCCTCCTCCAGTCAGTCGAACCTCACTCTCTAAAAGTGTAAATATTCATACTTCCATAACCATTAGAGATGATAGCCAAAAGCCTGAGGATACCCCACTATTGTCGGACATGAGAAACCCACTGGCCTAGTGCAAGTGATATGCTCCAAGCACCACATTGCAGAAGCGTATAGTGCACCATGTTGTCTAGCTCCTGAAATACGAACCGACCCAAGTCATAGTATAAGTGTGCAAGGATGCAATGTCCCTATGCATATATTGTCCTATGCTCCACCATCCCCTGTATCAGGTGCACTAGCCCACCCTCAAAGTGTGTTGCTCATCCATCTGGGAGGAGTACCAATGAGACAATATGCATCATGATCCGTCTCACTACTGGTGCTCGTGAATATAGTAACAGTGCCAAGTCAATCTGTCCTGCAACCCTATCATCATGTACTGGTCCATCAAGGCAATACTACATGTCTCCCCACTGCTCACGAAAGGTGTGGCCTCTCTAGAGATGGACTTTCTCCCCCCGAATAGGGACTCAAAGTATCTGATGTATGTCCTCCAACGTGACTATCATCTCTCTCGTGGGTAGGTGGAACGTGCATGTATCTACATTCCATCACTCACATAATTCCATCAGTATCACATCATGATACCTCATGGGAGGCATTATGTATGCCCAATAAATACCTACCTCCTATAAGAGCTTTGTGTCTGCCACTAATAAAGTGGGGGCTAGGTCTCTCAAAAAGCTCAGCTATCTTCCACCCAGACACTGACGTGATTGGGTAGGTACCTATCAATAACATCATAATATACTCCCTAAATCATCTAACAAATTCAATTTTACTCTAATTAATCATGCAAGTGTACAAATTTTGTTCTATTGTGCTCTATCTATGGCCCTAGACACTATAGAACCCTTTTGGGATACTTCACAAAGAAACAAGACACTTTGTGAAAAACTGGGACACTTTGCGAACAAAAGGGACACTTTGTGAACTTTTTTTCTAAGATCCTAAATTAACCTAATCATGCATGTAAATCATTCCATAATTGAAAAATCACAAAGAAAAGGTATCAGAATCGACTCACCTCATGTTGTCGCTCACTACTGGCCAGTCTCGCAGTGCATCCAATATCGCAGGTGTAAAATCTCGTGTGCTCGGCATCTTTCGCTATCTCCTCATCACTCTCAAGCTTCAATAAGGTAAAATGAACAAGTAATTGTAATGACGTATAATTTCTGCAAGGTCAAAACTAGATTAGTAACACATGCAAGTTAATAAAAACATCAAACAATCAAATGCAAAGGAGAAATAACAAGAAATGAAAGAAACTAGAAAGATCTCACCCATTTGTATGCTCCATGACTGATTTCAATTGCACCTCCTTGGCCTTGTTGTGATGATGAATGCCCTTAGATTGTGTATGTGAGCAAACTCTAAATATCCAGCCCTAGACAAAGCTTTGAAGGAATTGTATGAAAACTCTATGCAAACTAGAAAGTTAATTCTATTATGCAAGTAATAATAAGCCTAAAAGATGATAGAAAATGACAATAATGAGATCATAAAAATCATAAATGGATTAAGAGATCTCAAAATGAAGACAAAATTGACATTTTATAGAAAATGCAATTTTGGATGGACGGATGAGATGACAAATTGAGAAATGCCCTAGAATCAATGGTTAAGATTCAAAATGGCAACTCTCAATTAGGGTTAGGGAAACAATCCCCAAATATGTGGACAAGATTTAATTTAAGAAATTAAATCAATGGTGGAGAATAAACGTGACCTTGAGATGAAATTAAAAAATCAAAAGATAAAGATTGAACAAGAAGAAGATATTTAGAAAATCAAGTTATTTTAGAAATAACTTACTTTGTGGAGAGAAATGCTATTTTGAAATTAATATTTTAAATTAATTCCAAAATGATGAATTCATGTGATAGTAAATAATAATAATTTCAAATTATTTACTTGGAAAGAGGGAAGTTGCCAATTTAAATAAAATGTTTTTATTTAAATTTAGAAAGAAAATCAATAAGACAATCTAATAATTAAAATTATTCAATTGTGGAGGAAAATTAGAAAGTGGGTAATTTTAAATAAATGATTTTATTTAAAATTAGAAAGAAAGTTGGAGAGGATAATAATTAAATAAATAATAAGAATTTATTTAATTATGAGAAGACATAAATAATTAATGATGTATTAAATAAATAAATAAAGTTTATTCATTTAAATAATCATGAGGAAGTAATAATTAAATAAATTTAGGAATTTACTTAATTATAGAGTGACATAAGCAATTAGCGACGTATTTAAATAATAAATGTAATTTATTTATTTAAATAGCCAGAAGGAATAAAAGACGTGAACTAATCAAATAATTAAGAATTATTTAATTAATAGTTGATATTGGACTATAGGACATAATTAAATATTTTAATTATGTTGAGATGAAGCAGATATAGAAGAATGTGGTTTGCGGGTCTAGACCATTTTTATGTGTCTACAGTAAGTGACACATTACATCATTTTCATTCCTTTTTACTCTTTCTCCTATTCATGTAAGCACATTCGTACTTTTAACCATTTTAGACATATTAGTGTGCTTTTCATTCAAACCAACATACCGAGTGCTAGTGAACTCCATTTTTTATGTCGTTTGTTGCGTCAGAATCGTGCTTCCACACCCTACATCATCACTCACCTATCATTATGTGGCATGGTACTTGTAAATTCCCTCTTATATGAGTGTCCTCATTCGACGTGGCTAGATTGCTACCTTGATTCCACCTTCATAAAGCAAGTGGAATCAAGGGGGGGCATACATCTACCCTCAAATTTGATTTCTAGGAATTAGATAGGAGAATTTTTTAACTAACGAGTTTGTGTTGGAGGATGTGGTTCCTAACGTTGTGGTTTTATAGATAACTACACTAGGGCATTAATTCTCCCACCTTTAAATGAGTATCCTTTTATGAAACAAAGTGCATTGTTTAGAGTCCTTTAGCTTACATATGCATGTAGAGTCAGATGGGCGCTAAAGTGGGGGCTAAATGTGTCACCAAAAATTCTATACCTTTGAAGAAAAGGACAATTGTGTGCCTAATTTGGTCCTTCTTTAGGTACCCTTTCATCAATAACTCTCCTAAAACAACATTTATAGGCCCTTGAGACTCATTATTTTTGACTTTGAGGCCTATTTTATCTAAGGAATTATACAAGCCCCAAAAAACAACATAAAAATTATTCAAATATCACCAATCCCACCTCAAAAACCCCTGGTGGGACTAGGTCACCCAAGTTGGTGACCTAGTCCTTTTTAGGGATTTTTGCATTTTTGAGCAAGAAAATGTCCAGCTTGATAACAATTCCTAATGGATGTCGGCCTCTTAGGTCAAAATACCTAAAAATTAGGTATTTTTCCTTATAAATAAGTGTTTTTAGGTCATTTTTCACTCTCTTAGAACTTTTTAGTCATTTTTCACAAGCCAACTCAAGAATCAAGCATTGAACATCTTCCACAAGAAGATTCCTCTATCTTTCTACAGCAAAGTTGAAGCTTAGGGCAGAAAACTAGGGTTTTTGTAGGTCTTCAAGGTCACTTCTCACTCAAGATATCACGTTGCAAAGAGTTGATCATGGATGCCTATGGAGAATCATGGAGAAATCTAGGTTGAGGAGGTGCAACTAGCCACCAAATCACACCTAAAGACTTGTTTTCAAAGTGATTCCATCTTCCATTTTCTCTCTATCTTCAAATTTAAGGTTTGCATCACACCTATATTCTTTTATTATTTCATTTGTAATGTTGTAGGGTTTCTTGGATTGAAGTATTTCATCATTCAAATATCACTTACACATCTTATTCTAGCACAATAGAATAGGGTTTTGCTTTACTTCATATTTTCCTAGTTCTAAACACACTTAGGGCTAGGGTTTATGTAGATTTATTATCTCTTTCCAAGTTTAAATACAAACTAGGGGTTTAACCAAGGCAAACCCCACATTAGAAACCAAAATATACTCTGTTTTATAGGTGATTTTACAGATCTAAACCGAGATTTTTGTGGAAAACTAGAGTGTAAACTATTGACTTCTGACTCCACTTTAAGATTTCTCGGAAAGCTAAAAGGGACTAGGTTGCCAATGGTGGTGATCTCGTCCCACTAGAGGTTTTTTTCAAATATTTTAGTAGATTTGAGTACCTGATTGGTTGAAAAAGAGCCTAGAGTAGTTTACCAGAACTAGGACTAGGTCACCTAGCTTGGCGTAAGTGTCCCAATAGGCATAAAAGTTAGATTTTCTAGATTTCCAGAGGCTTCTACAATCTCCACTTCAATTCTCTTCAGTTTCTAGGTGCACTTTTTTTAATCTTTTTTTCTATTTTGTCTTATATAATTCTTAGTTTGTCTTTATGTAAAATATCATGTGTTTTCAAACAATGTAGATTTATTACCTTGCATGCAATAGTTAATTTCATTTATCAAATCATAGCATTCAGAATATCTCACATTAGGAATTTCAATCACATTCAAGCCCTAATATTGAATGAATCCCAAGATTTATGTGCACAAAGGAAAACCTCTCTTTCCTTCTAGGTGAAAAACCCTAGAAGTTGAAGAGACCCCTATTCCTTTACCCAAAACATAAATTTTGCAGTTCAAGGAGATGCAACTAACCATCAAATCAATCCTAAAGACTTTTTTTCAAAGTGGTTCCATCTTCAATTTTCCCTCTATTTTCATCCTAAGGAAGGTTTTTGTGCTATTAAGATTCATTTCTAATGTGATTTAGGGTCTCTTTGAATGACTCTTGCATTGTTCTAGTTTCATACTTCAGATTTCCTAGTCTTAGATACACTTAGGGCTAGGGTTTTATGCAGATTTCTTATCTCTTTCAAGGTTTAAATACCAACTAAGGGTTTTACCAAGGCACACCCCCCATTAGAAACAAAATTGTACTCTGTTTTGTAGGTGATTTTGTAGGTTTTGATCTGGATTCCAAGTAGAGAATAGAGGCAGACTGTAGGCTTTCGTTTACACTCTCAGATTTCCAGAATATCCAAAGTGGACTAAGTTTCCAACAATGGTGACTTAGTCCCACTACATATGTTTGTCAGGGATTCTTAGATATCTGGATGTCCAGTTGGCTAAAACAAGCTCCGAAGCAGTTTCCTAGATCAGGGACTAAGTCACCTAGCTTGGCGTAAGTGTCCCAGTTGACTAGAAAATCATATTTTCTTGAATTTCAGAGGCATTTACAATCTTCACTTTCAACTCCTATTCATTTCTAGGTGAAATCTTTATGTTTTCCCTTCTATCTTGTTTTTTATTGCCTTTAATCTATATTTCTACATATCATTATGTGTTTTCAAACAATGCACATTTCATTAGTTTTGCACCAATAGTTCACTTCTATTTTCAGTTTATTGCATTTAGAATATTCCATTAAACACATCTTCATTAGATAAGCTTAAGTTTTGAATGAACCTCCTAGGTTTTGGGTAGAAATACCTCTCTCCTTTTAGGTGGAAAACCCTAGAAGTGCAAGAGGGCAACCTTTCCCCTAAAATCTATGGTTCACATGCTAGAGCTCAATGTTTAAAGAGTGACACCATACAAAATTTTCTGAGGAATGGAAGCCATTCCACTACAAAACCATCCTCACACATGTGTTGGATCTCCCTCATCCTCACACAAGTTTTGGGCATCCCTCATCCTTGGAATGCCAAACCCAAAGCATGCTACTTCCAAAGTAGCCTCAAGCTTAGCTAGATCATGTTTTTTGAACAATTTTGTCGTCAGAACCCCCACCAGCTCCTTTTGTTATCCTAGGTCCAAGAATATATTTAATTATTTTATAAATATATAAATTTTATAATTATTTTTATATATGAAATATATTTACACTTACAAATATGTTAAATTAAAAATATTATTCTAAAGAAAAATTATTTTTTATGTATAAGTTTGAGATTAATTATATATATTTTAAATATTTATAAAAATAAACAAAAATATATTTAGAATTTTTTATTACAAATGAAAATATTTAAAAATAGGATTTTTGTATTCAATCTAACATTTTTATTGTTTTAAATATAAATATATATAATAGAAAATTATTTTATTTATTTATCTCTTATTCAAAATTTAATTTCTTTCATTTATATAACATATTAATTCTTTAATTTTTTAAATGAAAGATAAACTTATAATAAGAAAACAATATTTAAACTAAATCTAATATAAATAAGAAAATAAATAATATTTTCTTCATTCTATATCCAAATGATGATTTTATTGTTTCTTAGTTTATTTCTCTGTGCCCATAAATTTGGCTATGTTACACCAATTAAATAAGGTTGTGTTGTTGCCAAGTTCTTATCAAATGTTGGTACAATGGTTTTGTTCTTTGATGTATAGACAAATTGAGAACATTGGTCCAACTGAATTAGGGTCAGGCAAGGAACCATTGACCATTTTCTAAATTGTTATCTATGTTAACTATTGTTATATTTTTCACCATGCCCCAACTAGTGGCTATAAACTTGGAGGGGGTGCTACAATAGGCTATCGAACATTTGTATACTAAACAAGGTTCTAACCTTACCCCCTTGCTTACTCTATTGTTTGAAATGGTTGTACATCTTGATCCACTATTAGGTTTGGTGGTGTTTGTAATTCAAATATGTGTGTGGTCTTTAATAAGAAGAAAAAAGTATTGATTGTGGTGACAACCAATGCTTATAGCAAATGCAAAAGTGTGTTATGAAAAATACATTTTATACTATAGCAGATGCTATGATCTTCATTAGAATTGAATGGGAAGCATACAGTTAAAGTCCATGAATACAACCAACCTATTTTTCAAATTAGATATGCCCTCCTATAACCATTTCATACTTCATGCTAGAGTACAATGTGAAGAATAATATCTAGTTCAAACTATTTTCAAGATTTAGAATTATTTGCAAAAATCTTCAAAATTGTACACCACATTGCAATTTATTATTTTCCACATATTTCTATCTTATGTTTTATATTAGATAAATGGTTCATTATGTAAGGCCCCTCCCTTCATACAACAATTATTACTCCTTGTTTTATAGTTTAGATACTTATGGTGTTAGTTTATTATATAAGATAGTGTCAATAATGATTTTTTGTGTGTCATAGACAAATATTGTTTTTATTGTTTTTAATTATTCTAAAATTAAAAGGTATTATTATTTTAATAAATAATTAAAAGAAGTAAATGTTAATTTATAATGTTTGAGTAAAGACATCAAAATTGAAATTGAGCAAACTAATTAACTTCCCTATACCACCTTTCATGGTGATTGAACAAGAGTAGTTAAATTGATTAATGTTGGAAATAAGTGATGCACATCTTATTCATTAATTTTGAACTTACACTCAAAACTTACAGGAAATCATTCTCCAAGTCATGGAAAAATAATTGGAGTTAATTTATGTAACTACTCTTTGCCCATGACTATCTCTTCATGTGGGGATTGCGTGATGGGTTTTTCTTGGGAGGAGCTCTTCAAGATCATCACAAAAACAAGGGATTATTCAATGAATAGAAGCCTCAAAGTCCAAGGAAAGAACCTTTTGTGGTTTCTACCCACGAGATAACATGGCACGATCCTTACAAATGGATGTGGATGTCCAAGGCCTTGCAGTATCTCACCATCTCAAACAAGAAAATCATTACACTGAATCTTTCATGAAAGATACTACTCAATTACAATGACAGTTTAAGGTTGAGATGCTATACATAATGGCTTGTAATTTTTCTACTCCCCTAGAGTACAGCAGTCCATGGTTTCTTGTGGGTACAATTTATGGGAACCTAGACATGTAGTGTAGTAAAATGCATACCCTTGCATTTTCACACTTGTTTGGACCCACCTTGCTTTATTTATCCTTATTTATGGCTTAATTGGCCCTATTTTATATCCATAAGCCTTATGAATGACATATTTTTCTAGTAAATCCTAACATTCTCCAAATCATATATGATCCCCTAATGACTATGGTTGGCATGTCCCTGATTTTTGGTTGGGACTAAGATGCCACTAAGGTCATCTTTTTCCCCCCGAGGTCTTGCGACCCTAATTTTTGAGGAATCTATTTTGGGCCCATTTTTGGTGTCTGTGCCCCAAGTTTCATCACTTCGAACAAAGACACCAACTAGGGTGTCTTAATCCTCCTTGAGTCATTTTTGGGATTTAATTTCAAATCTTGGAGGGATTTAACCTCCTTTATTCTTTGAAATCATATGTTGGCTTGGTGTGATATAATTTCGGGATATTAAGCATAGACAAGTAGAAATACAAGGTTTATTCATTCATTTTCATCCTAGCAACTTGATTATTCATTCCTAAGGAAAATTTATTAGATCAAGAGCATTCAAGAGCAATTCATCAAGCATTTGGAGCCATCATCAAGTTTCAAGCTTCATGTTAAAGATTGTTCTTGCATCATGTGTGTTGTTGTGCTAAAATTTGTGATGTAGGGTTTTGATTCAAGAAAGCAAGCAATTCAAGGGGTATGTGTAGGATCATGATGGGCCAAAAAGTGGTGATATGTAAGTGATATGATGGCCCATGTGGCTGATGACTTTTTTTTAACCAAAATTGATGAAACGAAAAGGGTTTTTAAAGGAGATTCTCGAATTTCCACCAATATAAATTATACTTTACTTTGAATTTAATAAATAATTATTATTCATTTTCTATTTGAATTACAACTAAAGTCCTGATTGATAGGCTAATTGAAAAACATCTATAGCTTTCAAACAGTATCACATTTTTAAATTTGAAATATGTGTCACATTCTATGCTTTGTATACTATAGGATTAAAAAAAATGAATTTCATGAACTTTTGACCAAGTTAAGGTGGTCAGACATATGAATTTTTATATTTTTTAAAAGTTGTAATAAAAAATTCATAATTAATTATTTACTTGGAAAAAAATTACAAAAAAATATGCATCACATCGAGACATGAGTCCTCTACTTATATCTAAAATATTATAAAAAAATATTATCATTTTATTATGGTTAGGGTGTTCAAACAAACACCTACTTCTTATTTTTTCCCTAAAATTTAAGTAGTACTGCATTGAAATTTCAAATTTTCACCAAATAGATTTATTTTTTTAAATAATCCTAGTCATTTAGAAAATACATTCAATTTTCTACAGATTCTATTCTTACATATTTTTGAAATAATATAGATAACTTATTCAAATTTTTACGTCAAGATGCCTAACTCTGATTTTTTGAATTTTCACCGCTACTTAAGGGCCTATCTTTTCCATGATGATCCTGCACATACCCCAAGATCTATCAAGCACTTCAAGATCCATATCCATTGCAGCCAATTCACATAAGTTTATTGCATTTGCAAGGGTTTGGTGATTTGTAGCATTGCATGTTGTTCATTCACCATTTCCTTCATCATGTTTCTATTTCATTTCAAGTTTTACTTACCAACAAGGGGTTTGACCAAGGAAAACCCCCATTCACTAACAATCAACAAGTTTTTCCATCTTGTCTATTTGTATTTGTAGATCTAGGTTGTAGACTTGAAGATCACTTGGAGTGCAAAGTTGCATTGTCAAAGTTGTCATCTTCACGAAAACTCACCTACAACTCAGATCCGACTATTTCAGAACCTGAGATCCAAGGAGAAGCAAGTGTAGATCTGGGAGCTCAGAACCAAATCACACTTTTCATAAATTGAGATTGAGAATAATATGGGAGTAAAGGCGTCTTAGTCCTCTAGGTGGAATCTCTCAGTGATTTTTTGCGAGTTTCTTTTGTTATCCAAAGATTTTGTGTTCGCCCCAAAAAATAACAGTGGGACTAAGATGAGAGTAAAGGTGTCTTAGTCCTCCAAGGAATATTTCAACAAATTTTTTTCATTTCCAAAATCCTTTTAGCATCTCTAGGTTTCCCAGGTACACATACCCTAACTTGGAGTTGTTCATTTGTAGTATTAAGAAGCTTCATTTTGGTCATTTTAAGTGTTTTGCATATCACAGTGCATTTTCAAACATTATTGTTTCCAAGCATTTTCTTGGTGGTGAACCCCTTCATTTGATAGAACACCCCCCTCCTAAGTCCTATTTGTGTATTGACTCACCTTGAGAGGTTGATAGTCAATCCTATTAGGGTTCTTAGGACATATTTGAATGAACTAGGTAGAATAGGAGGAAAAGGGAATCCTTTCTCCCTCATATTTTATCTATGTTTCATTTTGGTGAACCTGACTTTGTTTGAGCACTCTTCCTTTTCTATTTTGGAGTCCTCTATAGTCCTACATTTATATTGTGTTCATTGCATTTTCATCTAGCAGTGTTGCCACAATAGTGGTTTACACTTTCTCAGAGATCCTGATTTTTGCCAAAATCACATATTTTTAGAAAATATAATGATTTAAGCCTTGAAAAGTTCCATTTAAAGTATTCCAATTGAAGAGAGTTTTATCAAACCACCTTAGACCAAGGCCCCTTGGATATAACCTCGCTAGTTTTAAACCATACCTATAACAGAGTCTCCTTTACAGCTATCAAAATGTTGATAAAAAACCACTTTTGATTTACATTTTGGGGGATCAAATGAATTCATTTAAAATTTATTTTTTGTAAGTATATAGTCCTTATTATAAGCGTCCAAAAAAGTATAATTTAATTAAATTAACTTTGATTATTATAATTATTTTTTATTTATTGTGAATGTAGGTTTTTCCTTGAAAATCAAGCTCTCTATTCTGCACATGTGGAAAAATAGAAGATTATCAAAAAAAAATATTTTCAAGCTGGGTATTGATGTCCTTGATCCATTAAGTTTTTTTTTTTAATTTTGATACATACAGAAAAAGTTATGTTGTATATAGTCTGCCTATGTCTGAATTGTAATTGCTTTGACTTCGAAACTTGATTAAGGGAAAAATATTTAATAAAACACTATGAAAACAAATGAACTAGTTAGATATCGTAGTTACAAATCTAAATTCAAAAAATAAAAAAAAATTATCATTCATACAAAAAATGTTATGTTGTATACGATGAGAATCACTCCTTAAAAATGTTGTTTACTGATAAAAACCAGCTTTCGAAGGAGATGAAAAAAAGTGCAATCTGATTCCAAAAGTTTTGAAAAAAATATATTTAGAATCTATAGACAAAACTTCACAAATCTCTACTTTGCATCATCTTCAAATTCTTCATGGTTTAGCCACTATAGGAGCTCAAAAGTGAAGATTTATTTTTTTTTAAAATAGTTCAGTGTCCAGTTTTCCCAAAAATTGTAAACTAGTATTGTGGGATCACCCCTAGGGTTTCTTGCATCCTACATTAGTGAAATTCCATTTAGGGTTTCCTATCTTTGCATTAGTGAAAGTGCATATAGGTTGTTGTTTTCCTTTCTTCCATCATTACATTTCATTGAAAAACTAAAAATTGCATTGTTCATCCTCTTAATTTCATTTAGAAACATCATTCTTGCATTGAAAATTGAAAAATTGCATTTCAAATCTTGCATTCAACTACTTGTTCATCACTAGTTTTCTTTGCATTCGTTTGCATCATTTTTTGTTTCCAAACATCAAGTCCCTACATAGGAAACATGAGAAAGTTGTTTTCAAGCCAAAGTTTTCTACTTCTCTCAGAAAAACCTCTGCTAGGACAAAAGCGCCCTTACTGGCATCTTTGTCTCTCTCAACTTTTTCTGCTCAGAATCATCTCCTTATTGTTTGCTTCATGTTTCAGCCTCTAAAACTACCATATCTCATAAGGAGGACTAAAATGCCTTTACTGGCATCTTAGTCCCTATTGACTTTGACTCTCCAGCTTTCACCCTACCTAGATAAGTCCCTCTCATTCCTGACAAATGATGAAGAAAAATAGCCCTCAGATAAATTTCAATTAATTTCATGGATTAAATTAATCAAAAGATAATAAAACCCACCAAAAATACCTTTCCAAAAATTATATATAGTTCAAAAGGTTATTTTCCAAGTCATTTGCACTATTTGAGTTTAAAAACCTTTGTGATAAAGACATTTCAGCCAGCTAGAGCAGGAATTAAATTTCAACCTAATTCCTATTTATAGGTACAGTTTGGGTGGCATTTCTTCAGCCCTTCTCTATTGGCCGCTTAACCTTTCAACTTCAAATAACCCATACTCATCTGTATCATCTCCAAATTCAATTCCGTCAACTCCATAGCATTTCTAACTATCAAATTGACTTATTGGGAATATTTCCTGATTTTTTTGAAACTTTTCAAAAATTGTAAATTTTCCCGAGGGGGCATACCCTAACCTGTTTCATGCTAGGGCACGATCGGGGCATATTTACTATTATTGTAAGTATGATTTTAGGGTTCCCTACTCCTTTGAGCTTCTATAAATAATAGAAACCTTTCTCATTATTGGAGATGAAGTATGATGAATGTGACGTGCAAAACCAGAACGCCCCCATCCACATAAATCATCCTCCAAGGTCTATTTCCCAACCATATCTTGTGAGTTAGACAAATATATTTTGGATTTTGTGATGGATCATACCCTAACAACTAAAGATATCAGAGGAGTTTGTAGTTTGGATTTACTCTTCCTTAGATAAATCTTTGAGAATGAGGATTGTAGTTTAGATTTACTCTTCCTTAGATAAATCTATGAGAATGAGGAGAACCTCCTAATCTCTTAAGGGGAAGTGAAGAGCTTTTCCTTGAATGTTAGGGGCATAAATCCCCCTTACAAGTGAAAAACTTGTGCTCTATTGTCTTTTTACTTGTGAAATGACTATTTTGTGTGCTATTGAAAAAATTGTTTGCTTTTGTCATTTATAACACTATTGCTCAAAATAACTACTATTGCCAAAAATAGGGCCGCTATTGCTTTTCTTGACCGCTATTGTACAAAAAAGTGGTTGCTATTGTCAATTTTGATAGATTTAGCCAATTTGTCTGCAATCTTGGGTTGTGATGTGATTTTTTAGCAAATTATTAATGTCGCGGGTTGAATTTTTGCAGACGGTTCTCAAACCACTTTATTCTAGAGAGTGATGACCATGGTAGTTGTTCACCTGATTCTGGAGACTGAAATAGCAAACTAAAAGCAGCCAATAAAAACACAGAACAACAAATTTATTTCATTTAAAGTGTAATTGCAAGCATAGGAGATTGTGTTCAGTGTATTTGTGTGTTTTATTCCTTGTATGATCTATAGTACTTGGTGTCCTACTACTAATACTATGGTTAGACGAAGTGTGAGACTCATGGAATTCCTTGATAAAACACTCATTATGGATCTTGGGTTATCAAGCTCTCTTAATTCTAGTATTGGCACTAGTTCACTAGGTATGGATCATACCTTTGACACCTCATTTTCCATGCCTACCTTACCTACAAGCATTATGTCAAGAATTCAAACAATGGTTGATCATATTCCTCAAGAAAACATAATAAAAATGAATGAAGACCTAGCCCACTCACAAGATAGTGTGAGTACTGAAAACATTTCCAACACTGTTATACCTACCATAGATAATATTCACCGCATGATGGAAAGTGATGAAGGACTGGAAGTTGTGTGTAACCTAGCTCATATCTTTGGAAAACATCTTCCTTCCACCACTAATGGTGCTCAAACTTCAAACAATGTGCAAGAAGGAAATCACACTCCTCCCTCTTCAACCATAGCATCCATTCCCACCTACACAACTCCTCAAGTTACCATAACAATGCAACCAACTAGCAATATCCCTCCTACCTCACAAATTTACAATAGTACTCCTTATACTTATGTGGCATCTAATCTCATACCTCTGCCCACAAGCAATCCATTCATTTTTCATTCCAACACATACACACCACCACCATATTCACCTCCATCTCACACCACAAGCAATGATCCCATCATTAAACATCTCTTGCAAAGATTTTCATCCCTTCAATGTCAAGTTTCTACCATCACTCAAAATCAAAATGGTCCACCTTCATATTAAGTCATGAGTAATCCATTATCCTTGGAGATATTGATAACTTCGATGCCACAAGGTATAGAGATCCCTAGATTTGAGAAATATGGAGGAAAGGGAGATCCTACTAATCATGTTAATTCCTTCACCACTTTGTGTAGTGATTTTATCCTTGAAGACAAAATTTTGGCTAAACCTTTTCCCCGATCCTTAAAAGACGTGACCTTAGATTGGTTTTCTGCATTACCAAATAACTCAATTCATTCATTCAATGAACTTGTTGAGGCTTTCATTAATCATTTCCAAGTGCACATGGTTCTCAAAAGGACATTGGCTGATTTGATGAGATGCAAGCAAAATGAAGGTGAAAAAGTCACTAACTTGATTTCATGCTATCAATTACTTTATTCAAAAATCAGTATGAAGGTTCCTGATTCTCATCTCTAAAATATGTTTAAAGAAAACTCACACAAGAAGATAAGATAAAATCTCACCATGATGAAATTTCCTTCCTTCATGCACCTATGCACTGCCCTTAGAGATTATCAAAATGCTATAAGTTCTAGTGAACCAAAAACTACCCCTATTCATCTTAAAAAACTTGAAACCTCTAACCAAAACACCTACCAACCTTTTAAATGACAACATAAGAGTTTCCTTCAACTAAATTCTGCCTCTCCACCTACCCAACCTGTTAATACCCAAATATCCACTATAAATAAGATTAATCCTTATATATTTGGTGATCCGCAAAGATAATTTACTCCTTTACCCGACACCCTTCACAATATCATGACCCAACTTTTAGCCAAAAACATGCTTACCTTACCTCCTATCCAACCCCTTGACCCTACTAGACCATTACCTCTGAGCTTTAGAAATAATGCCTATTTCTCTTCTCACCAACAAAAAGGACATGACATGGAACATTGCAAGCATCTTAAACACCTTGTGCAAGACCTCATTGATTCCAATCGTATCTAGATTGGCGGTGTGAATGAAAAAGGTAATAATTTTGTAGCTCCTCCCAACCAAAACTTACAAATCTTTACCAATCCCATGCCCAACCATAATATTTCATTTGTTAAGGCTAGTGAAACTAAGCCTAATGTGATGAATCTTGACACGAATGATGAACATATGAGAAATCATGAACAAAATCCTATGGATGATGATGAAAAAAATCCTATGGATACTGATGAACAAATTCCTATTGATACAATGATAGGAGTGGTTGACATTGAGCCTTGTAAATAGAAATCCATTGACATTACTTTCTCTTTAGAAGAAACAATTAAACATGCACCTGATGGTCCTCTTTACATAGCCGACAAAATCAATAATAAGCCCACTCTTGGAATTTTAATTGATCCCATCTATGGAGAGAATGTGATCATAGAAGAAATATTATATGTACATGAACTCACTCAAGATAGATATGATAAACCAAAAACATTGATCAAAATGCATGATGGTTTTGCTCATGCTACGATGGGCTCGATCATACTCCCTTTACAAGTAGGACCTAAGAAATCAAATGTATCATTCTCTATAATCTTTAATTCAGACCAATTTCATGTGAAGCTAGGCTACAAATGTCTTTTCTCCATGAATGTGTTCCCATCCGTTGTCCATAAGTGCTTAAATTTTTTATTCGGCAATGAAATATTCCTTGTGAACCATAGTGGCTTTAGACCCCCATATTCCCGTGGAAATTTTTCCTTAGACTATTTATGGCCTAAACCATGGAACCTATAAGATAGCATAAAAACTTCTTTTTCCTATCCTACAAAAATTTCAAAGCAAAATGCATAACCAGGATACCCCTTGAAAACTTGTCTTCACCCATGCTTGAACCCCCACCACCTAAATAATATAGTCCTAAAGTACTTCCAACAAACCATGACCCATCCATAAACACACCCTTACCTGTTTCCTACAAGAGACCAAGAGAAAACCCAACAAGTCTTAAGAAAATTTATAAAGCCAAAGAGAAGGTGGTCGAACAACCTTCCATGGTTTCTTCCATTCTTCCTTCACAAGAATAAAAGGAACCTATGGTTGATTCGCCCACTCCTACACAAAATACAAATCATAATAAAAGAAATCGCAATGTTAGAGAGCGTAGATGTCATGCTATTGCTCGAAAGATGAATAATGAGAATAACATTGAAAATCAAAATCCAAAATTGATAAAAGAAATAAACGATGAGCCTCCTCTCTTATCTAAGATTATAAATCTAACACAACAAAGACCAGAACATTCTATGGATATTATCATTCGTCCTCCTGTTGTGCTTAACTTGGATGATGATGAGGAAATAGTTAAAATCGATGAGGAAGTGCATAATGAGTTGAATTTGTTATTTTCCTCATCCATGAGCTTAGCCAACAACAACCATGATGATCCTCCTAAATGGAGCAATTCACCATGTGTGGAACTTGGTACTTCTCATAGTATTACACTTGATGTGATCCCTCTCGCTAATTATTTTCATTCCACATACATTGAACAAGACTGGGATGCAGATGACTTCATGGATGGTTGATTTGCATGTGCCTTACTAGTCTTTTTCTTTTTCTTTTCATGTGTACATTGTGATCCCCCATGATATTTTGTTTGATGTTTCTCTCTCTTTGTGCATTCCACTATTTGTACTTTCATTCTTCTCTATGTCATAAGCATTTCTCTTTTCATTTATCTTTTCGCTTTTTGTTTTGTGTCTTCCTTTTGGGGATGACACAAGGCATCGAGACACCCTATATCTCTTCCATGTTGACCCAAAAGCTTTTTGTTTTCTTTTCTCTTATTTTTTTGTGTCTTCCTTTTGGGGATGACACAAGGCGTTGAGACACCCTATGTCTCTTCCATGTTGATCCAAAATGTTTTTCTTTGTTTTCTCTCTCTTTGTGTCATTCTTCCAGTTTTTTGTGTATTTGGGGAATGATGTCAGTTTTGAGCTCTCTAATATCTTTCTAGCAAAGAAAAATACTGACCCCGAATCCGTAGATCCCTTGTGTGTTTCTGGGGGGCAACCCTCTTTTCTGTTTTCATTTCCATGTTTGTCTACTTTAAAGTAATTGCTCACAGTTTGGTGTTAGAAAATTCTTTAAAGTGGGGGCATACATTGGCATTATTTCAGCATGATTTCATTTGCATTTTATTTTCCATGTTCCTTGATACAATTTTATTTTTCCATACGATGTGTTTTCCTCTTTTTTCATGACATGGGGAGTAATGTCTTTCAAAAGGGTGACCTATCTTAGCATATTATATTCCCCTTAGTGGTAATCTGACACACTACATTCCCTATGTGATGAATCTTTTATCCTTTGATTGGTCCTCTCTTGGATACATTAGGAATGATGTCCACAAAGATTAAGACCTTGCATGAACTAAGAAAAATCCCTTTGAGCATCCTCTCTCTTTCCTTTTGTGTTGCTTTCTCCTTCCATCACTATTAAAGTCATGGAGGTATGGCTTTGATATGGACCCCCTTGGGGCTCACCTAGTGAAAACCTAGCTTCACTAGCCTGTGTGAGCATGCATTTTTCTTTTTGTCCTTATCATAATCATGGGGGTATGACATTGATATGGACCTCTTAGGACTCACCTAGTGGACAAATAGTTCCCACTAGCCCTTGTGAGCATGTGTTTTGTTTTCCTAGTGGAAAGTGTATTCCACTTATAAAAACTCTTCAAGCCTACACCCGTTCCACCGCGTTGGATAGCCGGTCGAAGCTTGATTCGTTGTAGTTCCTTTCCTTTTGCATTTGTCCTATCTTTGATGGTGTATGTTTGTGATCTGGTTTTGGCCTCATATATCATTTGCAAGTGTGTTCCTTTGTGCCTATGTTGGTTCACCATAGGATCATAATCTTGGGGGCTTGGCCACCCTCTTGACTATTGTTATCCTATCTTGGTAACATTTGTACATTTGAACCCCTCTTGATTGTGTAGTTGGCTACTTTGGTGTGAGTTTGAGGCAGGCTCATCCTCTCACTAAAGTGGGGGCTAAATGTAGTGTAGAAAAATGTATACCCTTGCATTTTCACACCTTTTTGGGCCCACCTTGCTTTATTTATCCTTATTGATGGATTAATTGGCCATATTTTATGTCCATAAGCCCTATGAATGACATATTTTTCTAGTAAATATTGACATTCTCCAAAGAATATATGATCCCCTAATGACTCTGATTGGCATGTCCCTAATTTTTGGTCAGGACTAAGACGCCACTAAGGGCATCTTTGTCCCCCTGAGGTCTTGGGACCCTAATTTTGAGGCATTTTTTTTGGGCCCATTTTTGTTGTTTGTGCCCCAAGTTTCATCACTTGGGACTAAGACGCCACCTAGGGCGTCTTAGTCCTCCTTCAGTCATTTTCAGGATTTAATTTCAAATCTTGGTGGAATTTAACCTCCTTTATTCTTTGAATTCATATGTCAGCTTGGTGTGATATAATTTCGGGATATTAAGCATAGACAAGTATAAATACAAGGTTCATTCATTCATTTTCATCCTCGCAACTTGAGTATTCATTCCTAAGGAAAATTTATGAGATCAAGAGCATTCAAGAGAAATTCATCAATCATTTGGATCCATCATCAAGTTTCAAGCATCATGTCAAATATTTTTCTTGCATCATGTGTGTTGTTATGGTAACATTTGTGATGTAGGTTTTTTATTCAAGCAAGCAAGCAATTCAAGATCTATCAAGAATTTCAAGATCCATATCCATTGCAACCATTTCACACAAGTTTGTAGCATTTGCAAGGGTTTGATGAGTTGTATCATTGCATGTTGTTAATTCACCATTTCCTTCATCATTTCTATTTCATTTCAAGGTTTAATTACAAACAAAGGGTTTGACCAAGGAAAACTCCCATTCACTAACAATCAACAAGTTTTCCATCTTGTCCATTTGTATTTGCAGATCTAGGATGTAGATTTGAAGATCACTTGGAGTGCAAAGTTGCAAAGTTTCATTGTCAAATTTTTCATCTTCATGGAAACTCACCTACAAGTCAAATTCGATTGTTTCAGAACTTGAGATCTGAGGAAAAGTGGGTGCAGATCTGGGATCTCAGGACCACATTCACACTTTACATAAATTCAAATGGGACTAAGACATGAGTAAAGGTATCTCAGTCCTCTAGGTGGAATCTCTCAGTGATTTTTCGGGATTATGTTCCATTATCTGAAGATTTTGTGTTTGCCCCAAAAAATAACAGCGAGACTAAGACGAGACTAAAGGAGTCTTAGTCCTCCAAGTAATATTTCAATAGTTTTTTTTCATTTATATAATCCTTTTGGAATATCTAGGTACACATACCCTAACTTTGAGTTGTTCATTTTTAGTATTAAGAAGCTTCACTTTGTTCATTTTAAGTGTTTTGCATATCATAGTGTGGTTTCAAAAATTATTGTTTCCAAGCATTTTCTTGGTGGTGAACCCCTTAATATAATAGAACAACTCCTTCCTAAGTCATCCTAGTTGTGTATTAACTCACCTTGAGAGGTTGATAGTCAATCCTATTAGGATTCTTAGGACATATTTGAATGAACTAGGTAGAATAGGATAAAAAGGGCATCCTTTCTCCCCCATATTTTATCTACGTTTCATAAATGGATGTGGATGTCCAAGGCCTTGTAGTATCTCACCATCTCAAACAAGAAAATCATTACACTAAATCTTTCATGAAAGATACTACTCAATTACAATGACATTTTGAGGTTGAGATGCTATCCATAATGTCCCCTACTTTTTCTACTCCCCTAGATTGTAGGGGTCCATGGTTTCTTGTGGGTACAAATTATGGGAACACATAAGGTTACTAATCATGTTGTAAGATGAAGCAAAGGAAAGGGTGCTAAGAGATGGTTGTCTGTATCATTTGATTATGTTAGTAGATATTAATTTAAGATCTAACCATGATTATTAAAATAATTTATTTACTTAATTAAAGATTATAATTTATTGGTCAAATGTTGTTACTCTTTTCATGAAGTGTGTTCATTGAAAACAAACTTTTGCATGTTATTCAAGTGTATGTGGTCAAAATTTGGAACTTGTGTCATGTCATTAGCTGTGTTTTGCAATAAATTTTTGGGCATGACATTTGGTATCAAATTCATAGGTTAAAATTCAAGGTAACTCTATGGAACTCTAGGAAATATTTGGGCCTTGGTACTAAAATGTGTGTGTGAAAGCATCTAATCTACTTGTGATAAGTTGAATAAGTGGCATAAACTACTAAATCCGAGTTGAATGTGTTCTAAGTACTTTTAAAATAGGTAAAGGGATCCTAGATGTATTTTTATTCCATACCAGGATTTAATATACGTGGGATGCTAAGTTTTATTCCACCTTGAAACCAAGGAAATAGGGTTCCAACTTTTGGGAGATGGAACGACTAGGGTTTAGGACCTATTCCTATTTCGATTTTAGTTCATTCAAGGAAACCTTAGAGATCTCAATCTAGGGATGGAATGAATGAAAGAGATCTACAATAAGGTGTCCTAGGGTGTGATTAAAGATTGAAATGGGGTTCACCACCAATCTAGGGCTTGGAAATATAAGAAATGAATGTAACATGTAAAACCTAACTAGATGACCTAGGAAATGAAACTAAAAATAAGGATAACAACCTGAGAATTAATAGAGGTGCACCTGGAATAAAGATGACGTCAAAACAAGCTCCAAAACCCTAAAATTCTATTGTTTGAAATCTCACTGGGACTCATACGCCAGTCTGGGTAATTTAGTCCTAGACTAGGGTTTTTGTGTACAAGCTAGAATCTCTCAAGGACTATTCTGGATCTTCTAAAATCGAGAAAAGGTAGTACTTGGAATCATATGCCAAAATGGGCAACTAAGTCCTAGTATAGGGTTTTTAGGCAGGGTCTAGATCCTCTCATTGACTGATCTAGATCTATTGAAGACTAGAAAAAATGGTGTACTAGGACTCATACGCCTAGATTGTTGCAAAGTGTCTCATTTTGTCGTGAAGTATCCCAAGAGAAAATTTTTGAAGTAAAACTTTGTGAGCCTTTGGAGATGGATTAAATAAGAACTTTCCCATTGATTTCATGAAAATAGGTTGGATATATTTCTCTAGATCTTATTTTTTGTGAGCCTTGAAAACTTTGATAACTTTGTCATTTTAGCACTTTAGAAGGCTTCAAATCCATTTTTTCTTTAACATATAAACCTGCAATCACACAAAGAGAGAGAAAAAGTGTTTTTTTTGTTAGGGAATAGGGCTTTTCCTTGGTCAAACCCCATTTAGGTAATTAAACTTTATGATGAAACAATGAAACATGAACAATGATACCTTGAATGATGTCTTGAAATGTAAATCTGCAGTCTAACATGAAGTGGCCATCAAAAATGTAGATCTTGATCTTGAATTAGATGTGGAACAATACTTAACTTAGATATTTAATTCTAAATCACAACACTATCTCAACTACATACTTGATGCATTATGCATTTGACATGACGATGGATCTTGAATTACTGCAATAAATCTTCTTCAAATATGCCTTACAATTCTCTTCAATGTTCTTGAATGCTCGTGTGAACTCTTGTGAAGGTGCGCTTGGTTTCTTATGAAGTTCTAGGATTGCTTAGATGTTAAAATGATGACATAACCTTGTATTTATACTTATTTATGCCAAATTTTTTGAAATTACAACACTACAAGCTGACATCAGATCTAGGAAGATAAAATCTTGCCAAGAATTGAATTCAAAAGAGGTCCTGATTAAGGTAGGACTCATACACCAATTGTGGTGTATGAGTCCCAGTGGCCCAAAACTGGGGCAGAAAATCCAAGATAGGTCTTGTTTAATGTGAAACTTGAAATCAAGTCTGAAGACCTAGGTGGGACTCATACTTCCAAGGTGGTGTTTGAGTCCTAGGTCACCAAATCTGAAACACATGACCCAAAATCTTGAATTATGATTGGTTATTTGATAAGTTTCGGGATTATCTATGCAAAGATGTAATTAATAAGGCTTGTAGATGCAAAATAGGACCAATTAAGGCATAAATAAGCCCAATTAATGAATAAAGCCCTAGATTAGTGTGAAAGTGTTAGGATACACTTTATAACACCCTAAATAAGGAAAAATTAGGTTAATTTTATCATTAACTATTCATTCCCAAATTAAGTGTGAAAGAGGGGCTACTTCTTTTCTACACTTTATTTAGGCCCCACTTGAGTGAGAGGAGGAACTTGTTTCAAACACACACTAAAGTAGACATTCAAGAGGGGTCCATGTGTATGGATGTGGATGGTCTAGGATGAAAAACATCAAGGGGGTGGTCAAGCCCCTAGGATCCAAGATCCTACGTCAAACCAACCAAGCACAAAGTGACACACACAAGGTGTACAATATGTAGAAAAATAAGATACACAAACATACAATTTTAAAGACATATAGATGAAACAAAACAAAAAAAATGAGGATCAAGCTTCGATTTTTTGTTCTACAAATTATGGATCAGATCTAAGGTTGTTTATTTAAAATGCATGCTCACTCTAAGGTAACGAAACTTCAGGCTATTCGTTGGGTGAGTATTCAAAAAGGGTGGCTTACAAGTGGAACATGATGTCCACTATGCAAACCAAATGCATGCTCACAAGGGCTAGTGGAACCTGGGTATGTGCAAGATCATCATGGAAAAAATAGGCTCTTAAGTTGCAAAGAAAATTCAAAAAATCAGAGTTAGGAAATTTCACATAAAAATTTGAATAAGTTATCTATATTGTTTCAAAAATATGTAAGAATAGAATATGTAGAGAATTGAATTTAGTTTCTAAACTACTAGATTTATTTTAAAAAAAGAAAAATCTATTTGGGGAAAATTTGAAATTTCAATGCAGTAGTACTTAAATTTCAAGGAAAAAATAAGAAGTAGGTGTCTGTCTAACCACCCTAACCACAATAAAATGATAATATTTTTTTATAAAATTTTAGATATAAGTAGAGGACTCATGTCTCGATGTGATGTATATTTTTTGTAATTTTTTTCTAAGTAAATAATTAATTATGAATTTTTTATTACAACTTTTAAAAAATATAAAAACTCTTATGTCTGACCACCTTAACTTGGTCAAAACTTCATGAAATTCAATTCATTTTTTTTAATCCTATAGTATGCAAAGCATAGAATGTGACACGTGTTTCTAATTTAAAAAATGTGATTCCGTTTGAAGGCTATATTTTTTTTTCAATCAGCCTATCAATCAAGACTTTAGTCGTAATTCAAATAGAAAATGAATAATAATTATTTATTAAATTCAAAGTAAAGCATAATTATATTGCTAGAAAGCTAAGAATATCCTTTAAAAACCCTTTTCATTTCATCAATTTTGTGTAAAAAACAAGTTGTCAGCAACATGGGCCATCATATCACTTATATATCACCACTTTTTGGCCCATCATGATCCTGCACATACCCACCTTAATATGTCCACTAGGTGAGACCCCAAAGAGGTGAAACACATATGCACATAGCTGGTATGTGCTCATGCACACAAGCAAGTGGCTATGGGAAAGGGGCACCTATGTTCGACTCCCATATGTACAACCATTCCAAAGGTATACCTCCTGATAACTTTTATAAGGCATCAAAAAACAATGAACTTCATGTTTCATGAGGCAAGCAAAGCTTCATATGCTTGATACTAATGAACAAATAGGATAGCTCCACATGCAAGTAGAGTGTGTTATGTGTGAAGCCTAATTTTGCATTAGTCTTTTGATTTTTGACCTTTTACCTTTTTGCTTTGGGAGTATCCATGCGCATAAGAATTTTTAGTTCCGAAAGGCACACAATGCCCCATGTGGTGGCTATGTGCGTTTTAATTACCACTTTCCTTTCGAGAGCGGGTTGGGCCACGTGTTAGCTCAGTGGAAGATTTCTCAAAAATTATTTTCACAAACCTGAGAATACCCGCCCGCTTGACATGTAATCTCTTTGTTTTAGGTAAGTTGTGCTTTAAGAATCTTTCTCTTTGGAGTTTGTCAGAGCATAATTTTCTTTGTTTTTTAGGAGAAGTATTTGAGTCGGTGCTGCCAAGCCACGTGATTGGTCAAGAAAGACATTCTGCCAGGCTATTTTCTAGGATCCGAGTGATTATGGAGGGCAATCTTGTTAAAATATCTAAGGGACATTAATGCAACAGTTGAGAGCTGATGAGCGAAGATTGTTGTGTGCTAATTAAAGATCTATGATCATATTATGAGCTATTAGGTGCAAACATCTGGCAATAATTACTCCTAGTTTGAGGCGGAATTTCTCTCTCCTTTGCAGCTATAAATTTGAGTCGGTAGCAGAAGAGAAGAGTTCCTAAATTTTTCCCTTTCGGAAAAAAGTTCTTTAGTTTTCCATAGTAATAGAAAGTATTTTTTATTAAATTTTGTAGACCACTGCTTCACTTTGGCATGTTATATTTATTTTAACTCAAACTATTGTCAAATTGGAATCCGACCTGTATTTTAAAGTTTGTTTAATATTTAAAGTACAAACTATTTGGGAGAAATATTTTAAACTGTGCATGATATGGACTCTCTCAAATGTTCCTTTCTTTATATCTTCGCTCAGAATAAAAAATTATGTCTAGCTTAATTGGAGTAGTTTGATTATTTGATTTCCATGTTGTATATTTACATGATAAAGTGATAGCCTCTAGAAACTAGATTATTTCATTGGACTTCTTTGTTTTCTTTAAGGGTTATTGTTTCTTTGTGTTATGCTATATTAAGAGGAAAAGTCTATGCAGCTTTTGAATGTTTTATGTTAACTCTTGAAACTTATTTGTCTAATCGAATCTTAATGAACACATCCTACGGGTGGATTGAATGATTTCACTGTGCTTGTGTCTAGCCTTTGTTGTTCATTCTCTTCCCAACAATTTGTGGCATTTTGTGTCTATCATATCATTCATAGAAAAGAACTTGAGGTTTTGAAATGTTGAAAAAGCGTTGGTGCATAGCCACTTTTCATGTTTTATGTTTATATTTCCTTCTACCTTTTTCCCAAGCTCAAAGAAGAGCCAACTTTCTATAAAAATCCTAGAGGTATTCAATGAGGCACAAATTGGTCCCCCACTCGCTAAATTTCCTATAAGACTATCAAAGAGGTGCAAGCTTTGATTACCAACAGTTCTTTTTTTGGCACGCCCAGCGGGACAAAGGCTTTCTAAATGTCTAATTAGAAGTTTGAAATATTTCTTAAATCAGGTCGAAAATAAATTGGAAGTTACCCTCTTTGGTACCTAGGAGGAGAAGACTTACAAGTTTTGTATCGCTTGTAAGAAGTAGTAGAGCAAGGAGTAAGAGCCCAAAGTTTAGAGCTTTGTCTACTCCGCCTAAGGGCCGAAGTTTCCAAATAAGAATACCAGTTTACCCAATTCATAGGAACCTTTTCGCTATGGCTCATGTACCCCCTCTTGCTCCTAGAAATTTTTTGACCTGGGATAGTGGTAGTCCACTACAGCCACCTACTCCCCCAGATGTATGGCCCGCCATACCCACTAATGCCCTCAAGGCTATTTTGAAATTCTCTGGAGAAGACTTCAAAACCCCTTCCGAACACCTCCAAGACATAACAGAGTTATGTAGAGTACATAATATAGCAAAAGAAAACATTGCTATGAGACTTTTGGTGGCCTCATTCAAAGGAAAGGCTCAAGATTGGTACCGATCTTTGACTTCTGGTTCTATCAGCTCATGGGATAAACTGTGAGAAAAATTGTTCGAACACTTTTTGGATAAATGAGATCGCTCTTCAATGTTACATCAGTTAATCACCATCAAAAGAGCTCTGCAAGAAGCCATGAGCGAATTCACCTCCAAGTTTCATAAAACCTAACAGAGGATGTTCGTGACTGCCCAACCTCAAGCTGCAATGGCATTCAGGTTCTACTTGAAGGCTATTAATTTAGATATTACGGTGATGATAACCTCTATGGGAGGATATATCTTACCTGATGCATATGAATTGGCAGTGCATGTGGAGAATAGTTTGATTGATGAGGCGAAGCTTCCACCATGATCCCCTATGCCTATATTTACATAAATTTTAGGTGCGCCTCGAGAGGAATTTGCTCTGAACATTTCCACATCGTAGGTGATGGTTTTGGTTCCACCACTATCCATGTATGTGTACCCGACCACATAGCCAAGCACATCAGTTCTTCCTCAATAATGGAAGACATCAACAATATGAAGAGCCTCATGCAGTCCTTTGCCAATGAGTTAGTTCTAATCAAGTGGCAACAGGTGGCCCCTCCAAACCAAGCCACTCAGACCTATCATGGAGGAAGATTGTCCTATCAGCAGAACACATAACAAGGACCCTCGAGTTGGGGAGGTCAACAAGCGATGTCCAAAAACTAGATAGTTCCAGTCACCATGTCATTGCAGACAGTTAAGGACAACCAGAGCAAAGAGTTAATCCCAGGCCAAAACAACCTAGTAAAAGATGAAAATGTATGGTGCTTCCCATGTAATTATAGTCATATGCCCCAAAATTTTCTAAGGGAAAATATGCAACAAAATATAGTGGATCAAAGAAACAAAGGCATTCTTCTGAATGTGGAAGGGTACGACTCCTCAAAAATGGAAAATACCCACTTTAGAGTGAAAATGCAAGGAATGTCCATAGAAAAAGAGTTGGATATCACACCTAATCAAGAGCTATTCTCATAGATGGAGGAAGAGGATATGGTGTTCACAAATGAAGATCTGACAACGAGTGCTCCATAGGTGTAGTCGGACTACAATACCAGATCCAAGAGAAGGCTCATAGGAGAGTATGTGCAACAAGCCCTGCCTCGTCCTCAACCACGTCAACCACCACCATAGGAAAAACTATTGCTGCAGCCAAATGCTAGACCAACTCAATAGTAGTGCATTCCACCATTGCTCACAAAGGAGTTGGATAAGATGCCAAACCCATTCATGATGGATTGTTTTCCTCCAAAGCCAAGGGAAATTCTGTCATTTAGGCCAAAGGTTCCGCTAGTCAGAGTGCTCAACGTGGTGGAGCAGCTGAAGAAGGCACCTACCAGCGTATCCATATGGGATGTTATATCTATTCCTGAGCAAAAGACATTACTTCAGCAAGCATTGAAAAAATGAGGAACAAATACCGCAGACAAATGCAACTTTGTCAAGTGATCAAAGTAAAGATAAAGGACTTTGCGTCAGATGCTCAAGCTCTGAAAGTTGTAGCTTACACAAATGATGTAGGTAACACAAAAGAGAAAGAGGTAAGAAATTTGAAGCCCACACCTTTCATTTTAACATTAATTTTGGGAGATAAACTTTTGCACAATAATATGATCGATTTAGGAGCTAGTACAATAGTCATGCCAAAGCAAAAGGTAGATGCCTTAATGCTTAAGTATGAACCCCTTGAAAAGGGAATCATGCAATTGGATGGGAAGAAGGTTCTGACAGTTTATTAGATAAAAGATTTGTATTTAACCTTCTTTTCATACTTGAGCTAGACAGTCTCATAGGAATTAGTGTTGATAGACATCCCTTGATCTTTGGGATGTTTCTTTCCAAATATTTCACTACAAAGCTCGATGGATACTTGGCACTGGACTGGTCCCATGTGATATTGAGAACCACGCACAAGGAAAATATGAAGATCCTATTTGAATCTTTGCACCCTGAACATATAGTTGATAATGCAGTATTATGTTTTGAAGCAGCACATAACTCCTCAAAGCAAGAGGGATATTGTGTAGAAATGTTGGAAGATGAGGAAGACACAAGTGATCAGACTCTCAAAGAAGAGGTTCTCCTCAAACAGTTCATCAACTCTGACCTATTCAAAAAAATTCATGCAACGGGACTAGGCACATATGTGATCTTCGATGATGATTTGACCTATCTGACACTAATGAAGGATCGAGAGAAATATGATTATCTGATGGACTTGACCATCTATGGACCTTATTCTTTGATGTTGCTAAATGTAAAGCCAGTTCCAAAGTAGGGGTCTGATTATTATCCCCAATAGGATCGGAGACCCTCAAGGCCTATCACTTTCAATTCTCATGTTCTAATAATGATGCAGAATATGAAGCCTTGATCCACGGTCTAATTCTCACCGAGCGAATTAGAACAAAGAGGTTGTAGGCATTCAAAGATTCTAAACTAATTGTGAGCCAGGTCCTTAGGCAAGCAGCTGCTAAAAATACAAGAATGAAGTCATATAGACATCAGATATGGGATTTTATTGAAGGATTTGAAGATTTCAATGTGCGAGTCATTCCCCAATCCCAAAACAATGTAGCTGATTGGATGGCTTCAATAGGATCATAGTTTGTGTCGACTTTTGATTCAAAAACAAAGAAGAACACAGTCTAGATTATCATCCGACCATCAATCCCTGACAATGATCAGAACTGGAAAGTGTTTGAGAATGACACTCAGATCACCACCTTTATCCAGAAGTTGGAAGGAGTTTCCAACTATTCGCAAACAAGAGTCCAACCTTCTAAAGAGCAGGTTATCTAGCTAAAATAAAATAAGCTCCCTCGAGGCTTAATCTTCCTTGAAAATCTCTTTGATTATGAAGATGTAAGGAACAAAAAACAAAGTTTAACCACGGACGAAAAGGATTATGAGGAGCTCGATGTTAGAAGTAGTAGAAAGCTTAAAGTCAGAAGGAATGTTCTGTGAGAAGATAAAGAAAGGTTAAGGGATTTCTATTCTAGATACAACAGAGTTATATCCTGGACCTATGATGATCTTAGAGGATGCAATCTTGGAATAAGCCAACATACCATTGACTTGGTGGAAGGATCAAATCCCATCCGACAGAAGCAAAGGCCTATCAATCCAAAGTTCAAGGCGTTGATGGTGTAGGAGCTCACCAAATTGATTAAGTCTTGAATCATTTACCTGATCAAGCACTCAACTTGGGTGTCTAATCTGCTACCTATTCCGAAGAAGAATGGTGGCATTAGGCTTTGTGTTAATTTCTGAGATCTTAACAAAGCTTCATTGAAAGACCACTACCCTTTGTTTTCAATGGAGCAGATCCTGTAGAACGTGGCTAGATCAAAGATTTTTTTATTGCTTGATGGTTTCTTAGGGAATAACCAATTATATGTAAAGGAAGTTGATCAACATAAAATGACATTCACCACCAAGTGGGGAATGTTCACATATGCAAAAATTCCCTTCAGACTCTCAAATGTTGGTGCAACTTTTCAGTGAACAATAGACATTAATTTTATAGGACTGATCAATTTGATCCTTCCAATTTATTTGGATGACCTGAAAGTCTTTTCAAAATCAAAATTTGATCATTTTGATCATCTAGAACAGGTTTTCCACAAGTGTCAAAAGTTCAGGATTTCTTTAAATCACAAAAAATGTGTTTTTGAAGTACCTCAGAGTAAGCTACTTGGTTTTGTAGTATCCAAAGAGGGAATTGTAATAGATCTCAGAAGAGTGCAATCTATAATGGAGTTAACCCTATCGGTGAATCAGAAAGGGCTTCAATATTTCCTAAGGAAGATTAATTTTTTCATTCGATTCATTTCAGACTATGCGGGCATTGCAATACCTATCACATCTATGCTCAAGAAGAACTTAATGTTCAAATGGACACCCAAGGGAAAAGTGGCTTTTGAGCAGATAAAGATGGCTACCTTTGCTACTCTGGTGTTGGCTAACCCAGAATTTTCTAAATATTTCTTGCTTTATGTATACATTGGTCAGCATAGCATAGCTTTTGTGCTCACCCAAAAGGATGAAGAGAATAACAGGGAGCATCCGATTGTGTTACACTCAAGAACCCTCAAGGGTTATGAAACCAGATACAACTTTGTAGAAAAGAAGGCTTTTTCCATTGTGAAAAGCCTTAAAAAATTGACACTCGGTGTCGGCCAATAAAATCACCATCTTGGTTGCTCATCCTAGTGTACGGGAATATATTACTAAAGGAGAGATAACAAAGAAGAGGACCAATTGGATCACCAAGATCCTAGAGTATGACGTGGACATCATACCAACTAAGATAGTTCAGGGAAGAGGTCTCCACGAATACCTTGCATAGGAATCAGGTTCTGAAGCTAGGAAGGAGATTGATCAAGTCTACTCAAATCAATTTGAGTCCGATGACTCTTGGGTGGCAGATCAGACACGATATATGCAAAAGGGGTTCTATCCGATAAGCCTTCTAGTCCACAAATGGAGATACTACCAACTACAAGGTACTAGGTATGTATTAATTGAAGGGACTATTTAAAAGAAATTATGATGGTGTCTTGCTCTAATGTTTAGATAAGCACCAGGCGAAAAGGGTTCTTAAGGAATTTCATAGAATTCCTAAGGGTAGACACTTCTCTACCAAGACCACCACCTTGAAAATCATGTGAGCAATATACTTTTGGCCCTCGATGTTTTATGAAGTGCACCATTTTGTGTAGAAATGTACTTAGTGCCAATTCTTTGTTGGCAAAAGAAAAAAAAATTCCTTGCCCTTAAGTCCAATTGTAATCAAAGAGCCTTTTGCTCAATGGGGTTTGGATTTTTTTTTAATGATTAATCCTATCTCCACTGTTGGCCACAAATAGATTCTCATGGAGACTAATTACTTCACTAGGTGGATAGAGGCCATTGCCCTCAAAAATGCTATAGAGGGAAAGATTGTCAATTTTCTCGAGGAGTTAGTGACTACATTTGGTTCACCAAAAATCATCATATCAAACAATGCTCAGGCCTTTGTAGGTTCAAGAATGTCATATTTTTCTATCAAGAATGGGATCTACCTCAAGACTTCATCAAAATATTACCCACAAGTAAATGGGTTAGTGAAGTCAACTAATAAAAACCTAATTAGGTTAATCAAGTGCATTGGGTCTGAGCGACAAAGAGACTAGTACAAGCACCTGTGGGCTGCTCTGTGGGCGGATCAAATCACACCAAAGAAAATCCTAAAGGCATCTCCCTATGAATTAGTATATGGGAAAGTAGTGTTACCTATTTCCATGGAACTCCCCGCTTTACAACTACTGAAAGCCTTATAAATAGAGGGAAGCGGTGGAATGGAAGTATGGTTAGCCAAGCTCCTCAAACTTGAGGAGGATAGAGAAAAGGCCTTTGCAGCCATGATCAGTTGCTGATAGATGGTCAAGTGGTGGTTCGACAAGAAGACTTTTGACCCAAATTTCCAAAAAGGAAGCCTAGTGCTAAAGTACGACGAGCGCACTGTAAAACGAAGACAACATACCAAATTTAAAGTGATGTGGAAGGGACCCTTCTGAATTAGTACATGCAAGGAAAAAAATGCATACGAACTTGAAGATACGGGGGGAAATTCTTTAGATATAACGATGAATGGTATTTATCTAAAATTGTACCATTAAAGTACGTTGTTTTTTTATTTAATTACAGTTATGTACCGTATGTAAAAAAATTGTAAATACATTTTTGTCTTAAGAATAAGCCATGAAGAAAATAAGGAACATAGCAGAAGTAGAAAATTACTGTATTATATATATTCATAAAAAAATTACAAGTGTAATACAACCCAAGGCTCAAATTTTAACTCGAAGCGCTCTCGAGAAAAATCCAACAAGAGTCTTAGAGAAAAAAGAAGCAAAATGGAGGAAAAGTACAAAAAGATGAAAAGATTAGCCCTCCAATCGTACTTACGCAGGCAGGTTGCCCATAGTCATTATTTTCTTCTTCTTCTTCTTCTTTTTCTTCTTCTTCTTCTTCTTCTTCTTCTTCATTGACAGGGAAATGGGGGACACAACAACACATAGTGCATGGACTTCAACCTCTAGTCTCCGCGATTCTACACTAGAAACTCAAAATGTTTCCTAAATTCTAGCCCAGGAATGATTTCCATGCCATACTCTTGTAGGAAGTAACTAGCCACAAGCAGGGATAGTGAGCAATGACTTTCAAGGTCCATAGTGTGGAAGTCATTCAGAAAGGGTAACTAGGGCATGACCTTCCCATGATCAATGTGCCTGCAAAGGTCCATTGCACTCGAAATGTTGACATCCAGGATAGAAACTTGCACAATCTTGTTGAGGCCTTCCAATAGAGAGGCATCAAACATTCAATGGCAAAGCTCCACTATCTAGGGTTTGGTGATATTCAAGTCCAGGAGGGAGGCCACAAAGCAAGACACGACGTTGTAATTCCTCCTCATTTGGTTCTAATCCTCAATAAATTCTTGGTCAATGACCCAATGTAATACAATTATCCTAAGGCAGTCACACCTCTTCACTAGGCACTTAATTCTATCAGCAGTGATCTTCCTAGTGAAGGTGTATTGTAGCCTTCATGGAAGGAGACGAACATGAGTTCTTAGGCTAGCAGACATAGCTAAAAGCAACAGAGCGAAGGATGATATGGAGATAGTGAAAAGGTTGGCTAAACTTAAAAGACTTAGTTTTGAATGAATATTTCATTAACGTGGCATGGCTATTTATATAAAAGAGGTGTCAACAAATCCAAATAGTGGAAAGTCTATTTTTGGTTGGATGGCAATGGAAAAAATATCAATGAAATCAGAGGATAGGGGATAAATCATACAAAGAACATAATATAAGGTCCTAGAAATTAAATTTGGGTGTTTGGAGTAAATGCTCACATAAGTTGATCGTCAACATGTGTCCTTTTCCATCATCAGCACCAGCTAGCTTGCTTATGTGAAAAGACATGGATTAAAGCACTAAAACTTGACAAATTAAATGAGCGCATCTTTTCAAAGGTACCTTGCATCACCTACGCATGATTATCATAACCAAAATCATGCTCCCTAAGATAATGAGCTTATTTGTAAAGAAAGGTAGTGAAGAGAACATACTAATTCCGTTCTCATAGATTTTTTGGTATTCTCGAGGGATACAAATCTCAAACCCACACATATCACCTCGTTGGTATCATTTAATATACTAGCGGTAATGGCATAGCCCTAACTACATGTACGTGCTAAGGGAATTAACTACACCAAAAAGTAGATTTTTCTAAAGTAGAAAAAGGCAAGTGGCCATTTTCAATGAAGAAACTCTCTGCAACTTCTTGAAGTAGCCATGGTGGAGCCATCAACGACTCATAGAAGGGTTGAAGCTTCATCAAGAAGGCCTAGTTTTTCCAATAGCTTTGGGAAAAACTTGTTTTCCAATGCCCCAGTACCTGAGGAGTGACCATTGAAATTTTGTAGAAGGGTGCAAGTAGATAAAAGTGTTCCCAAAGAGGCGGTGCAAGATGCTGCCGATAATATTTTTGATCCAAAATTGGCAAAAAACCCTAAGAACTTTAGGGAGGGAGCATTTCAAAGAATTTTAGATCATGCTACATTTGATGGTTTTACCTCTCGGCTCTAGAATTGTGGTTTTCCACAATTCATGTTTCCTGTTGTACACCCATGCCCAGAGTTAGTACATGCATGTGCCAAAAGGTTCAACAGAGAAACTGGAACCATTAGGTGCAACAAGATCAAGGTCACAATTACCACTGAAGCTATATAGGATATGTTTTGTATCCCTACCAACTAGGGTGTTGAGCCATTTGTTGAGGAAATAATGGAGATTCTCTCGGAAGAAGAAAACCAGAAAGAAAGCTTCTATGAGAAAGAGACGAAGGAAAGGCCACCGAGAGGTCATTTTTTTTTCCTCTTGCACATAAAAAGTTCAAGAGTGACACACAAGATCTTCTCTCGATGTTGACTTGGATTTTTTTCTTGGATAACGATGAGGTGGTTCATTCCTTCCAGGTGATCTTGGCCCTAATACTCAAATGGGAGAGAGGGCAGAGACGTTATGACTTTGTTGATGTAGTAGTTACAAGCATGTTGGAGGAATTAAAGAATTACTATACCAAGTACAAATTCAGGTATTCTTCTTTCTTGGCTCACTTGATTCTACATCAAAATTTTGGATTTCTAGAGAAACATTTGCATGTTTCTAGGCTCGATCTAAATGGTTTATGTTATCCAATTTCTATATGGACCTACGTATTGTCAAAAACATATAATTATTATTGGTTTTCCAACCATTTTCTGAAACTGGTGCTCCAAGAATTGTTGCCACATCCTCTGGCCCATTTTTCTCTTGAGGTTTTGTAATGGATCAAAACTGTGCTGACTCCAATGGATTATTTCTTCAGAGAGGGTTTTACATTTATTAGATTTCAAAGTTTTGTCGGAGAACCTTTTCGACTCCCTAGATTTGTAAGGGATAGAGTTTTGTGTTGGAGGCATGTTGTCAAGAAACCCTGGCTGACAACGCCTATGGTTCAGGAAGGAACAAGAAAAAGTTATATCTGCTTCCCCTCTGCATTTCCAACACTAAGGTGACACTAGACAAGTGGAAGGTGCAGACTGAGCTCACAAATCTACTGGCTGCCCTAGGCTTAGTGCTTATCTATGACATGTGGGATTATAATCCAACAAGGATTTTCACTTTGAAACATGAGATTCGGGAGTATGTGGAGTCCAAAAAGAATCCAACTCAAGATAGGGAAGAATTATACATCAACTTGGCCCTCATACCAACCAAATGACCAAGGTGGCTAAGTTTCTATACACAGCGGGTGGAGCATCAAAGGAGCCTTTTGATAAATTAAACCCTCAGAAATCAAATGAAGCACAAGGGATGGTCAAAAAGGAAGAAGACGTATTTCAGAAGGTTTTGACAAGAGATGGGATGCCCAAATAGGTTGCTCAAAGATTTTGATCCACATGATGAACAGTTCAAGGAAATTTATGACCGAGAGGCTGATACCGACAATAGAAACCTAAAGACCAGTCACGAGATAACAGAGGAATGACTTCCACATCATACTTCTTGACCCCAAGAGTCCGACAGAAGAAGGATCTCAAAGAAAATGGACTCACAAGCCACGTCATTTGCAATTTCTGAAGTAAGGGAAAGAGATTCTAACGATCCCCAAGAGGGTCTATTATGGAACAAGAGGGCCAAGCTTCAATGGGATCATCTACTAAAGGATCAAAATGTGCAAGTTCAAGTAGGGGAAAGAGGAGGTGAGTGAAAGACCTAGGTACACCCGAAGTAGCAATTGGGGTAGAAGAAGAAGCGGAGTCTATTCGGCAAAATGTTTTGATCATCACCATCTAGATAAGTCTCACTCCCCCTCTTCTTCTTGTCACTGTGTCTCTAATTACTCCTTTCCCCCATCCATTTAAAAGAATCCTCTGTCTATAGACTCTGAGCTTCTGGTCCTCAATGAGCCCCCTGCTATTTTTAATACACCCTATGATGTACCCTCGCGTGTCGAGTGATCAACATCTACTTCAACCATTGTTGATTCTTTAATCGCCATTTCTAGGGCCCCTATCAAGAAAGAAGAACCATCCATTATGCCCATTACCCCAAGTTTGTCCTCATTTGGGAAAAAATATCCCATTCCTCCCACTTCCCTTTTTACTTCGATTGGTCTTTCTCAGGCCCAATCTCAATTTGGCATCCCACCATTTTCCATGATTATCCTCCTATTTTCCTCCCCACATGCTCATACGTCTGAGGTCTCTCCTTCTGTCACTCTTTTTAGTCTCCCTCCCAGTGCTTCCATTGCAGCGCAAAGCATTGACACCCCATAGACTCTGCAAGATCATTTTGAAGAAACTAAGCAAGCCTGACAAGCCATGAAGTAGAAAAGGTTATTGATGAATGTTGAACTGTTGGCCACCAAGATGATTCAAACCCATTTCAATGAAGATCAAAATTCTCTATGGATTTATACCATGAGCTACTAGTATCCCAACTCGAAGGACAAATGTAGATGGAGGATTATGACATCACGGTCATGGGTCTAGATTTGAATGAAATCCACCTGCGTGACAAGGTAGATCTAGCCAAGACCACCCAGAAGGTAGTATATGCGGATTATGAAAGGTTGGATTGGAAATTGAAGAAGTGTGAGGCAAAGCTGGCAAATGTAAGGGAAATAGTGAATAGGTTGCAAACAAAAATCAAAGCCCAAGATGTTAAAATGGCTTGAGTAAGGCAAATACAGGACCAGTAGGAGAAAGCAACAAGATCGCTCGTGGAGGTCCAAGGTGAACAGTTTCAACTATATGCTGAGATTGATAGGTTGAAATTTGAGCCTGTTTCTGAATGCCAATCAAAAGCAAAGGACCAACATACTCAAGAAATCATAAAGAGAGAGCTAGATGGAATCTGATCTCAGGCTTCCAATAATTTTCAAAAGGCCTAGGCTAAAGTGGAAAGGTTGAAACATGACAAGCAAGAGGTCAAGTCTACTTTGCAAGCTCATGATCAAGAGAACGGAAGATTAGGCTCTAAGCTAGTGAATTCCATCAAAGAGAGGAATCAAATGGAGGAGAATATGGAAGCAAAGAAGGCTCAGTTACAACAAGAGCTAGCAACTGCACAAATATATATGACCCTTCCTGTGTTAAAAAGGTTGTTATCCACCTTCTAGGAGTGAATCATAATTGCACTCACCATCATTAAACCATCTCTACAGTTTCTGAAGGATGCTTGGGAATTAAATGAAAGGGTTAGCCCACTGGTCGACCAGATTTTTCAAGAGTATACCCCCTGAGTAGTAGAGTCTCAGATTCTAATTTCCAAGTTGTGTGTGGCCACCGATGAGGCTTTGAGAAGTGCAAGAATTCTAGATCGAACGGTCACCTCCAATAAAGCAAGCAAATTTTCCCACTACCACAAGGTCACAGCGAAGAGCAAGGAACATCAGGTAGTGTTGAACAAGAGGGTCAATAAAATCAAGAAGGATTTTAGCATCTTGCATAGCTTAATATTTTCTTCCTTCCTTCATCAAACGGAGATATGTTATCAGTCGATCATGTTATAGATGAAATTAGACATAAGGTTCATGCTTCTATAGAACTCCTAGGTTCGAGTGCAATATCCACTGCCTATGATGTCGAGCGTGAAATTATTCCACTTTCTTCTCTCTATTATCACTTGGGAGTTGTTTCAACAATATGGGGATGTGTTTCCTTTAAAGAAGTATTTGAGCTAGATCAGGCATACAATGTCATTTGTTATCTTGTCTGATCGATTGATGTGGATTGGGAGATGCAACATTCCACTTTCCTCAAACTCCAAGAATTTCCAAAGGTCTAGGTTTGTGCCTCCGCAAGCGAAGGTCCCCTGTGAGTCACCAAAACTGTGAAGCAAATTTTTCCTTAGTCTTTTGATTTTCGGCCTTTTACCTTTTTTCTTCGAGAGAATCCATGCACAAAAGAAGTTTTGGTTTCGAAAGGCACGCAATGCGCCATGTCGTGGTTGCACATGTTTTAATTACTGCTTTCCTTTCGGGAGAAGCTTGGGCCACGTGTCATCTCAATGAAATATTTCTCAAAAATTATTTTCACAAACCTAAGAATACCCGCCCAGTCGAAATGTCATCTCTTCGCTACAGGGAAGCTATGCTTTAAGAAGCTTTCTCTTCAAAGTTTGGCAGAGTGTACTTTTCTCTGATTCTCAGGAGAAGGATTTGAGTTGGTGTTGCCAAACCAAGTGATTTTTCAAACAAGACTTTCTTCTAGGATGTTTTCTAGGATCTGAGTGATTATGGAGGGAAATGTTTGCTAAAATATCTAAGGGACATTAATGTAGCAGTTGAGAGTTGATGAGCGAAGATTGTCATGACCTAATTAAAGATCTATGATCAGATTTTGAGCTATCAGGTGCAGACTTCTAGTAGCAATTATTCTTGGGATGAGGTGGCATTTCTCTCTCCTTTTTTGCTATAAATTTGAGGTGGCAACACAAGAGAAGAGTTCCTAAATTTTTCCCTTTCGAAAAAAAGTTCTTTAGTTTTCCATAGTAATAGAAAGTATTTTTATTAAAGTTTGCAAACCATTGCTTCACTCTAGCATGTTGTATCTTTTTTAACTCAAACTATTGTCGGATTGGAATTTGAGCTCTATTTTAAAGTTCAAATAATATTTGAAGTACAAAATATTTGGGAGAAATATTTGAAACTATGCATGATATGGCCTCCGTCAAACGTTCCTTTCTTTATATCTTCATTCAGAATAAAAAACTGTCTAGCTTAATTTGAATTATTTTATTATTTTATTTCCATGTTGTATGTTTACATGATAAAGTAATAGCCTATAGAAACTGGATTATGTCATTGGACTTCTCTATTTTCTTTAAGGGTTATTGTTTCTTTGTGTTATGCTATATTAAGAGGAAGAGTCTATGCAGCTTTTCAATGTTTTTTGTTAAGTCTTGAAACTTTTGTGTTTGATCAGATCTTAATGAACACTTCCTACGGATGGATTGAATGACTGCACTGTACTTGTATCTAGCCTCTTTTGTTCATTCTCATTCCCAACAATGAAGGGTTGTAGCATTTTGTGTCTATCATATCATTCATAGAAAAGAACTTGAGGTTTTGAAATGTTGTAAAAGCGTTGGCGCATCACCACTTTTCATGTTTTATGTATACATTTCTTTCTAACTTTTCCCTAAACTCAGAGAAGAGCCGACTTTCTATAAAAATCCTAGAGGTTTTCAGTGAGGCATAGATTGGTCCCCCACTCACTAAATTTCTCATAGGACTGTTGGAGAGGCGCAAACTTTGATGATCAACATAATGCAAGGTGGCCATATAACAAATATTGTAAATGCAAAATATTGTAAGGTATGTTCAAATGGATTTTTCTTAGTTCATATATAAGGTCTCTTCATAGGGAACATCATGCCTAATGTCTCTAAGAGAGGAAAAATCAAAAAAATATCATGCTCTCAGAGGAAATCAAACCTAACGACACCACCAAGAAAAGGATGCATTGCAAGAATAAAGAAAATCACACAATGAAACATGAGTGTCGATGTATGCCCCCACTTTAAAGAGGTTGCTAACACCATTGTTGTGAGAAATTTCTTTAAATAGAAGAAGACATGAGAGCTTATTCGAGAAGCCCTATGCCAAGTCATATTTTTTTGAATACTATATCATGAAAAGGGGTTGCATAGCTCAATACATCACATGTGAGCCAATGTAAATCATGTCATCTACATCCCAAGATTTCTGTTATATATACATGGTAGGTGGTCAAATAGCTAAAAGAGACAACAACGAGTGACATACGAGGACAAGGCTACCTAACTCCTTGCCCCCACTTAGTGTAGGACAAGGATGAACTGAAACGATTGATGAGATATTTGAAATTCGGTATCAATTAGAGGAGTTAGGTGCTTCAACACAAGGAAGAGAACCACAATCCTTAAGATGTTGAATTTTATCACTTAAAGCCTTACATTCATTAGTACCATGACAATGAACTCTTGTAGTAAAATTTATTTCATGTTCTTGGAGGGAGAGATATCAAATGATCTTGGAGGAGTCTCGACAAGATATTCTCTTGATCAATAGTAGAGGATGTTTTGTTATTTTTCAACAAAGATATCTCTTGCTTAGTACAATGTGTCATACGTACACAAGACTCTTTAGATTGTGAGATTTTTTACTCTCCTTTATAGGAGGGTGTAAAGTCTAATGAATTCCAATCATGTTATTTTTTTGAGTGATGACATTGATATTAAGCGAATATTTCTCTATTTCCTTCAAAGGAAAATAACGAAGACCACTAGTGTCCATCAGTTTAGGATGCACTAATGTTAAAGTTGGCTTAGAGGAATCTTTTTGTAATTGTAGACATGTAAAATTGACTTGACACCTATCACACACATCGAACAACATCGAACAACATCGAACAACATTGAACAACATTGAACAGCATTATACAGCCTAAAACAACGTCAAACAATATGGAACATCATCTCTGATCAACTCAGAATGACTTGAAATCATCTTGTAACACCTCGAAATGACTCAGAATCATCTCGAAACACCTCAAAATGACTCGCAATCATCCCGTAACACCTCAAAATGACTCAGAATCATCTTGCAACACCTCAAAATGACTCAAAATCAACTTGTAACACCTCATAATGACTCAAAATCATCTCGTAACACCTCATAATGACTCAGAATCATCCTGCAATGCCTCAGAATGACTCAAAAATATCTCATAATACCTTGGAATCATCTCGTAACACCTTGAAATGACTCAAAATCATCTTGTAATGCCTCAGAATGACTCAGAATCATCTCGTAACACCTTAGAATGACTTGGAACCATCTTGTAACACCTTATAATAACTTCCCATAATGTCTCAAAACATCTCAGAATCACCTTGAAATAACTTGGAATCATCCCGTAATGACTCGCATCATCTCGCATCATCTCATAATCACCCCAGAACATCTTGAAATTATCCTGTAATATCTCATATCATCTCAGAATTATACCACAACATTCCCACATCGCACCACATCACACCAAATTGCATCACATCAAAAACCCTAATTCCTCTATTAATTGAATAATACAACATTATTTAATTAATTCACCTTTTTGACATTTCAGACAAATCAAATAAGTTTCATTTATTTAATAAAGTCCTAAAAACCCTAATTCCTCTATTGATTAAATAAAACAACATTATTTAATTAATTAATTTTTTATCACTTCAGACAAATCAAATAAATTTCATTTTATTTAATAAAGTCCCAAAATCCCTAATTTTGCTATTAATTAAATAAAACAACATTATTTGATTAATTCACATTTCATCATTTTGACCAATTAAATAAATCATATTTATTTAATAAATTCATAATCCCATCTTATTTCATCTTGATTGATTGAATAATGCCAATTATTTAATTACGTCACTAAATCACCTTATTCCTCTAAATTGATTAAATTATTAAATAATAATTTAATTACAACACTTTCCCTCCAAAATTTTGAATTAAATCAAACTATTCAAATCAATTATTAAAAATCAAATCAAACTAAAGCAACTTTGTTTGCAAAAGTCAAACTTGATTTGCACATTCAAATCCCAAAAAGGAATTAATTAATTAAATCAATTAATTCATATTCCTCACCCACTTTTTGATTGAGAAAATTATGATTGTTGACTAAGCAATCTAATTTGTTAACTAATCAATCTAAATTGTTAACTGATCAATCTATTCTATTAACTAAACAATCTATTATGTTAGCTAAAAAATCTATTTTGTCAATTAAAACATCACATTCCTAACTAAGCCATCACATTCTTGACTGATCAATCTATTATGTGAATAGATCAATCACATCCTTGACTGGCCAATCTATTTCCCAATCACACAAATTGTGCAATCAACTTTGCACAATTCTCTCATGTCTAAATCCTCTCAACACACTCCAACTGTTGATCTAGATATTCTTAAAAACAATCTTGATCATCCATTTCAAATCAGCTTTTCTATATAACAAACCCCTTTCCTCGCAAAAAAGGATTAGAGAATCAACATACATTGAGCCACGAAGTGCTATCAAGATCACACTTGAGATATCTTCACCATTTTCTTTGATCAACCAAGCACAACGAGCATTCATCCACACTTTGCACACGAACTTTGGAGTCTTCACTGTGATAAGAGTAATCCAACATCAAGTGAATACACTCTGCTACGGGATGGTAAAAGCTATCTTTTGTTCTCATTTGGTAATTAATAGGTTCCTCATCATGCTTGCAATATAATAGTTCAATCTCATATGTGTAGGAGTTTTTAGATTTTAGATTTGTGTATTTTGGTTGTAGATTAGATTTCTTTGTCAGATTGCTTGCATGTCTTTCTTGGATTTGAATCTAACGTCCTTTCTCACCCTCACACAATAATAGTGTTAATATTTATTGAAGCCTTGCTTTTTTATTTCAAGGGACAATAACCAAGACCATTAGTTTTTACTTGTGTGTTAGGCTCTATAGGAACACATATACCTTGTTCTCTAGCACCACATCCTTTTCCACTATACCCAAGTTGTTTTATAAGTTCATAACCTTTTCCATAAATCTTTTTCATTTATTTTGGATTTGGTGGTTGCTCATAATCAGCTTCATCAAAAAAATTTGTGTAATTTGTTGTATTTTTTTCTAAAGTGATTGAGGTGGATGCTTTCGAAGGGTCTTCCAAATTTTGTGTTGACATTACCGCTTTTTTTTTCCCTTTTCAAAATATTTTGTTATGATCTTGTATTCTCCCATGAATGATGTGAAATCTAAGGAACCCCAATCCTCTTCTAATAACTTTGTGACCTCCTCAATATGTTTTTCTTGCATGGGTTCCACTTGTCTAGTTGGTGTTAATTTTGCCAAAGGATTCACCTTTCCTTTCTCAATTTTCAAACAATTGTTTGGTTCAGGGTCAGCTTTGATTATACCCACTTTGTTATTGTAGATGTACTTCATTATATGATGAAGATTTGAAGGCACTCCATTCATTGCATGGATCCATGGTCTACCTAAAAGAATATTATATGAAAGATCATGAGGCATAACATAGATAGGGGTTTGTAATGTAACTTCTTCAACTATAATAGGTAATGTAATCACACCAAGCGGTCATTTTCCCACTTTATCAAACCCACTAATAGATATAGAGGCATGTTGAATTTTTTATTTATCCATGCCACGTCTATCCAAAAGGGTCACACTACACGTATTAAGAGTAGAGGCATTGTCAACAAGGGTTCTTTTTATTCCCCACCTATAATAGTTAGCTATTATCATGAAAGCGTCATTTTGTTTTTGCACTTCTAGCGAGGGTAACTCATCTTGATGGAAAGTAATGTCTAATTTTACCTAAGTTATAGCTTGAATTTGGGTTGCTACTTCATTTGATTGCACATTAGAGGGAGAACTTCTTGTAAGGCACTTTGAATCATGTTATGATAATGAGGGGAGGCTTGAATAAGGTCCCATCATGATCATTCTTTAGTTGTTCAACAAGATTGTACTCCTTTTCATTATGTGAAGAAAAACGAGGGGCACTAGGCAAGATGGGGTTAGGAAATGGGAGGGATTTTGAAGGTGTTTGTCTTGGTTGCAGATTTCTAGTGTTACATGTATGAGCAACGATATTATAACTCAACTTCTATCAAACATTATTCTTATTTGTTTCGAGGATAAAGACGGGTTTGTTTTGAGGTTTGAGTGATGGTTGATAAAGGATGAGTTTAGGGTTGTTTTGAGTTTGTGGTTTGTGTGATGGTTGGTAAATAATTACAGGATTCTTAGGATGTCCCATAGGCTATATAGGAGGTCCATTAATAAAGGGGGATCTAATGGACACTTGTGCATTCATAGCCTCAGCGGTTTCGATTTGATGTCTTTCTAATGAAGGGGAGTCTAGTTTCATATTTTCACCATCATCTAAGGAATCCAAATTACTCTTGTTAATATTTTCATTTTCTTGCACCATGATATCCTCCCTAGGAGGCTTTTTTTAGGAGAACTAAAAACTAGATGTTAATGGCATTCAAAGGTTGGTTATTTTAAAATGATTTCAACATAAGTAAGGGAGTTATCACTGGTTGGATTGTCTTGCTTATCAATGATGGGATTCTCTTGTTTAATAATTTTTTTACTAGGGGAAGAGAGGCAACTAATATTTTCATGACTTTCATCAATTGGATTTTTTAACATCAAAGTATCTTCTTCACAACTAGGAGAGATACTAGGAGAAGAACACATGTGATTGTCATTATTGTCTATAGTTTCATTCCTTTGTCCCATAATGTCTTCCAAAATGGGATAGGTAGGGGAGGAAATATAAATAGTATTTTCATAGATCTTAAAGGTTTGGTTATCTAACACCAACCTATCATCCTCACTTACAATATGATTGTCATGATTCCTTACAACTGCATCCTCTTTCACTAAAATGTTCTCATAATCAAGGGATGAATGGAAATTAGGTAGGGTGATGTTTATAAATGTTTCTATGATCTCGTTATCTTGTGCCATAACATCTTCCCAAGGGGAAGGAGGAGAAGGTCAAGCAAGACTTTCATGATCCTCAATGATTGCATCTTCTTTCACCAAGATACCTTCATCACTAATAGGAGAGGTATTGGGAGAAGAACAAACATGATCATCATTTTTATCTATGCTTGTATCCTCTTCTATCACATCATTCCCACAAGTAGGAGAGATAAGAAGGGGTGTAGGTTTAAGGAAAGTGTCAACATTTTCATTCTCTTGCACTAAGAAACTCTCATAACTAGGAAATGTATTGAACGAATGACTAACATGCTTATTGATGAACTTTTTCTTTGTAAACTTAGAAAAGAAAGATACTAACATTTGTGACAAGTAATCTATGCAAATTGAAAATGGAATGAGACTTAAAATGCAATGAAATGACCCATAATGAAATGTATAAATGCAATTTTTAGATTCTAAACAAGGTAATTTTCTAATTACACTATGAAACAATCTAAAAATGAAATGTTGTAAATGTCGTTTTGAAATTTGAAAATGCACTAAATGAAGAAAATAAAGCTAGATTTAATGAAATTAAGCTAGATTTAATGAAATTAAGCTAGATTTAATGAAATTAATGAACAAAAACTCAGTAAACTGAAACAGATAGCTAACAACAACAAACAAAAATACACAAATGATGTTTTTAATGTTGTAAAAGGTAGTTTTAGGTCTAATCTGGGACTAATTTTCCTAGAGGGGTGTATGAGTCCTATTCAGTGTTTTTGAAGGATTCAAATACTGAAAAATACACAACACAGAATTCCCAAAAAGTAGACAAAACAACCTGTACTAGGACTAAATCACCCAGAGGGGCATATGAGTCCTAGATTAGGGTTTTTGCACCAAATTTAGCAAATTTTGAGTTGTTTCTAAGGTTTCTAACTTGTATTTTGTGTTGACTATTTGTAATTCCAAAATTTTAATGAAATTGAATGATCTAAAATGCAAAAAATGCAACCTATATGCACTTTTCACTAATGCAAAATTTAGAAATGCTAGATGCCAATTAACTAATGCAAGACCTAATGTAAGATAAATCTAAGACTATGATGCACTCCAAATCATAAATAATATATTCTAAAGGCTAGGTTCACCAAAATGAAACCAAGGAAATAGGGTTCCAACTTTTGGGAGATGGAACGACTAGGGTTTATGACCTATTCCTATTTTACTTTTACTTTATTCAAGGAAACATTAGAGATCTCAATGTAGGGATGGAATGAAGGAAATATATCTATAATAAGGTGTCTTAGGGTGTGATTGAAGATTGAAAGGGGGTTCACCACCAAGCTAGGGCTTGGAAAGACAATAAATAAATGTAACATGCAAAACCTAACTAGATGACCTAGGATATGAAATGAAAAATCGGGATAACAAACTAAGAATGAATAGAGGTGCACCTAGAATAAATATGAGGTCAAAAAAATCTCTAAAACCCTAAAAAAAAATTATTTGAAGCTCACTAGGACTCATATGCTAGTCTGGGTGATTTAGTCCCAAACTAGGGTTTCTATGCAGAAACTAGAATCTCCCCAAGACTATTTTGGATCTTCTAAAAATTTAGAAAAAGGTGGTACTTGAACTCATAATCCAGAATGGGTAATTTGGTATTGGCATAGGGTTTTTAGGTAGGGTTTGGAACCTCTTAGTGACTGATTTGGATCTGATGAAGAATGAAAAAAGTGGTGTATTGGGACTCATACGCCCAAACTATTGCAAAGTGTCTCGTTTTGTCATGAAGTGTCCCAAGAGTAGAATTTTGAAGTGAATCTTTGTGAGCCTCTAGAGATGAATCAAATAAGAACTTTACCATTTACTTCATACAAATAGGTTGGATATCTTGTTCTAGATCTAATTTTTTGTGAGTCTTGACAACTTTTCATGATATCCTTGATAACTTTTAAAACTTTGTCATTTTAGCACTTTTGAAGGCTTCGAATCCACTTTCTCTTCAACCTATAAACCTAAAATCACACAAAGAGAGTGAAAAAGTGTTTTTTTGTTAGGGAATAGGGGTTTTCCTTGGTCAAACCCCATTTAGGTAATTAAACATTATGATGAAACAATGAAAAATTAACATGAAACATGAAACATGAACAATGATACCTTGAATGATGTTTTAAAATGTAAATCTAAAAAATATAACATTTAGTGGCCATGAAGAATGTAGATATTTATCTTGAATTAGATGTGGAACAATACTTAACTTGGATATTGAATGTTATATCACAACACTAGCTCAACAACATGCTTGATGCATTATGCCTTGGACATGAAAATGGATCTTGAATTGCTACAATAAATCTTCTTCAAATCTTCCTTTCAATGCTCTTGAATTTTCTTAAATAATCTTGTGAACTCTTGTGAAGGTTCTCTTGATTTCTTATGAAGTTCTAGGATTGCTTAGATGTTAAAATGATGAAATAAAATTGTATTTATACTTGTTTATGCCAAATTTCCTGAAGTTACAACACTACAAGCCGACATCAAATCAAGGAAGATAAAATCCTAGAAAGAATTAAATTCAAAATAGGTCCTAATTAGAGTGGGACTCATACACCAGTTGTGGCGTACGAGTCCCAATGGCTAAAAATTGGAGCACAAACTCCAAGATAGGTCATGTTTAATGTGAAACTTGAAATCAGCCCCACGACCTAGGTGGGACTCATACGCCCAATGTGGCGTATGAGTCCCAAATCACTAGATCTGGAACACATGACCCAAAACCTTGAATTATGATTGGTTATTTGATAAGTGTTGGTATTATCCACGGAAAGATGCAATTAATAAGGCTTGTAGATGCAAAATAGGAACTTTATTAAGGCATAAATAAGCCTAATTAATTAATAAAATCCTAGATTAGTGTGAAATTGTTAGGATACACTTTACAAAACCCTAAATAATGCAAAATTAGGTTCATTTTATCATTAATTATTCATTCCCAAATTAAGTGTGAAAAAGGGCTAGTTTTTTTCTACACTACACCTTATATTTAAAATAATAATATCTTTAGGGTTATGTAAATCCTTGGAGAGTCATGGAACATATATTTGTATCAGCCCTAGCATAAATCTTTGAGTTAGAGTAATAATTTTTTCAAACATAAGTGTTTGATAATTCTTTAAAATGTGTGAAACGTCATGGAAACCCCTTGTAATATTGTGTTTTAAATATTTTGGTGACTACTCAATAAGACAATCGAACCTCTTCTTGGTGACCATTACATGGGTCAAAAATTAGTTAGAAGTATAAATTTATTTAGGAAATCTTGCTTATCTTGTTGATTAATTGACTTGACGAAAAATGAAATTAGCAAGATAAACATAAAACAAAGTAAATGATTGAAATTAAAGAAATGAAATAGTTGTTCCCTTAGATCAATTAGGGATTAATAAGGGTGATTAGCCTTGAGATATATGCAATATTCAAATTTATTTCATTTATTGTATGTCAAACAAAAGTGAATGACAATGGAACTCTCATTGAAGTTGAATTTTTATGAGAAAATTATTGTGAAAACTAGATTTGTTGAGTGAGTAAACCTATAAAATTTGTGCATAACGTAACATAACCATATTAAGGAATATGAGGAATCTAGGAAGACAACTCCTATACATTTAATTGGTTAGTAATGCTGAAGAAAAGTGGTTGTACTAAGAAACCTCGTGCAAGTATAAAACCTTGTTTTAAACAAGAAAACTAATATTGTTGAGCAAACAACCTTTGACAATTTTGATAAAATGATGAACTATAGGCCTTAAGCAACTAGAATAGTTGGAAGGCATCATATAAAACCACTAAAGCTTTTGGAATTCATTATAAACTAGGAAACACGTTCTAAAATTTAGATGTTTGGGAATTTAAGATAATAAGGTTAAGTAGGAGTGATCATAATGCAAGTGTGAAGGTTAAATTAATAACATGTGAAATAAATTCATTTTCGGCCCTTAAAATATGGAAAGTTCTTGTATGATATAATAGACCAAACCGTGGATGGTTAGTGAAAACGCTATTTAGAGCACCTACTCTCTTAAGAGTGTTTCCATGAAATATCAAAATATAGACAGGAAAACACACTCAAAGCATAAGGCACATGATTAATTATGGAATAACAACTCTATCATGACTAGGTTTGGATATGGTATTTAAACATTTTAGTTACACATTTGATAAATTTAGACTTTGCAAGCCACACTTCACAAGATTCTTTCATTAGTTTAAATCATCTTCCTCCCTATTTATTTAATAATAAAATGCAAGCATAATTTTACATGATGCACAATTCTAACATTACTTTTGCTAATCTCTTTTACAAGTCACTGACTACAAACACTTTTATAAGGGTTCTTAGTTTCTTTGGTGTTTAAGGTTACATCAACTAGTATTTCTCCCTTATGTCTGTTATATCCTCAAGTCTTATTCATTTGCAATCAAAAATCAAAAAACAAAAATGGTTGGAAATCTTTCTTAACAAGTAGAACAACTTCTTAGCACATTGTGAAAACTTATAGTGTGTAATGCCCAAAACTTTCTACCAAAATATAGTTAAGGAAAAATCACAAATTTGAAATTTTGATCACAAACATTTGCGTAATTTGGAAAAGGATATATGCACATCATGAAAGCATAAGAAAAACTGATCAATAAAAGTATAGGAACTTGGTTATATTAAAATATTGTTGTGACAATCAAGGTCGGGTTCAAGTGGAGACATGGAATCCACACCATCAAGAAAAAAAAAAATTAGCTCTACTAACTAATTAATAATCTAAAACATAATTCCAAGTCACATGTCATGCAATAAAATATATATCAATATTAATCTCAAGGTGAAAATAAGAGATAAGACCTAGGGGTCAAGCATAGTCCTTGGGGGCTTGTCTCTGATGGCCTTGCCTATGTATTGTGTAGAGGCTCCATAGTTCGTCAACTTGAGTTCACTTAAACTCATAATTGATTGACTAGTAATCACACATTTCACCAAGGTTTAAATCACAACTCAGAAGGGTATAGTAAATACATAAAATGATAAAAAATGGTTAATCTATAAGGGATTCTCTTTTTACTACAAAGAATAATGGTTAACAATCTAAAATTTTAATGCAACTCAAGGGCCACTTGATAAAATAGATAACCAAGTATGATCTAGGATAAAGGTGACCATAACATATCTTAAACAAATGATTATAATTGTAGTTGAGGTTTCAGTCCAAACAACGCAAAGGTCACAATATAAAATTAATAAGATTATGGGATGAAAGGTTAATAAGACAATTCATATATTGAAGCTTTCTAGACAATTCAACCATCATACACTTGGTTGACTAACACAAGGGGTATAACCCTTAGGTTCAAAGATGATTCTACCTCAGCCACACTCATAACCCAATAACACTAAAATATGCTAAACTCATTTCTCTACTCCAATTCATCCTATGCCTCTATTCTTTTATTTATAAAATATATGAGTGGGTATGCAACCATTTTTAGGGTCCTTTTTCCCTAGACAGTTCCATAGTAAGCTGCCACCCACTTAGGTGAAGCCAAGGCTCAGAAAAATTGTTAAGGATATCTTAACAACTTAAAGGTATAGAATTGATCCCTAATAATTTGGCAACACTCAATCTTGCATAATACGAGTTGAATATGTGTATTAACATAAGAATGTAATATAGGGATCCTTGCAATAATATCATATATTTCCCTTATTAGACTTGTCTTGATCAATAAGTGGTTGAAATATATTTGGGGGAATCTTGCAATATTATTCCCTTGATAAAATCCAAATATACTAAGTATTAAGGTTAGGAAAATTTAATATTGGATTTATGATTTCATACTACTTACTTTCTAAGGATCTTGTTCCGCCCTAAGAATCCTTTCAAGATATGCACAAATTTTATAAAGACAGTTTATTCATAAACAATGCCCATCATGCATACATGATAATTTAATGTCAAGACTTAATATATGTTTCTCTTCATGGAAACAATCCAAGTTAAGTGAAATGTTGAATGACAATCTCTAACCATGAGATCAATAACAATAGTGATATAACTCAAAAGAATCAAAGTTTCTCTCCAAAAAACCATATTGACATCATGAAGCCTCATGAGCTCTAGCCAAACCCCCAAGCAAGAAGTCTTTTAGCCCCATAATGATGAATTTGGGTCTTCCATTTAAATAAAATAAAATGGCATTTCAAGACAAGATTTATCTAATTAACTGACAACAATTCCATGAGTGTGATACTCAAATTTTGTTGAATAGAGAATTATAACACCCATTATTCTTACTAGTTATTATGTATCAAAACTTATATATAAATTATTATTACTAGCGTTTGAAGACCAAGAAGGATGTAGAAACCCAAGATCTATTCATTTAGGAATGACATTAAAACCACCATACGATGGTCTATGAACAAGGATTTCACTTGAGACTAATGGAAAGGTCAATGGAAGCCAACATTTTAAACATAGTCCCCAAACACTCATGGGTACAATTTGGGTATAAACAAAAACTCTCAAATATTAGCCCACTAAAATAATACATGAAATACGTAGCCAATGCCCCCAATACACATGAAAGGTTCCAACATGAAAATGAATCTATATGTTGAAATTATCAAGACAACTGAGAGGGGGGGTGAATCAATTGTAGAAAATTAAACCTTCAAAACCCTCAACAGTAATCAAATCCACAAGCATTCATTAACCATTATTTTTTTAGTTTTATTAAACATGAAATACAAATAACAAAAAATGAAATCACAACACCATACACATGAGAACGCTATATTTACATGGAAAACTAAATAAAGAAAAACCCACTGTGAGGATTAGCTCACAATATAAATAATAGAAAAATTGGTACAAAGGGGCTCACTGACAGAATAGGACATACTCTCCAAAAATGCTCATAGTTAGGGCTCACTACCTCAACAAGAATACAAGAAGATAGAAGAATAATTTTGTACAGAGAAACACTTATATATGCAACATGGATTCCACCACAATTGCTCGCACACTTTCATAGTCTCACATGAAAGATATCAAGGATACCTTTAGCTCACTGCCTTCAGGAACCCTAACATGAAATTTGCACTACTCTACTCAAACGCACATTACTTGTAACAATATCACATCTATCTTGCTTCTTACTCTTTCATCCTCTTCTCTTGCATCAACACCATACATATTTATATCAACTTGTACCTTAAAAACCTTCTCCAATGTCGGCCACTAGCCATTATACATTCAAAATTTGAAATAGGTCAACACCAAAACATTCTTGCAATGGAAAGAAACAAAAGGAAACCTACATAAATCCTTAGTTAGGACCCAAATAGATCCCAACACACTTTAACATGCTTCCACAAGCCTTGCATATAGTCTTAAACACAAGGTCAGCCAACACCCGTTCAGAACACTATAAACATTAAGTGCATGCTTCCTTAGATCAAGCCAAAAGTTTTAGATAACATAATTCACTTGAAATAAATCCATAAAAATCCACAAACTACATAAGATTCATCAAACACTTCATTCAAGATTGCATCAACAAATACTTTAACTTGGAACAATTGGTAACCCTTATTTGCATACTGATAAATGAAACTCTCATTGTATTGCACCAAATCAAGTAAAAACTTGAATACAAAAAGATAAAATAATTATAATAAAATTCTCAAATTTGCACAACCAAAATCCAAACAACAAAGAAACGTGGAGCAAATACATTTCTCCCATATGATAGAAAACATCACTGAACAATGGGTTCACACACTCGTGAAAATATCTCACACTATACAACAATCCAGAAACCCAAATTTTGAATATAGCAACATCTGTCAGCCTTGAATAACTTGTAAGATCTGCACATGCATAGCATCAACACAGAAAGAACACAAAGCATAATACCAGAGAACACTATGAATATTTTCACATAATTTACACAGTTTATTAAATTTTCTCAAAAGCACTTGGAAACCAAGTACTAGAAACATCATCTCAGCTCATTACTTCTTTCCAACTCATCTTCAAACTCTACAACAAAAGAATACCTCCATGTACTCACAACACTTCCTCTAGGTCTCAACTACACATATACAACCTATTTTCCTCTTCTCCACAATTTTCTCAATATCTTCAACATCTTCATCCCATAGTTGACATAAATGAAAACATGAGTCAATAGACTTTCTATTGACATCAATAACAACACCGTCACTCTTGTAACACTATACATATGAAATACCAAGTGGGTATGCTTTAAACCAACTGAAGATAGAATCCAAAGCTTGTATAAATATTCTCCAAGGGCCTGAGGTGGGGTCTTGAACCTTTTCTTCTACTCCACAAATCCTTTTTCCGCCATGAAACCCCATAAAATACTTTAGTCATACAATAAATTTGAAATGGCAGTATGATTTTATGCCTTCTTATAGTGACTGAAAATGTCGCCCTTTACATTTTTGCACTTAATTTGGGAATAATTAATGTTAAAATGAACCTAATGTCACTTTGATCTAGTGTTGTAATGTGTTTTATGCATTCACATTAGGTTTAGGATCCTTTTAAGCTAAATATACCTAATTTTGCCTTAATTTAGTGTTGTAAAGTGTATTTATTTACATCTTCACATTAAGTTTAGGGCCCTTGTAAACTAATTGAACTTAATGGTGACTTATTTAAGGTGTTGTAAAGTGTATCCTAACACTTTCACACTAATATAGGGTTTTATTAATTAATTGAGATTATCTATACCTTAATTGGCCCTATTTCGCATCCACGAGCCTTATTAAATGCATTTTTTCACAAATAATCGTGACACCTATCAAATGACCAATCATAATTCAATTTTTTGGATCATGTGTTCCAGATTTAGTGATCTAGGACTCATATGCAACCTTGGGAATATGAGTCCCATCTAGGTCTTAGGACTTGATTTCAAGTTTCACATTAAACGAGACCTCTATTGGAGTTTGTGCCCCAATTTTGAGCCACTTGGACTCATACACCACCTTCGGTGTATGAGTCCCACTCTAATTAGGACCTAATTTAAATTTATTTTTTGGCTGGATTTCATCTTCCTAGATTTGATGTCAGCTTGTAGTGTTGTAATTTTTGGAAATTTGGCATAAATTTAAGTATAAATACAAGGTTATTTCACTCATTTTCACCTAAGATTTCAAGAGAGCATTCCTAATAGCAATTTTATGACTACAAGAGTTCATAAGAGTATTCAAGGACATTCAAGAGAATTTATAAAGTATTCAACCTGTAATATTTCTTCATCGTTTGTTGCTGCAATTCAAGATCCATCATCATGTCAAAGGCATAATGCATCAATCATATCGTTGAACTAGTGTTGTGATGTAGCATTCAAGATCCAAGTTAAGCATTGTTCCATATATAATTCAAGATCAAGTCTACATTCTTCATGGCCACTTAATGTTAGATTGCATGTTTATATTGCAAGAAATCATCCAAGGTATCATTATTCATGTTTCATTGTTTCATCATAAGATTTAATTACCTAAATGGGGTTTCACTAAGGAAAACCCCTATTTCCTAACAATCTAATAGTTTTTCTCTCTCTCATGTGTGATTGCAGATCTAGGTGTATTGGAGCTTAACGATTCTTTGAGGATTGAGTTGCAAGATTAAGGAAAGTTGTCAAGTTCTCATAAAGTTACTATCTTCATGGGAAGTCACCTACAAGTCATAATTCAGAGTTTCAGACCCAGAAACGAAGTGTGGAAGGAAGAGTAGAGATAGGAGAACAAATTTTGATCTTGAGCCTCTAAAAAAGAAGAATAGGACTGATACGCCACTTGTGGCATATGAGTCCCAAAACAATGATTTTTTTAGATTTCAGGAGATTTAGACTCACCACTGCCAAATTTTTCTATTTCCACCCATAAACCCTAATTTGGAACCAATATGCCCAGCCTAGCATATGAGTCCCAATAAGCATTAAAATCAACATTTTTTTATGATTTTAGACCTCCTTCTAAGCACTTTCAACTTCCCAGGTGCACCTTTGTACTTTTCTAGTTTACTATTCTGATTTGAGTTCATTTCTAGATCATTTACTTAAATCTTGCACATCATTAGGTTTTGCATGTTACTAGTCTTTTCAAGCCCTAGCTTGGTGGTGAACCCCCTTTTAGTCTTTAATCACACCCTAGGATAACCTTTAGTAGATCTCTTTCCCTTACTCCATCATTGGATTAATATCTCTAGGGTTTCCTTGAATGAGAATAAGTGAAATATGTCTTAGGTTCCATCTCCCAAAAGATAGAACCCCCCTATTTTCTTCATTTCACTTCTAATCTCCACCGCTTCCAAAAAAATTTCCATGCCTCACCCTTTCCTTTTCTATTTCCTTTTTCTTTCTTCTCTCGCTATCTCTCCCTGCCCATTGTCCATTTCCCGAAGCTCACATCATCCTTCCTTCCCCATTAAAATGAACTCCATCCCTCTTTTCTTTATCGACAAGCTACCTCCCTTGAGCCAAGCACCACCGAACTTATTTATTTCCTTCGCTATTGTTTTTGATTTTCCAACTAGGATTTGATTTGCATTTAATCCTCTTTCTCTATTTGCTCGATCTCTCCCAACTTTCATCACCAGCCTTTACATTAATGGTGGAATCCATTTATTTCATTCCTCTGCAAGAATGTCACCTCGACCTGACATATCATTTTTTATGCCCTACCTCCATTCACCTAGTCGCTAACACAATCTAGGCTTTGAATGCAAGCCATCAATCCTGAAATTTGTGTCATGATCTAGCACATCTCAATTACCTATCTTTCTTTAAAACACAACCATTCGATTTGACCACAGATCTATATTGATTCACAAAAATGATGAGGATCAAGTGAACCAATCAATTCTTACCACCTATCACTATCCTAAATACCGACATTGGTCAACCCAAGTCAGTGCAAGCATTCATTGAATGGCGAGATTACTCCTTCATTTTGCTGACATTATGTTTCTCAACCTTTAGGGTTCTAGTGTCATGATTCCACCTTACCTCACACTTGAAGTGTATTGAAGAACTTTAGAGGAAAGCTCGAACACCTAAGTCTGAAGCTTCATACCCTATTAGGGTTCGGCCTTCAGCCTTACCCTCTACTTTTTACCTCATGATTAACATGCTTTGAGGGCCTCAAGAAACAAGACCAAACCGCGATGTCTGATCCTCTTTAAGCATGTTGAGTTTTGACCATTTTCCTTACCCTTTACTATTTTCCCTCCTTTTCACCATTGTAAACCAACACACTAACCTTCAAAACACTGAAGCATGAGACTCCAAATAGTGCTTTAAGTTGTCAAAAATTGTGGATTTCTAATTCCTCTTACCTCATCCTTGTATTACATAGTTGAGCTTAACAATTGTAGTGATGAAAAAATTATCCCTTTTCCTCACTTGATTTGGAAATAATTGTCATTGAGTTAAGCTAATTTTGCCTAGGTTTAATGTTGTAATGTGTTTTACACATTCACATTGATCTTGGGCCCTTTTTTATAAAATGTACTTCACTTGTACCCTATTTATGGTTTTGTAAAGTGTTGTAACATACTTTCACAATTATATAGGGTCCTCTTAATTAATTGTGGTTAATTAGAGTTAATTAACCCCTTTAATTAAAATTTAAGCCTTATTTTATGACACCTTTTAAGGATCCATCCCGACACCCATAATTCAAATTATAAAACATTTAATTGGGAAAATTTGAGGTCCTAGAAATTGGTGCTAGGACACATTTTCCCTAGGTGGCGAATGGATCCTCCCTCTATAGGACACCCCTTTTTTTGTATATTTCATATGGGTTCTTGATGTTCTTTCACCCCTTGAAGGCAAGGTCCTAGAAAGTTGTGCCAAGACCCATTCGCCCTAGGTGGTGAATGGATCCCTCCTTAATGAGGACCCCCTTTTTTAATTTGATTTTGGTGGGATTTTAATAACATTCATTTCCATATCTCGTGTTGCCTTGAATTGTTTGAATTTTGAGGTTAATCTCTAGATTTAGTATAAATAAGGGGTTAATTCACATAGTTTCATCCTAAGCAATCCTAGAATTTCATAAGAAATCAAGAGCACTTTCACAAGATCATTACAAGAGAACTTCAAAGGCATTCTAATGCAGATTTATTGCAGCAATTCAAGTTCATTTCATCATGTCTAAGGCATAGTGCATTCCTACATGTTGTTGAGCTAAGATAGTGGATGTAGCATTAAATATCTACTTGCAAGCATTGTTTCACATCTTATTCAAGGATCAAGATCTAAATTATTCATGGCCACTACATGTTAGTTTGTAGATTTATCTTCCAAGACAACATCCAAGGTATTATCAACTGCATCATTTGATGTTCATGCTACAATTTCATCATTTGGCTTGATTACCTACAATGGGTTTGACTTAGGAAAACCCCTATTCACTAAAAATCAACAATTTTTTCTTCCCTTGAGTGTCTATTTGTAGATTTATAGGTTGAAGATCAAGTGGAGAACAAGATTCAAGCAAAAGTATCAAAATTGTCAAGTTGCAAAGTTGACCTTCATAGTGCAAGAACAAAGAATTGAAGCTAGAAAATTTATTACAACTTTTTGGGAGCTGAAAATTGAGGATCTTAGAGTGCATACATCAAGTAAAATAACCCTGATCTCAGTTTTTGTAACCCTAACAGGGACCCATTTTCCACTAAAGGCGAATGAGTCCTTTGTGCCCTAAAAATAGGCTTCTTGCAGCAAGGTACACATCATTTTGAGCTCTAAAAACTCTCCCCATATTTGCTATAACATTTAGGGTTAGTTTTTATTGTTATTTGCATCTTTTGGCCTTCATAATCGAATGTTTCATAGTGAAAATTAGTGGTTTATCATCTTGATTCGTTCACCTTGGTGGTAAACCCTATTTTTCTATGTTTTATTTTGGTGAACCCAACATATTGGACATAGAAATTTTTTGATTTTGAAGTTTTTCATTGCATCCTAGATTATATATTTCACTCATTTGCATCTCATTTGCATTGAATTAGATCTCATTTAGGGTTTCTTTCATTGCATTCAAAATTGCATCTCATTTAGGGTTTAGATTTGTATTGTTTTGCATCTCTCTAAATCTAAAAAATAAAAAAACAAATAATTAATTTTGTATATCATTTAGATCTCATATATTTTCATTTGAAAATAAAAACAAAATCGTATTTCAACCTAGGTCCTTGCATTCATCTTTTCATTGCATTTCTGGAAAATTTGAAACTGAAAATCACTGCCTCAGTCCTGGAACTAGAAGACATTGAATGCTTGAAAATCATTCAAAAATAGTTTAAAAATACCTAACCAGGACCCATTCTCCTTTACTGGAAAATGAGTCCCTGATCAGGTCAAACCTAAACCTTATGGCATCTAAAAAGGTATTAAAAATCACTCTGAAATCGGTAAAAACATCTCAAAAATACCTTGTCGGGACCCATTCACCCTTACTAGCGAATGAGTCCCTATTAGATCCTAATTTACATTTTTTGGAAATTAAAATCTCATTTTTAGCCTTTTGATTGTTATTGTTACTTTTCTTTTCAATTTCCTAATTTGATGTTTTATCAAATTCATTGCATTTGGCTTAAATTGCTTCATTTCAGTGCATTGTTAAAATTCAAAATTTCATTCAAACATTCTATTTTCAATCTATATTACATTGTGTAATTAGTAAATTACTTTACTTAGAATCTGAAAATTAAATTTCATTCTAGGTTGTTGCATTTCCCTTTTTCTAATTTAGGGTTTGCACAATGCGGTTGTAAAACTTGTATGTGCTTTACAACTTAGTGTCCTATTAGAAATACTATTGTAAGACGTAGTTCAAGGCTCATGTCATCCCATGATATCTCTCTCATTGTGGATCTTGGTTTTTCTAACTCTCTTTCTGATAGTGTTGATAATCAACCCTCCATGGCTCATATTTTACATACTTCACTTCCCATGACTTCACCCCCTACAACCAATGTACTTAATGTTACCAACACCATCCCTATCATCCCTAGTTCCACTCAAGATTTGGGGTTTACTCAAACCCAAGGTGGAATTCCAATTCCATCCTCCATGATACTAATGTACATTCCTGCATACACTAGTACACAACCCACAACAACCTTTCAACCCATAGAAATATTTCAAACTACAAAAACATTGCAACCTACTGCAACCATTCAACCAACCACAAAAATCATACCTACTAGCACTATATACACTTCCTTAGGTATTCCTATCCAATCGAACACAATATCCCCTCAATAATCTACCTTCACTAACTTGCAATTCACTAGCCCTCCACATACATATACCACTCCACCTTATTCCCCTCAACCTTACAATCAAAATGATCCTATCATTAGCTCACTTTTGCAAACTATGACATCCCTTTGAAAACAAGTGGAAACATTACAACAAAACAACAATCAACCTTTGCAATACATTAAATCCAACCCGCTATCTTTTGGCATATTAAGAGTGCAAATGCCACAAGGTATAGAAGTCCTTCGATTCAAGAAATATGGTGGACAAGGAGATCCTATAAGCCATGTTTCCACTTTCACAGCCTTGTGTAGTGATTTCATCTTTGAGAATAAACTTTTGGAGTGATCCCACAATAGTGGTTTACAAGTTTTGGTCAAACTAGACACTGAAATTATTATTTTAACTAAATCTTCACATTTAGGCACCTATAGTGGCTAAACCATGAGGAATTTGAAGATGATGCAAACTAGAGTCTTGTCACATTTTGTCTTAGATTCTAAAAATATTTTTTTCAAAATTTTGGAATCCGATGGCACTTCCTTTTCCATCTCCCACAAAAACTAGCTTTTTTCAAAAAAAAACATTTTTAAAAAGTGATGCACACCGAATAACACATAATTTTTTTTCCATGAAGGATAAAACTCTAATTCTTTTGAATTTTTATTTGTAACTCCAATATCTAGTGCTTCCACTTGATTAGATATTTTTTTATTGAATCTTTTTTCTTTAATAAATTTTCAAAGTCAAACCAATTACAATTCAAACGCGCGACCGTATAACGTGTAACTTTTTTTGTGTATATCGAAATTCAAATTTATTTTTTGTGTTGGAAAAAAGGACTTCAATATATGGTGCACTCATATTTTTCAAATTTTTTTTTTGATAATCTGCAATTTTTCCATATGTTCAGAACATAGACCTTCATTTTTGATGAAAAACCTATGTTTAATAAAACTAAAACACAAATACATAATAAAACCAAAACACATAGTAAAATTATATTCATTGGATAGCTCGTTCTGAGGACTACCATAATCATTTCAAATAAATTTTAAATGAATTCATTTGATCCCCAAAAAGGTAAATCAAAAGTGATTTTTTATCAACATTTTGATAGGTGTAAAGGAGACTCGTTTATAGGTATGGTTTAAAACTAGTGAGGTTCTATCCAAGGGGGTTTTATCTAAGGTAGTTTGATCAAACCTTCTTCAATTGGAATCCTTAAAATGGGACTTTTAAATGCTTAAATCATTACATTTTCTAAAAATATGTGATTTCAACAAAAATCAGTTCCTCTCAGAAATTGTAAACCAGCTTTGTGGGATCACCCCTTGGCTAAGTTATTCCCTATGTCCTTGAAGGATACTGCTTTAGAGTGGTTCTCTTATTTTCCAAATAATTCAATTGCTTCATTCAATGAACTCATTGATGCCTTTTACAACCAATTTCATATTCACATGGGTCCCAAGATGACCCTTGCTGATTTAATGGCATGCAAACAAAAAGAGGATGAGAAAGTGATTGATTTCATAGCAAGATACCAAACTCTTTATTCACAAGTGAACATTAAGATTCCTAACACCAACCTTCAATGAATTTTTATTGCCAAATTACATGATAAATCCAAAGCAAACTTGAAATTTTAATATTTACATCCTTTCACACAATTATGTACCGCCCTTCGTGATTATCAAAATTTGACTTGCGGTTGTGATGTGAAAAATCCCCCTACTCGTACCAAAAAATCCAAATCTACAACTCAAAATGGCTATCAACCTTATAAAAAATAGAAGAATGACTATTTACAACTAAATTCCACTCAAACAAGTCAACAAACTAATAATCAAGTGGCTGCTATAAAAACAACCACTCCTTTCGGGGAAAGGGGGGGAGAGTTCACTCCTTTACCCAATACCCTTCATAATATCATGTTGCACCTTATTGAAAAGAACATGGTTGGGTTACCTCCTGTTAGAGAGTGTGACCCTAATATACCATTTCCTAGAGGCTTTCAAAAAAATTCTTACTGTCATTACCACCAAAAAAATGGATATGGTACATAATACTGTAAGCATCTTAAACATCTTGAGGAAGACCTTATTGAAAATAATCAACCTCAAATTGGAGGAATGAAGATCAAGGTAATAAATCTGTATATCCTCGTAATCAAAATTTGCAATTCTTTACAAATCTCATGCCTAAACATAATATTTCATTTGTCAAAGCTAGTGAAATGAAGAATGATGTGATGAATGTTGACACGGATGATGAAAACATAAATGAAGAACAACCAATTAAAATGGTAGGATTTATCGAAGCTAGACCTCGTAAGGGCTTAACTAAAATGCCTCTTGATATTTATTTCTCACAAAATGACATACTTAAATGTGCACTTGATGCTCCTCTTTACATAGCTGGAAGAATCAATGAGAAGCCCATTGATGGGATATTGATTGATCCCGTCTATGGAGAGAATACGATCACTGGAGAATTCCTATATGTGCATGAACTAGAACAAGAAATATATGACAAACCAAAAGCATGGATCAAGACACATAATGGGTTTGCTTACTCTACGATAGGCTTGATAGATCTCCCTTTAAAGGTTGGACTGAAAAAATTAACTATCTCATTCACCAACATTCTGCAATTGGACCAATTTCATGTGAAGCTAGGCTATCCATGGCTTCACTCGATGAATTTCATCCCTTTGGTTGTGGATAAATGTCTAAAGTTTCCATTTGGAAATGGAAAATCTTTATTGTGCATCATACTGGATTTAATCCTACCTCGGCCTGAGGGAATTTTTCATTAGATTTATTTTGGCCTAAGTCTATGAACCTATCAAGCCTCGTGAGGATTTATTTTTAAAATCATATCAAAAGTTCAAAGAAAAGAAAATAGCAGAATTATCCCTTTGAAACATGCCTCAACCTATAACTGAAACACCTATCCTTTACAAAATAATGATTGAACTGAAAGCCCTTCCGAACATGTAAGAACAACCTATAGAAAAACCTCCTACAATTTCCTATAAAAGACCACGAGATAACACAAACAATCTTGTTATCCCTCCTAGACTCAAAAAAATTTACAAAGTCAAAGAGAAAGCAATTTCCAACATCCTATTGTTTCTTCTATTCCTCCCAAGGAAGAGAAGGAACCTATGATTGATAAACCTACTCTTACACAAAAACAACTTGACAATAGATTTAAATGAAATTGAAGTGCTAGGGAGCGTATACGAAGATGGCATGTTATTTCTTGTAGATTACAAACTCAAGAAGAAAATAACAACATAGAAAATCAAAATCCGAACTTACCTAAAGTAATGCATGATGACTCTATACCCTCGCTACAACATAAACAACCTTCCATGGACATTGTCATTTGACCTCCCAATGTGATAAATTTAGATGATGACATTGAAATTGCAAAGATTGATGAAGAATTGCATGATGAGTTGAATACATTGTTTTCTTCTTCTATGAACTTAGATGACAAATCTCCTAAAAAGAGTGTTGAACCTGGTGCTTCCCCTAGTTTGACACTTTCTCTTATCGCTTTGGCTAGTTTTTTTCCTTTTGTTTATACTGACCGAGATTGGGATGTGGATGACCTGATTTAGGTTGACTCACATGTTCCTTGCTATACTTTTGCATTTTCATGTTTTCTTTATGTTATTTTATGTGCGTAATGTGATCCCCTGTGATGTTTCATTTGATGTATCTCTCTCTATTTGTGCATTCTTCTATATTTACCTTCATTCTTCTATATGTCATAAGAAAATTTCATTTCTTATGTTTTCCTTTTGGGGATGATGCAAGGCATCAAGACATTTAGGTCTCTTCCATGTTAACCCAAAAAAAAAAAATTATCTTTTTCATTTGTCTTGTGTTTTCCTTTTGGGGATGATGCAAGACGTCAAGACATTTAGGACTCTTCCATGTTGAGCTGAAAGGCTTTTTCTTTATTTTCACTCTCTTTGTGTCATTCTTCCAATTCTATGAGTATTTGGGGAATGATGATGGTTATGTGCTCTATGAAAACATTGTAGCAATATATACTGACCCCAAATCCATAGATCCCTTATTTATTTGTGGGGGAAACCCTTCCTATTTCATGACGAAGCTTTATTTCGGAAACATATGACTTGGCATAGGGTTTTCTAAGGAAATCTCTCATTGGCTTCTTAAAAGAAATTTCTCATAGTAATGGTGTAGCAACCACTTTAAATTGGGGGCATACATCGATGACATCTAAGTTCAACAAATTTCATGGCATGATTTTTCTTTTTCTTGTGACATGTTCTTTTCTTTGTGGTGTCATTGGGTTTGATGCCCTCCTAGAGTGCGATATTTTTAAGCATACGATCTCCCTTCATGGCATGATGCAAATGAGGCATCCCATAAGTGGTGATCTGATATCCTTGAATTGTCCTCTCTTGGAGACATTAGGCATAATTCTCCCTAAGGAGAAGACCTTACACGAACAAAGAAAAATCCCCTTTGACAAAATTTTACATGACATTACAAAAGCATTACATTGTGGTGCCTTATCAAAGTTGTCAGGAGGATAAATTTGGTATGGTAGGGGAGCCTAATATGATTCTCTCATTTTCCACCTCCTTGGGATAACTCACCTAGTGGACAGACTGAGGTTCCACTACCCCAGAGTAAGCATACACATATTTTCGGACAACTCACCTAGTGGAAAAACTGAGGATCCACTACCCCAAAGTGAGCAGCGCATGTTATGGACAAACAACCGTGTTCCACATCGCATTTAAATAGTTGTGCTTGATCTTTTTTTTTCTTGGCCTTTCACAGGGCATGATCATGTATCTTTGCTATTGTTGCATACTTAAATGTCTTGAATGTCTACTTTAGTATGAGTTTGACATGGGGTCATCCTCTCACTAAAGTGGGGACAAAATGTAGTGACAAAAAAAGTATCCCTTTTCCTCACTTGATTTGGAAATAATTGTTATTGAATTAACCCAATTTTGTCTATGTTTAATGTTGTAATGTGTTGTACACATTCACATTGATCTTGGGCCCCTTTTCTATAAAATGTACTTAATTTGTACTCTATTTCTGGTGTTGTAAAGTGTTGTAACATACTTTCACACTTATCTAGGGTCCTATTAATTAATTGTGGTTAATTAGAGTTAATTAACCCCTTTAATTCAAATTTAAGCCTTATTTATGACACCTTTCAAGGATTCATCCCAACACCGATAATTCAAATTTCAAAACATTTAATCAGGAAAATTTGAGGTCCTAGAAATTAGTGCTAGGACCCATTCGCCCTAGGTGGCAAATGGGTCCTCCCTCTATAGGACCCCCCTTTCTAACTACATATTTCATATGGCTTTTTGATGTTCTTTCACCCCCCAAAGGCAAGGTTTTGGAAACTTGTGCCATGACCCATTCGCCCTAGGTGGTGAATGGGTCCTCCCTTAATGAGGACACCCTTTTTGAATTTAATTCTAGTGGGATTTTAATAACATTCATTTCCAAACCTGGTGTCAGCTTGAATTGTTTGAATTTTTAGGTTAATCTCTAGATTTAGTATAAATAAGGGGTTAATTCACATAGTTTCATCCTAATCAATTCTAGAACTTCATAAGAAATCAAGACCACTTTCACAATAGCATTCTAAGAGCATTTTAAATGAATTATAAGGAAGATTATTGAAGATTTATTGCAGCAATTCAAGTTCATTTCATCATGTCTAAGGCATAGTGCATTCCTACATGTTGTTGAGCTAAGATCTAGTGGATGTAGCATTGAAGATCTTCTTGCAAGCATTTTTTCACATCTTATTCAAAGATCAATGTCTACATTATTCGTGACCACTACATGTTAGTTTTTAGATTTATCTTCCAAGACAACATCCAAGGTATTATCAATTGCATCATTTCATGTTCATGCTTCAATTTCATTATTTCATCATTTCGTTTGATTACCTACAAGTGGCTTGACTTAGGAAAACCCCTATTCACTAAAAATCAACAATTTTTTCTTCCCTTGACTATGCATTTGCAGATTTACAAGTTGAAGATCAAGTGGAGAACAAGATTGGAGCAAAATTGTCAAAATTGTCAAGTCGCAAAGTTGACCTTCATAGTGCAAGAACAAAGAATTGAAGCTATGAAAGTTATTACAGGCTTTTGGGAGTTGACAATCGAGGATTTGAGAGTGCAGACATCAAGGAAAATAACCCAAATCTCAGTTTGAGGAACCCGAACAGGGACCCATTCGCCCCTAAAGGTGAATAAGTCCTTTGTGCCCTAAAACCAGGCTTCTTGCAGCAAGGTACACATCATTTTGAGCTCTAAAAACTCCCCCCATAGTTGCTATAACAATTAGGGTTAGGTTTTTATTGTTATTTGCATCTTTTAGCCTTCATAATTGAATGTTTCATAGTGAAATTTAGTGGTTTATCATCTTGATTCATTCACCTTGGTGATAAATGCTATTTTTATGTTTCAACAATCAAGTCCGAACACATATTTCCAATGCTCTTTACACCTATTAGGGTTCATCTATTGACCTTACCCTTATCTTCTACCTACCTTTACTCCATTGCAAACCTTCCCACCAACCTCTGAAACATACATGAGTTTTTTGGATGTTGGCGTTCTCTCTTCCACCTTATCACTTTCATGCCTTTGTGTTAATGTGTAATCCAACCCGTTGACCCATGATGTCCACAATAATCCTAACCATTAACAAATTTAACCCTTTTGGTTATTGGCCTCCAGGAATCCTTCTTACCACATACCAACAATTGGTAAGGCATGCGCCTTACAATTGAATCCATGAACATCGAAGCCATTTCGGGTGTCAGGGTTAAGGGTTACCTCATACTTCTTCCTTTATTTCATGTTAAGGCATAAGTCTTAACACAAGCCCATGAACATCGAAGAAATTTTGGGTGTTGGGGTTCCCCCTTAACTCTTACCACTAACCATCATTTCGGTAAGGCATAATCCTTCCTACCGAACTGTGAAGCCTGAGTGTTTCCTTCATAGGCTTTACCCCTTTGGGTGCCAACCTTTTGGCTTTCTCCTTACTTCATTCTTACCAAACTGTTGAGGCATAAATGTCAAGCTGACCCACAAACACCAAAACTATTTCAAGTGTCGATGCTTGAGGTTTCATATTTCCCCTTCCTCTATTTCATGTTAAGGAAAAGGCCTTAACACCAACCCATGAACATCAAGACCATTTCAGGTGTCGAGGTTCGAGGTTTCATTGTACCCCATTTATTAACATTCTTGGTAATCTATAAGCCTTAACACTGACCCATGAACTCTGAGACCATTTTGGGTGTTGATGTTCGGGTCTCCCTCATACCTCTTTCATCACTTTCTTACCATTTGGTTAATGTGTAACCCTTAATGCCAATTCCTTCTTCTTGATGCCTTTTTGGACTTAACACATGAAAACTTCCTTTTCCTTTGTGCAATTGGTATGAGGTATGGGTGAAGTTTGATTGAAAAAATCTCAGACTTAGCACACTCTTCTTTCCTTTTTTGAGGGATTCGATATGAGGTATGACCAAATCCCAAAGTCTGAAACCTTTCAAACATTGCACAAAATTTCTTCATTTCTTTTGAGGCACTCGGTAAGCAATACAACTGAAGCCCAAAGTCCAATGCCTTTTGAAATTAACTCCTAAACTTCCTTTATTTCTTTAAAGCATTCAATATAAGGTATGATCGAAGCCTGAAGTATAATATCTTATAGCAGAGAGTAGGCCTAAAGACCAAAGTTCGAAGCCTAATCGAACTTAGTTAAAAAATGACTAACTCTTTTCTCTTTAGTAAGCTATATAAGGTAAGCCCAAGGCCTAATACCTGAAATTTTGCAAATCTTCAAGGCTTGCTATAATGAAACCCTAAGGCCCATGAATGTTTCTCCCTAATATCCTTATGAAGCCCTATTGAACTCAAACAATAACTACTCATCTGATATCACTCAAATCTCCTTCTAACCTTAAAGAGGTTCCCATTTTGACATCAGTGGCAATCATATTTCCAACAAATTAATCTAACTATAGCTCTATCTAAACATCCCTATCAGATTAACTTTCTCTTAATATCACCCAATTTTAAGTAAAGGTATGATGTTGTAATCTAAGTGTAGATCATAATTCCATGATATGTCACAACACAATACTAGTATAGACTCTAAACTCTTCATCTTTCCTTATTTACTTTTTATCTTAATTTCTCTAAGTTAAGCAGTACTATAGGGATCAAATCTGCAACTGCTTTTTTAACTAAAACCTCTAAGGCTCCTTTAGTGACTTCATTCATAACACTTGATATGTGGAACCTCAAGTGAATACTATAGGAGGCATTCACACTCAACATGCGTCAAATCATAAGAAAGAACTACTACTACAAGTGGGCCTTAGAAACACCTTATAGCATGACAAATTATAGTATCTATCAATGTATATTTATTCATTTACTTTAATAGAAGAATTCACGTAAGAATTTAACTAATATACTCTTAGAATCAAATGACTAAAAGTATAGTGGCACACAAACACAATAGGATCTGGTATCATCTAAATGATGCACTCTAAATCTACATAGAAAAGTAGAATAAGTTTAGAATAAAAGGGGTTGTAACTCTGATATAAAGGGAGGGGCCTTACATAGTGGAAATTTTCCAAGATAGATACATTAGTGAACCCAAAAAACCTAGTTGAATAAAAGGGGAAGAAAAACTTGGCTAATTACTGAAAAAACAATCTTAAATATATATGCAATGTGGAACACTAATTTAGTGAGATAAAAAGTGCGATATACCATGTATTACTAATTTTGAGGAAATGAAGTAATACCTAGGATACATTTGTGTATTAACTAGAAATTTCTTTTAGCTATGTAAAGTGAGTGGATATTAACATAGTTGAGAAATAAGGTGAATATTATTTAAAGCAAATGAAGTATGTATGAGTGTATTTGTTTTGTTCTATAGTGTGGTGAACTTCATAAAGTGTATTGTGTTGTAACATGTGAAATAAAACCAATAAATGTTTGTGCCCCAAGTATGGGATACAGGTTATCCAAATTGGAATAAGGGTGGGTGGATGTCAAGCACTATCCCCTATATGCACCCTTTCTGATTATATTTTGTGTAAACTAGCTAGTTGTGAAATGATGTAAAATTTTATGTGAGAATGTGTCTACTAAATGAAATGTAATGTCTTCCCTTTTGTAAATATTGTTCTTATGTGTACCCCCAATGTATGACTCCCCTACCAGATTGAGATCCTGCTAGTGTAAATATGGGTTGAGAGAGAAGAGGACCTTCAATGGGAGCTCTATGGTTTCCCTTGGATGTTATCCCTAACCTACTTCCCCACACATTAGAACCACACTCATTGGTTCGTAGTGAAAACCTATTCCTTAATATTTATAACTATGAGAAGAAGATGGAATTATATGGACCATAGTGATGGGGATTTTGATCCCATTTGTGAATATAGATATTGGATACTTCAATGATATGGATTAATGGGCACCATGATATTTTATGAATATATGTGGTTGAGACCACTGTTATGTAGCATGCTATTATATTTTGTGGTTTGAGACCACTATTCCCCTCCTCCCCTCAGGTGGCTTAGAAAAGTCACATAGAGGATGTAATGTGCAAATTATTGTAAGTGTAATTTCTTTCTATTTACATTTTATGCCAACACTGTTAAAGTTTTCTTTAAGTTTCTTGGGCTAGTTAGCCATTTGAGATTTATAATGGTATTTTTTGCCTCAGAGACTTTTTAGTTTTGAGTTTAATTAAGTTTTTGCATTGATACTTCTATGATTTTAGTTTTATTTTACATTTCCTTTTTTATGAGACTTTTATTTGGCTTTGGGGGTTAAAAAATTTTATTGATGAATTTTATTCTAGGAATTTGGCATATTTTCAATTGTTGGCATAAGTGTTGTAATGTGGCATTTATAAATTGTCATATCTAAGAGGGATCCCTAGCAAGGTGTATAGGGGAGTCGATGCACTATGAAATTTCATTGTGAGGATGGGGGTTGAAAATGGGATCAGTATGGGATGGTCATAATCCATTCCCCCCTAATTTTGTGTGAGTTACTTTGTGAGTATCTATCTTTCAGAGGCTAACCCCCTTACACAAACAAAAGGTAGGTACAAGGAAATCTATGTAGGTGTCCTTAGAGAAGGTTCCTCGAGACCATATTTCCTTATGGTTATGGTATCTATGCATGTCCATCCTCGTAAACCCCATTGTGTAAGCCTTGTGTTGTAAATAGGGTATAACTATTGTGGTATATGTTTAAAATCGTGCAAAGGGATTTTTGATGTGTATCCAAGGATATTAATGTGTTTTGATATATGCTTGTGTAACTTTATTCAAGATAGTTACATGATCAAAATTAATTTACGCATGCATGGTTGTTAATATTAAACTTGTATTAAAATTTTAATGGATAGATGCTCTATTGTAATAAATTTTGTGCTTGAATTCTTGAATGTATAATTTATGAAAGGGATGGACCTCTAACATGTACTTATGATTTAATATTTTATTTCCTACATTAAAAATAAATAATACTTAGTGTATTTAGAAAATTGATGTTGTGTGCAGATTAATTCCCAAACCTTAGTAACTTCCAGGAGGAAGTTTAAACTAAGGGGAGGGGAATTTAAAGCCCATCCCTTGATTCAAAAATCATAACTCCTTGTTTTATAGTTTCTTATGATGTAATTTTATTATATTAGATAGTGTCAATGGTTATTTTATGTGTGTCAAAGAAAAATATTGTTTTTATTATTTTTATTTTTTTTTAAATAAAAAATTACTTTTAATAAATAACTAAAATAAGTAAATTTTAATTTATGATGCTTGAGTAGATGTAGAAGTTGAGAAAAAACAACTTTGCAAACCCCGAAGATCACCTGCATGCAAATAACCTATCACAAAAGAAGAGATGGAGACAAACAAGAAAGGGTTCTCTAAAAACTGAAAATGTATATATCAGAGAGAATGAGAGAATGAATTGATGTGATAATACAATGAGATCAATCCTTATAAAAGGAGATCGAGAAACCCTAAAGAAACCCTAATAGGAAAACCCTAATAGAAGCCCTAATAGGAAAACATTTAATAATTAATATAATTATTAAATGTCGCTTTATGCAAACTAAAATGAAATCTTAAGAAGGGAATAAAGGTAACTTAATCAACATAATTAAGTTAAAACCTTTAATCTAACACCCCCCCTTAAGATGAGAAAAAGTGCAACTACAAAAAAATGCAAGAAAGAAAAGGTAACTACAATGCAAGAAGGAAAACATGGGTCTCGGCAACTAGGCTAGATCAGGTACCCAAATACAACCAAATCTCTATAAAGTGGAGAAATAGAGAAAACCTCATGGGAAAAGCTCTACTCCAAAAAGAGATGCAGAAAGCCAAGAAGAACGTCACTAAAGAAGAAGAAGCTACAAAAAACTGTCGAAAGATGATTGCTATGGTGCTAAAGAACCTCCGCTAAAGATAGGATGATCAAGATCAAGAAGACAACAATCTACATGAGTGCCCCAAATGACACTACTCGAATCAGATGGCAAACAAAGGCAAACACCTGGAACGAAGATACAGATGGCACAAGAAACAATAGTCTAAAACATTGATCAACTGAGAATGGAAGATTCCTTCCAAGGAAAAACCAAGGAAGAATTAGCTCGCATAGTATAATACCCCCCCCTCCCCCCATAATGCTAAACTAGGAGAGCCTGAAAGATCCACTGAAATGGTGTGTAACACCCTATAGTGCATGAAGGAGAAAAAACAACATCTAAAAGTGTTCAAGAAAGAACTTGCAACTAAAAAAGTGGTGTGCAAAACAAAGCACACATGCATGAGGCTGGAATCCTATGGATCCACTGTCGTCATGGAGGGACACTCACTGGACAAAGGTGTGATGGAAAACAAAGGAAAACTACGCAACCCCCCATGGCACTTTATAATACAGCGCGACTACAAAATATGGCACAACCTTATGTGCAAAATCCCCAAAAATTACAAGTACAATAGTGTGGCACTTTATCTCAGTGCGTTTACATAAAATATTGCTTACAAATGATGCTCAAAATGTCCTAAAATAAGGAAAAAAAGCTGGAAATACATGAAGGACAGCCAAAAACCTGACTATAGAATGCACCAACAGAAAAAAGAAGTGATGAAACCCACACCACTAGAAAGATGACAAAACCATCTTTCCGATGATATCTTGTTTGCCAAAAAATGATATCATATGCCCAAGTTACAGCCTCTGGAAGAAAACAACTCCAAAGAGGAAAAAAGCCAATGCTGGATTAAATTTGACGGTCATACGGCCGTTGCAACAAAAATATTGGCTTAAATTTGACGGCCAAACAGTCGTCACCGTAAAAGCACAACTAAGCATATTTAATAAAAAATTGTTTTTTAATTGAAAAAACAATAAAAAAAATTTACAAAAGTTAATTTTTTTTATTTTTTTAAATTAATAAAAAAAAATAGAGCAGGCAGGGGCCGTCGCCTACGGCTGGTAGTGTATCACCGTTGGTAGTATTGTCAGACTGTCGGTCGGCGATAAACCCGTCGACGGCTAGCAGTACGTCGGTCGGCGTACCTAAGGGCCCGCAGGTACCTGCGTACCTATGGGTACCCTCATACAAGGCCCGCAAGACTTTAAACTGCAAATTTATTTCTATTTAAAAAAAAAAAAAATCAAAAGAAACAATGACAGTTTTCTTTTTTTCTAAATTGACGAAAAAAAAATGGAATTTTTTTTACCAAGCAGTTGGACGGCTGTACGGCTAAAACAATTTGCCCCTCAAATCAACTATGTCCAAAATGGACAAATGAACAGTCGATTTAGGGATTTTGGACCGCTGCAGACGCAATGGCAAGGTCCGTTTGGGCTCAAAATGCTTTGAAATTGCAGGTATGCCCTAGATCAAAAAAAAAAACCCCAAACCCTTGAAGCTCCAAAAATATTCAAAACAAGAACAGGAAGCAGCAGGTCTGAAGCTCTGATACCATGTAGAAGTTGAGAAAATACAACTTCACAAACCCTGAAGATCACCTGCATGCAAATAACCTGTCACAAAAGAAGAGATGAAGACAAACAAGCAAGGGTTCTCTAAAAACTAAAAATGTATATATCAGAGAGAATGAGAGAATGAATTGGTGTGATAATACAATGAGATCAATCCTTATAAAAGGAGATCGAGAAACCCTAAAGAAACCCTAGTAGGAAAACCCTAATAGAAGCCCTAATAGGAAAACATTTAATAATTAATATAATTATTAAATGTTACTTTATGCAAACTAAAGTGAAATCTTAAGAAGGGAATAAAAGTAACTTAATCAACATAATTAAGTTAAAACCTTTACTCTAACAGTAGAGACATCAAAACTGAAATTGACCAGACTAATTAGCTGCTCTATGTCACCTTTGTGGTGATTGGACTGAAGTAGTTAAATTGATTAATGCTAGAAACAAGTGATGCATGTCTTATTCATTTATTTTGAATTTACACTTAAAACTTATGGGCAATCATTCTCCAAATCATGAAAAAATAACTAGAGTTAATTTTTGTAACTACTCACCACCCATGACTGCCTCTTTATGTGGGGATTGTGTGATGGGTTTTTCTTGGGGAGGATCACTTCAAGATCATCATGAAAATAGGGGATTATTGATTTAATAGAAGCCTCCAAGTCCAAGGAAGGAACATGTTGTGGTTTTTTCCCATGGGATAACATGGCACGATCCCTCCCAATGGATGTGGAATGTTCAAGGCCCTATAGTATCTCACCATCTGAAACAAGAAAATCATTACACTAAAGCTTTTAGGAAAGATACTACTCAATTACAATGATAGTTTTAGGGTGATATGTTATCCATAATGGCCCCTAAGTTTTCTACTCCCCCAAAGTGTAGAGGTCCATGGTTTCTTGTGGGTACAAGTTATGGGAACCCAAACAATTACTAATCACATTGTGAGATCAAGGAAAGGAAAGGATGGTAAGAGATGGTTGTCCATATCATTTGATTAGGTTAGTAGATATTCCACAATTATAGTTAAAGCATGAGAATAGTAATTGTTGAAGTACTTGATGTAATAAAATGTTGATGCACTTTAGTATGTTTGATGAATGTGTCATTACATTCTATTAGATTGCATAACATGTAAAAAGATTATGTTTTAGATTATAAATGTGTTAGTCAAGCTAATTAGATTATTCTCAATGTTATGATTCCATGACTTCTTTTGAAATCTAACCATGATTATTAAAATAATTTATTTACTTAATTAAAGATTGTAATTTATTAGTCAAATGTTATTATTTTCATGAAGTGCGTACATTGAAAATAAACTTTTGCATGTGACTAAGGTGTATGTGGTCGAAATTTTAAATTTGTATCATGTCCTTAGTTGTGATTTGCAAGAAATTTTTGGACATGACACATTGAAGATGTTAAAGGGATTCCACTAAAAATTGAACTATTATAAATATCTTATGGTGAAAGATTACTTACACTTTCATAATTTATATATTCAAATTATATAAATACATAAATAAGTTGATTAAATTCCTTAAATGTATTATAGTATTTTATTTTCTATTATTTTAATTGAAACATTAATTTATTTCACTAAATTGATTTTAAAAATTGATATTTGATTAAAAAATAATTAATAATATATAGAAATATTATATTTATAGTTTCAAATATTATATTAATTATTCTTATATTTGTAAAAACTCTTTATTACTACTTATTATATTTTGAAGTTTTTCTTTTAAATATTTATTTTAAAAAATTAAAATAATTTTAATGATATTTTACATATTAGAATTAAAAATTATATAATTAAATAATTAAAAAATTATTTACACAAAATTAAACTCATCTAATTTTTCATTATTATATTTATATGTTCAAAACAAACACATGAATTATTTGAACAATAATTTCTTTGTAGAAAAATTTTTATTGAAAAAGTAAATAAATTTATTATAAAAAAATAAGTTAAAAATAAAGATAATATTATGTGTGAGAATAGTTTTCATTTTCATTTTAATATGAATTTATATATCAATCATTAACTAGAATACTTTGCATATATTATAAATTTTATCTTTACGAATTTGCATCTGCTAATTTGCCTCTAATTGGGAATAATGGAAATTTGTTAAAAAAACCTAATCATTAGTTACAAAAATGATTTATATATAATGTCATGTAAATTTAATGAGTTCATTTATAGTGGGGGCTTGTTGAAATCATGAAATTGTGTCAATTTTTTAACCTTTGGTTTCAAAAATGAATAGTAAAAATAGATTAAGATAATCCAGATAATTGTGTTATAATTATATTAGATAGTAATAAAAAGTTTAAATATATTTTTTTATTTAACAATTTTTTTTAATATGTGATATCTTTTTTTTTTTGATAAAAGGCTAGTGCCTATATTGTATTATATAACTGAATTTAAAGGATTACATAAGACATCATTATAGTACTGGCATTTGATTTTCTGATTAATATAAACCAAAAAACCTGCATTTGTAACATTGACATGTTTGTGTCAAAAAGAGACCCTACTGCTTGAAATTCTTAACAGTCTCCGAGATATTGTAAGACCAAATAATTAGTGTTATGCATCATTTATAATGTAAGACCAAAATAACATATTTATGTATTCTTATATGTATGATGGGAGTAGAATTTGAACATCATTCCTCCATTGAACCTGTATTAGTAGAGGTATCCATCCTACCCTATCCTTCACCAACCTCCAAAGCACCAGTGTTCATTGAAGAATCAACCCTATAGGTGATATGATAAAAATCATTGTGTCCCTATCATTTACCCACAACATCAGTAATTGGAGAATCTTGAATGTCTCTAGCAAGTGTCATTTCTCTAGGGCCATGACGAATATAGTGAGAAAGAAGAAATGAAACTGCAAAGTATTTTGAATCCTTACAATTATCCACCATTTGAGGGTGGATCTCATGTACATGGGTGTTGAGAGCCCTATACAAATTCCAAGGGTCATCATTATGTAGACCTTTTTTAATGGCACCATAGACTTCTTCGTATGCCAATTTTTTCGTAATATAATTTTTAGGGAAGAGACCTCCAATGTAAGTATTTCCTTTCTCCAGTTTGTATGCTTGAGTGACCTGTAGGAGCTCATCATCATTGATGTAATTTAAAGAAACTGACTCATGTGTCACAATTGAAAGAATTTCAAAAGACTACACGAGGTCCATCACATTCGAAAGGAATAAGGAGAGCACTTGAATAGGGAATAGCAGCCTAGGGGAATCTGGGCTTAAAATTTTATTACCTAGAACAGTTTTGATGCTATCCAACAAGCTCGGACAAGAAACTTGAAAAAATTTAGATAACTAAAAAAAATTTACTTCCTCTGAGAAAGGAAGTTCACCCTCCCTGATTTGCACTTCAATTCTGAAATTTTTGTGCAAGTATTCCATTGTATACACCCTACACCAATGATTTTTGCAATTTAAAAAACTATGACTCAAAATCAAAAGAGCCCAAACTGAAGACCCACATCGAAAGACAAAAGCCCCAACCACGATGGTGATACTAAAAACTAGAATAACCAACGGACCCAGTAGAATGAGGACACAGAAAAACAATTCCAAAGGAGCACAAAAAGAGATAAAGTTACCCTTTATATAGAGCCCACCAACCAAAAAAAACTTACAACACCATTTTCAAATTCGCAGAAGACCAAGAAATCCCAAGCCTTTGACGAACCATAATGCTTGAAATGGAAGGCACCACAACTTATAAAATGGGATTTTTGTATGAAGGAATCTAATCTTCATCATGAGGATTACACAAGATGCTAAAAAATTGGATGCTCCAGATAGAAATCTCCTACATTTCGCACAAGACAAATCTTCACTCTGTTTTGAATGATATTCTTAATTATTATAGGTTGTGTGTAGTTGATACACTTGATCAACTATGTATAACACTTGTACTAATTAATTTTTATAGCATTGCAAAAAATTGCCACTTGTTTGTATTAAAAATCATGCAATTTAATTCCTTATTTTAAACCAAGCGCCACCTGTTGAAATCCCACCCTCGGTAGAATTTGAAAAAGACCTTAACATGCACGAAGATTTAATGCAATTGAAAATCACATTCACCAAGTTCAATTGATGAATACTCTCGTTGTTGGAAGGTACCACATTTGATTCCATCTCACGCAACTCGTAGCATATTAGCAGTTGGAAGTACCAGCGGATTAGTGATCACTCATTTGATGATGCAAGCAGTAGATGTCACCAATCGATGAAAAAATAATGAGCGATCATTACATCAAATGCTATGTCCCCTCGCTATCTTCAACGTGAACAAATAGGATACAATTTGATATTTCAAATCAAACATTTTGATGCACCACCATCTGCAATGATTCTAATGAAAAGAGTCCTGTAAAAATAATAAACATTAGTTTTATTAGAAAAAAATCATTTCAAAATTTCCAAGATTTCGTTGATCACAACCAAGGTCAACAATAAGACCAGATTCGTCTGGATGATCTTTTGAGAGAGCAATATGGACTTTCCCATAATTAGCCAACAAATAATATTGACTTTTAATGACTATGGCTTTTACTAAGTAATCTTTTCCATGTTGATAATGAGTTGCAAATCTTGTGAGATGTTTTTTAACCCTTCCTCATAAGTTATCTCCTCCTGATCTTGTTCAAGACCAAAATTTGCTAATTGATCTGCTAAATGGTTCCCTTCTCTATAAGTATGTGTGATGTGGAAAGAATTCAAGGAATCTAGCAATCTCCAAACTTGAACAAGAAAATATGAGATTTTCCAACTACAATTCTTTTTGTCTTTGCAAGCATTAATGATCACTTGACAATCACCTTCTACATGGAGCTTTAAGAAATTCAAATTTATTGCCATTTGTAAACCTAACAAAAGACCTTGCACTTCTCCAATATTATTTGTTCCTGAGGGTAACTTGATTGATTTTGCACTGATTAGTAGACCTTCTAAAGTTCACAACACAACTCTTGCACCTAATTTCCTAGGGCTACCTTTAGAGGCCCCGTCAAAATTCAACTTAACAAACCCAACTAAAGGTGGTTTCCATCTTACTTTTTTTCTATCAACTTTATTGATGATAGGAATAGTAAAATTGCCTCTAAAAGGAATGACCAAAATTTTCCAAATCTTTATTTGATTTGAATCCCAATCTGTGAAGATTGATCTAGTATGTTTGGAATTATGCACAAAAGAATTAACTATTTCACATATTGAAGTTTCTAATTTGTGAAGTACTTGTTCAATGTTTGATGTTTGATGTAATCTTGAACTAGTTAAGATCTTGTTTGTTAGGGCTAGCCAAATAAAACATCCTTCTTTTGGTAATACTGCAGAATTCCAACAAAATGTCAAGGCTCTCTATGGGATTGAATGTACCTCTATGTTCATTAATGCTTTGTAACCCAATCTTACTGTATAATGACCTGATTTGGAGGGAGCCCAAATAAGATTATCAGAAGAATTATGCACAAAAACAACTCTACCAACTAATAGCTTATTCAAATTTGTTTGTTGAGCCTCGGGCAGTAAAGGATCTATGAATCTTTTCCAAATAATTTTTCCTATCAAAATATATGTTTCTTGAAAGTAGTCACTTACCTTTAAACCCCAAATTGGAGTTATAAGCTGTTATATTTGATGGAATTCTTGCACTATGTTCAAAGTCATATGCCCTTGCTAGGAGTCTAGGAAAAAAATTTCCTTATCTCCATTATTAATCTCCCAAGTAATGTATGAAATTATAACTTTTCTGCAGGTTAACAAAAAATTCTACATAACACACCCTTTTGGAGGGTTAAGAATTGAAAATATACAACTAGATGCAATGGAATCTAAGTATTTTTTTTTGCATAATTTTACACCATTTAGTGTGAGGCTTGGAATATAAATTCCAAACAAGCTTAGCACCAAGTGAAATGTTTCTTGTAGTTAAGTTGTGAATGCCAGCCCCTCCTTTCAATTTTTCTCTGCATAAGTTATCTCGATAAACTAAAGGAATTTTCTTTTTTCATCCATGTTACATTTCCAAAGTAAGTTCCTAATCAACTTTTCAATTTGCACAATAATAGATCTAGGAGCTTTCAAAACAGCCATATAGTAGTTTGGAATTGCAAAGAGAACTGATTTAATCATTAAAATCCTTCCTAAAATTGATAACCATATTCCCCTCCATCCTACAATTCTTTGTAAGCTTTTTATAACCTTTTTCCCAATAGGAGACCCTATTTTCACTAGCAAGGAAGGGAACGCCTAAGTACTTGGCAATTTTGCCTCTTGGAAGCCCAAAATACTAACAATTTGCTCCTTTAGAGTTGATGAGGTATTGAAAATATATATCTTTGATTTGGCTGGATTGATCTTTTGACCAGAAGTAGAGGTATATTTATCAACAACATACTTGATTTGTTTAGGTTCCAAAATTGTTCCCCTGCCAAATAATAAATGTATCATCTACAAATAAAGAGTGAGTAGTTGGGATATCTATATGAGGAATCAAGAATCCCTTCCAATCACCTTGATTATGAACCTTCTACGCAAACCTACTCAAACCCTCAGCCAAAATAATAAAAAAGAAAAGGAGACAATGGATCTACCTGTCTTACACCTTGAGTTGAACTAAAAAATCCCGCCGATGAACCATTGGTAAGAACTGAATTTTTTTCTCCCTTTAAACATAACATTATCCATTTACACAATTTTGGATGAAATCCAAACTTCAATAAAACTTGCAAAAGGAAGGACCAATCCACCCTGTCATACACTTTCATCATGTCTAATTTGATTATCAATGATGGTATGGCATTTGTTGTGATATAATATAATACCTCATGAGCTACTAAAGCACCTTCCACAGTTTCCCTCCTAGGAACAAAACCTCCTTGCTCTTCAGAAATTAAATTAGGAATAAAAGGAACTAAGCATAAATAAATTGCTTTTGTGAAAATTTTGTAAATCACATTACACAATGAAATTGGCCTAAATTCTGAGAACCTTTTTAGAGAGGATGTTTTTGGAATGAGAGCTATATTGGTAACATTAAACTACTTTAGCATCGTACCTAAAGTTTGAGACTCTTCCAAAGCTTGAAGAAGGTCATGTGAGCAATGAAATCCCAACTTTTTTGGAAAAATCAAGCTGTAAATCCATCCAGACCTGGAGCTTTGTCCAAAGGCATATAAAACACAACAACCTTGAGTTCTTCAAGTGTGAATGTCTTAAGTAACATATCATTGTCCCTTTTTGAAACAATCATTGGTATTCCTTCCAACAATTCCTCTCTCTCCCTACCTACTTGCAAAGGATGGAAATTAGGTGCAACAAGTATATTTGTGAAGAATTTGACACCTTCTGCTTGTATATCAGCCTCTTTTGTTAGCACATTTCCTATGACACTATCTCGAATTGAGAAAATGGAACTTTTAGCCTTTTTTACTTGTGCTGACATGTGAAATAATTTAGTATTCTTATCACCCTCTTTTAACCAAAGCTCTTGATACTTTTGTCTCCAATAAATCTCTTCACAAGCTGCCAATTCTTCCCATTCCACTTGCATTTGTGATTGTTGGTCAAATAGAATCGAACTTAACCCATTAATTATAACTTCTGCATTAACTTCCTCAAGTTTCTTGAAAACTTCAATCTTGGATTGAAAAACATTATTAAAAATAAAAGTGTTCCAATGCTTAATTCTATCTTTAACGAACCTCAATTTCATGCAAAATTTGAACATTAAAGTACCCTCCACCATAGGGGACAAAAACCACTAATATTTTAGGAGACTTAAAAATTGTGGATGATGAAACCACATCCTTTCAAACTTAAAAGAGGATTTACAAGAGGCAACAACTTGCTTAGTATGAATTTCCATAGAAATTGGAAAATGATCAAAAGAAATCCAAGGTAAAATTACTGATTGCAAGCCATAATTCTCTGAAAACCAAGTAGGTGTGATGAGGAACCTATCAAGATGCTCAAATATCTGATAAAAATATTTCATTTTATTTGTCCAAGTAAACTTACCATTTCAAGGAAGAATGTCAATAAGAGCATTATCCTGAACAAAATTACTAAAACTTCCTCAATTGTTTTAGGTGGAGGAATGATACCTCCTTGATTTTCATCCAAAGATAATAGAGCATTGAAGTCACCAGCTAGATTGACCTTGTCATCACCAAAATTTTCAAATGTTTGTGACAACTCATCCCATACAAACTTCTTACTAAAAGTAGAGTTGGGGGCATAAACACTAAACAACAAGAACTACAAATTAAAATGTTTTACCTTTAGTAGCTGCCAGTTAGTTTCACTTGAAATGGGCTCCAGAATAATAGTTTTTGAATTCAGTAAAACTATTAACCCTCCAGATGCTCCTTGTTCCTTTGATTGACAAGACTTCCACTTTGACCATATAGAAATAATTGAGGTAAAGTTTTCCTAAGAAAACTTAGTTTCTTGTAAAAGAATAATATCAGCCCCACTTGAATCAATTTTTTGTTTGATACGGGCTCTCTTGCTAGGATCATTTAAGCCCCTAACATTCCAGGATAGTATTTTCATGTTGTGGTCAGAGAGCAATAGGCTCTACTCAACCTTTTTTTAAAGTGGCTTGTTTACCTGCTAAAATCTCTTCTTGAAGCTTAATAGGATTTGACTTACAACCTCTTTTTCTAGGTGATTCTTGAGACGAAGGAGTCAAATAGGGTGACTAAGCAATGGATAAAGAAGTGGATAAATCAAATTCCTCAAAACCTAGTTCCCCATCCGTACTTGCAATGATATCATCAGAAAATTGTGTAACTAATGATTGGTAAACAACAATGGAATCCTTTAGGTCAGAGTTTGAAGATAAGGATTTTGAAATTTTTGTCCCCTCAAACTCCCTCTCAACTACCTCTACAATTTCATCAATTAACTTTAACCCAACCATTAAATATAATTGATCTACTAAACATTCTAAATTTCCCTCTTCTAGCATACATTGGAAGCCCATGAAATCAATCCAATCAGCTTTTTGTTTCTCAACAAATTGAGTTGAGGAATCCATTATTAACATAAAGGTACAATGGTTTAGTTGATAAGTGGAATCAAACTTGAATTCAGGCACAAATTAACTAAGAGAGTTCTGAAACAAGAAAATCAGAGAAAGAAACCCCTTTTCCCAACCTGGAGCCAATGAAATATTCAAAGGCTTGTATCCTTGAAGGCTCGAGGAAGGAACTAAAATCTCAAAATCCTTTGAAGGAGACATGGTAAGACCATGAGTAGTAGGAGTATACTCTATAGTTAACAAGTCATATACAACTGACCAATTGATAGAAATCGGAACAACAAGAGCCCTTGACTAAGTACTTTTAACCAAGTGATTTTTTTTCACAACCTTAGGACTCACCTCCATGATAATGTCATCCCTCCCATCAAAGATAACCATCTCGTTACCAGATTTAGAATGAGCAACAATTTGATCAGAATCCTTGACAGGATTACTTGAAAGATCAAAGGATTTGGTTTTCAGAGATGGAGGTTGAGATGAAGAATTAACACCTTCATTCATAACTATGTCACAAGAAGATGTAGGATGAACAAGATAGTTACATTTAGAAAAAATTACCAGTGGATCCTCAATGAAAATAGACTATTTCTAAAGCCCATATCTAGTCTTGATATTCAATATTGAAGGAAGAGGTTTAGAAACATCAAGGAGTATACAAACCCTAACTGGTAATGAGGGATTTGTAAAAAACTACAAATCCTGATGAAGGAAGACCCCAAATTGATTACCCAATAAATCAATAAGATGAGTTTCTCTATATTCAAGAGTTAAGCATTGAAGCTGAATCCAAACTGGTATAAATTTAATCATATTTTGTGAGGGATCAAAATTCAGAGTCCATAGAGAAGTAAAAAACCCATATCCTTCACACATTTAGGATTTCTTTCTAAAAACAAATTTTCTATCATCTTTGGAAGCAAAAATGACAATAAAAAAATCTTCCCCTTCATCAAGATAAAAAACCGGATTGGCTCCCAGCCAAGTTTGGAAAACCCAATTTTGCAAGAAATTAGCATCAGGGGAGAATTTCTAGAACTTATAGACAAGAGCAAGCTCTTGAAGATCGTGGACTTGATGTTGCATTAATTCACCATTGAGGGTAACATGATGAACCCCATTACCTCTAGGTGGATCTTTGTGCATCTTGGGAACCCATATCTTATCATGTTGAACTTTATGATCTTTACCGAAAGTAGGAACCTTCATATAAAAAAAAAAACCCATTTTCTTTCAAGTGCTCTATCCGATGAGTATTTTGGTTCTGAATCAAGATTGAGCTAAGCACTAGAGTCTTTATATCTGATAAAATCCTAGATTGAAAAGAGCATATGGGATTCTTAATAGGGATAGAATTCAGAAAGGATGCTAGATTTGAAACCAAAGGCTTCAATTTGAAGGGTCGTGGGTATAGAATAGGGATAGAATTAGGAAAATAAGCTAGAAATGAAGCAGATGGATTTGGATTGAAGGGAGTTCCAGAATTAAGTGGAATGGAATTGGGAAAATTGGATGAGGGGTAGACATCAAATACAACTTCAAACCATTTCCTATAATGAGAAGAATGTGAAGACTTCCCAGAGGATGTTGAATCTGAGACACAAATATCATGGTTTTCTCCTGAAAATGATATACAAGGAATGTGTGAGGCAGGATATAGGCCAGAAGAAACAAGATGAGACCCAAAGTCCCATTCGAATCCCTTGGGTTGACAGAACGGGCTAAATTTTTTAAAAAGATCCATTGGAGCCGAAGGGCAGGCCCCTCTAGTTGCGGACCATTTTTTTCCTCCCCATCTTTTTATATGTAATGTTTTTTAAATATATATATATATTAAGATAAGTAATAATTATATATTATAAAATAATTAATATTTAAATTTATTAAATTTAATTTGATGAGTTATGTCATAAATTAAGATTTTTAAATAGAAATAAAGTAAATTTTTATATTAACAAATATTGTATTGTTAAGTTAAATAGATCATTACACTTTTATTTTGATGGATAATTGTTTTAATATCTTATTTTTTTTAGTTAAAAAGATAACTTTTAAATAAATAGTGTAGTGTCAAAAAAAGTAGCCCCTTTTCACACTTAATTTGGAAATAAGTGTTATTGAATTAACCTAATAATGCATCGGTTTAGTGTTGTAATGTGGTGTGCACATTCACATTAATCTAGGGACCCTTTTTAATAAAATGTACTTAAATTGTACCTTATTTAAGGTGTTGTAAAGTGTTTCACACTTATCTAAGGTTTCATTAATTAATTGAGCCTAATGGGCCCCTTTAATTCAAATTCAAGCCCTCTTAATTGCATTTTCCAAGAGATCTATCCCGACACTCATAAATCAAATTGCATGACATTAAATTTGGAAAAATCAAAGTCCTAGAAAATGGTGCTAGGACACATTCACCTTTAGTGGCGAATGGGTCCTCTCCACATTGGACCCTCCTTTCTTTGCATATTTGAGGTGGGTTTTTGATGTTCTTTCCACCCCCTGAAGCAAGGTCCTAGAAACTTGTTCTAGGACCCATTCGCATTTAGTGGCGAATGGGTCCTCATCACATAGAACACCCTTTTTTGAATTTAATTCTAGCAGGATTTTAATGATTTTCAATTCTAGATCTGAGGTCAGCTTGACTTATTTGAATTTCGGGCTTAATCTCTAGATTTAGTATAAATATGGGGTTAATTAACATTGTTTCTCCTAGCAAGTTTACAAGAGGCCTAAGCATTAAATTTTTCAAGCACTAGAGCACTTCAAAATAATTTTCAAAGGCATTCAAAGGTAGATTATCAAGATTTTATTGCAGCAATTCAAGATCATTTCATCATGTCAAAGGCATAATGCATTCATGCATGTTGTTGAGCTAAGATAGTTGATGTAGCATTGAAGATCTACTTGCAAACATTGTTCCAAATCTAATTCAAGATCAAGATCTACATTCTTCATGCCCACTTCATGTTAGTTTGCAGATTTATATTCCAAGACAACTTCCAAGGTATCAACATTTCATCATTTCATGCTTCAATTTCACTATTTCATCATTTGGTTGGGGTTTGACTTAGGCAAACCCTTATTCACTAAAAATCAACATTTTTTCCTCCTCTTGAATGTGTGTTTGCAAATTTATAGGTTGAAGATCAAGTGGAGAACAAATTTGAGAAAAATTGTCAAAGTTATCACATTGAAAAGTTGTCATCAATAGTGCAAGAACTCAGAAAGAGGTTGGGAGTTGAAAACAAAGGATCTAAGAGTGTAGGAATAAAGGAACAAAGCCTAAATCTCAGTTTCAGAAAACCTAATAGGGACCCATTCACCACTAAAGGTGAATGAGTCTTTTGTGCTCTAAAAATAGCCTTCTTATAGCAAGGTACACATCATTTTGAACTCTAAAAACTCCCCTCATAGTTGCTATTGTTGATGTTATTAGCAGCATCGGGCTACTTCTTCCAGCAATCACATCAAGTTATATTAAATTAAATGATAGCCTACGGTTATTTAATTTATACATGGTTGATTTAATGAATGAGGTTGACCCTCTTTGAGATTATTTTGTAATTTATTATTATTCCAAGTGAGGCCGACCTCCTTGAAGAGTCACCTCATTTTGTATAGATACAAGGTGATATTTGTTCATTCTAACAATGAAGTTCATGAAGCATAATCCACACTTCTTGAAGAAGTTCGCAATTGGGCAAGAGATCATTATAGAATCTACAGATCATTGTGTACATGCAGCAAATCATCATACTATGGCAGAAGATCATACTATAGCAGCAGATCATCAGACTATAGCAATAGATCATACTGTAGCAGCAGACCGATTTCAAGGAGAAACATATTCAGTGTACCTTTTCATCTAGGAGAGGTGCTATTATTCATTGTATCAAATTCGGCCATGAGTTGGGCCTGAGTTGAAAGCATATTTCTGCTCCTATTTTATATATATATGTGAGATATATTTGCTGGTTTTTTCCCCTCATGTTGGAGGGTTTTCCCAGGGTATCTATGGTGTTCATTGTCTCATGTGTTGCATTATCTAAGTGCTTTCTTTTTGTTCATCTGATCTTTTAAAACACTAACATGGTATTAGAGTGGGTCACTATCTTTCCAACTTTCTATTTCAGTCAAGGCTTGTAAGGAGCTGTCTGAATAAAGAAAGATCATTGAATCAGGGAATTAGGGTGCAATATTGATAGATATAGCCTTGGGGCTTCAAGTCGCCTCTAGAGATAATAATATGGACAGCATCAAATGATAGTCGGATCATAGTGTGTTGATTTTGAAGTGAACCATTCAATGAACATTATTTATAAGTGGGTTATTTACGGCAAGGGATGAAGGTCATGTTGGTTTATGCTTCAGGATGATGAAGAAAGGTTGAGAAAAGTTTCTATCAAGGAAACTTAGCAAATTATGCTGACAAAGTTTTCTGAGCTACAGAACAAACTGAATCATCTTCAGCAAAAGTAGTTTTCACTTTCTCAAGGGCATGAGACAGCTAGAGATTTGAAGTGGTCTGATATCAATCTGCAATAGAAGTATTCTATCTTCAAGAGTTTAGTACATCATTGGGAAAATATGATAGTTGTTTCAAAGAATAAAAATGGCAGTAACAAAATCAATAACGAGACAAGTATTTCATGTTTGATTAATGTTCATGGATCTTTTATATGTTTATTAATTCATGCTACACCATGGGATAGTGAGTCTTGTATGCCTTTAGTTTTGAAATTTCTTAAGAATAGTTTAAACTATTAGTAATCTCTCTCTCTTATTGCTTCCAGGACAGATCGATAAGCAAGAGGGTGATGAGATATTTCTTAGAGAAGAAGAGCTTGAGGCATCCTATAAGGAAGCCATGCTTACTGGAGATATAATCAAGCATGAAGTCTTAGCTTGCAGCCTTAGGTCTGAGTTGAGGGCTGGAGAAATCTCTTGATGCACATATTCTTCCAGCAATAAAAGTGATGGGAAGAGTCGCAATATCAAACTTGTGCCTTTTGAAATAATTCTAGGTGGGTCACAGCTGGAGTGCATCAATAAATTTGAATGGTCAAAGACCATGTTCAAATTTAACCTTGCCAGGGGCCTATGCACAAGCTGTGAAGGATGTGGTCTAATATGAGCACAATAGCAGTGTATCATACTATGTCCAACATTTGGATCCATCAGAATATTTAAAGAGATAAGTATTCCTTGGTTGCTAGGTTATATCATTTATTTTTGGATCTTGTAATTAGTAAAGAGAGATAGTGGATTCTGAATTGTGTTGTGTTCACTAGCATAAGATCCTTTGTAAATTTCATGTATTCATGCTATAACTTATATGATTCTAGCCTTGATATTTCTTTGGATAATTATAGACTATTAGTAATCTCTATCTAAAATGCTTCCAGGACAAATTTAGCAACAAGAAGATGATGAGAGATTGCTTGAGGCATCTTGTGAGGAAGTCATGTTAACCAAAGAAATGATCAAGAGGGAGTAAACACTAGAGGGACTGAGTTGGTGGCTAGAGGGAGTGCACCTCCAGAAGTCTTCTTTGCAATCTCTGAAGCAGGGATCAAGAAGGAGTTCAATGACTCGCTGAAAAGGAGTGAAGATTGTAGTGTTGCAAGGCCAAGTGTAAAATCCTTGAAAGACCTCTTCAGCTGCTGAGTTCAGAATTGCACAAGAGTGACATCTGGATTTGATATTGGTAGCTCCGCAAACCTATTCAGAATAGTGTGATCTGAGATCGGGAAGGACAATCCTGAATTCTCTTCAATACCAAAGGTGTGTGTTGGAAAAACATTTATCTAAGTCAAGTGTTGCAGGCTATCTTGGATAAAGAGGTCAGAAGGTTAATGCAAGTACTTAAAGATTCATAGGGAGCCTACTAAACCTGAAGAAGATGAGTTTTGGTATGATGGATTGCAAATCCATGCCTACTCCTATGGAGACCAGCTTTCAGAAACTGAAAGAGGTTGCAACTAGCTCAGAACTGGTGGATTCCATGATGTATAGGCAACTGATTGGTTCATTGATGTATCTAGTTAACACTAGACTAAATATCTATTATGCAGTGAGTGCACTTAGCCAGTTTAAGTGTGAACCAAGGCATATACATTTTTTGCAGCTAAACATATCCTGAGATACTTGCGTGGCATAGTTGGATATGGATTGAGATATTTTGTAGGAGTGGTTTTGGAGTTGCATGGTTTTCCTGATTCTGATTAGGCAAGGTGTGTCACGGATCGAAAGAGTACCTCTGGTTGTTGCTTCAGTTTGGGATCTACAATGATATCCTGGTGCAACAGGAAGCAGTCTTCAGTGGCATTGAGTACAACTGAGGCAGAGTATATTGCAGCTTGTATGGTTGCTCATGAAGCGATGTGGCTTCGTAAGCTCCTTGCAGGATTGTTTGGACAATCAATGGAACCTACTATCATTCATTGTGATAACTAGAGTTGTGTGAATCTTTCTGTCAATCCTGTGTTTCATGACAAAACAAAGCATGTTGAGATCAAGTACCATTATATCAGAGATATGGTATTGAGGAAAGCTATACAGTTGAGGTATATCAGCACTGATGAGTAGATAACAGACATTCTCACCAAGCCCCTCTCCAGGATAAAGTTTGTGTAATTTCAAGAAAAGCTTGGTATGGTCGAGAATTCAGCCTTCACTGAGAAGGCGTCTCAGTATCGATGTTTCACTTTAATGAGCTCTTCTCTATGAGAGAAGTTCGAGGTGAAATCCTTTGATAATGAGTTCTTCTCTAAGAGAATATTGAGGTGAAATCCCTTGATAATGAGTTCTTCTCAGAGAGAAGTTTGAGGTGAAAATCCCTTGGTAATGAGTTCTTCTCTCAGGAGAAGTTCGAGGTGAAATCCCTTGTTTCCACCCTCTGGGAGAGCCATGGTGGATGTCATGTGTGTAACTCCATGACAACATCACGTGAGTGAGTCCATGATGATTTTCTTGTATCTGTGTTTCACCCTTTGGGAGAGCCATGGTGAAAGTCATGCTGAGGTGACAACATCACATTGAGTGATGAGCACTTGTACATACCATATATGGAGGTAGCCATAATGGTTAATATCACAATGAGGTGGTATCTGATATCACAATGAGGTGATATCCAATATCACAATGAGGTGATATCTTAGATGCTTTCACGATGAGGTGATAAGCTCCTTTATCACGATGAGGTGATATGTTTTGTGCAGCTGGAAGTTGTAGACACATAAAAATGACCTAGACCCACAGACTCTTCTTCTAACCCTAATTAGGACATTTTAATTATGTCCCTAACTCACTTCCAATTATTAATTAGATAATTCTTAATTATTTAATTAATTCATGTCCCTTTTTATTCTTCTTGATTATTAAATAAATAAATTTTATTTATTTATCTAATGTGTCACTAATTGTCTAAAGTCCTCTTATAATTAAATAAATTTCTTAATTTATTTATTTAATTATGTCACTAATCAAGTCCTCTTCTTCCTAAAATTAAATAAATTCTTATTTATTTAATCCACCTTCCACTATAATTAAATAATTATATTTAATTATCTAATTATTCATTAGCCTCTTCTCTCCTAAATTAAATAAATTTTATTTATTTAATTTGGTCCACTTTCCTAAACTTTAAATTAAATCTTTATATTTAATTTAAAACGTTCTATTTGTCACATTCCTCTAATAATTAAATAATATCTCTATTATTTAATATTCCACCTAAATTAAATAACCTTTTATTATTTAATTTCTTCTAAATCTTATTTATTTAAAATAAGTCCCAGCACCCAAATTAAATAATTTTATTATTTAATTCCCCCTCTTTTATTGTGCTCATTTTAAATAAATTTATTTATTTAAAATAAGTCTCATTTAAATTCCCTACTTTAGTAAATAAAATTAAATTATTTACTGTCACATGACCCCACCCCTTTTGAATTAAAAACAATTTTGAATTCAAAAATTCAACATCCCCTCTTGAATCAAATAATTTTAAATTATTATTTGATTCTCCAACAATTTCGGTTTGTGTGTCTTGTCACATGCATTGTCAGCCATTTGATTTGATTTTCTAAAAATCAATCTTGTCCATTCATTTCAAATTTAACCTAATGTTGCCCTAACCCTAATTGTGGGTTGTCATATTGAATCTTGTCCACAGATTATAGGGCACTTGCTAACTTTCAATCTTGGCCATTCACACAAAATTGCATCTTCTATAAAAGGGCAATTTTGGTCACATCTTGCATCTCTTAACATCTTGCATTGTCTTATTTTAGAAATCTCTTATCATCTTGCATCTTTATATTTTTAGCATTGTTACTTTCATTCATCATAGCCTATTTAGGATTTCATTTGATATAGTTTCAATATTTTAGATGCTTACTAGTTGCAGTAGGGCATAGTTTTGCATCTAGGTCATTTCAAATCCTTCAATATTTGCTTAGGGCTTGTCATTTCTATTGGCTTGCTCTTCACAAATCTGAGGGCAAACAAATCATATTCGGCAAATTAAGAAGGTGTAATGGAGGTTGGTCATGGAGGTTGAAGACAATCTATGAGATTGTTCATCTTTTCCTTTGCACTCCATTACCAACTTTGGGCTTTAGGTTTTCTGCATATTATAGTTACAAACCATAGAAATTTCCCATTGTTACAAAAGTATCACCCCTAGCTGAGAGGGAGTGTTGATGTTATTAGCAACATCGGGCTGCTTCTTCTAGCAATCACATCAAGTTGTATTAAATTAAATGATAGCCTACGGCTATTTAATTTATACATGGTTGATTTAATGAATGAGGTCGACCCTCTTTGAGATTATTTTATAATTTATTATTATTCTAAGTGAGGCCGCCCTCCTTGAAGAGTCACCTCATTTTGTATAAATACAAGGTGATATTTGTTCATTCTAACAATGAAGTTCATGAAGCATAATTCGTACTTCTTGAAGGAGTTTGCACTTGGGCAGGAGATCATTGTGTACATGCAGTTGATCATCATACTATGGCAGAAGATCATACTGTAGCAGTAGATCATCAGACTGTAGCAATAGATCATCAGACTGTAGCAATAGATCATACTGTAGCAGCAGACCGATTTCAAGGAGAAACATATTCAATGTACCTTTGCATCTAGGAGAGGTGCTATTATTCATTGTATCAAATTCGTCCATGAGCTAGGCCTGAGTTGAAAGCAGATTTATGCTCCTATTTTATATATATATGTGAGATATATTTGCTGGGTTTTTCCCCTCATGTTGGAGGGTTTTCCCAGGGTATCTATGGTGTTCATTGTCTCATATGTTGCATTATCTAAGTGCTTTCTTTTTGTTCATCTAATTTTTTAAAACACTAACAACTATAATAGTTAGGGTTAGTTTTTTATTGTTATTGGCATCTTATCACACACATAATTGCATGTTTTGTGGGAAAAGTCTAGTGGCTTATCATCTTGATCAATTCATTTTGATAAACCCAACTTTTTCCACACAACAAATAGTAATGAAAAAAGCTAAATCACTATATAATAACAAGATAATCTTGTCTCTCATCATAAAATTAATTTAATATATTAGATTTTAATTTAATGTCATATATAATCTAATATAATATATATATAAATAATTTAATATACTATTTTTTTTAATACGTAAGGTAAATTCTATTGATTATAAGGGATAATTACAACTGTCTCAAGAGCCATAGATTTCCATCACTAGTACAAAATTTACAGACCCATCAATTTCTAGGCACCAAACCGAACCCAACACTATGCTCACACAAAAAATTAATATACTATTATTAAATTATATATTAGATGTTATATATTATATAGTATATATATTTTAATTTTGTTATAGATTATTTTTTCTATATTAGATAATAATGTTTTAATTATATTTAATGATATAACAAGTAAATAAATGTTTAGAATGAAGAATTATTTTTTTGAATTGTGTAAAGAAAATATAAAATAATAATTAATTAATCGTGGGAGAGTAAGAAAACAACCTTTTGGAAGAGTTGGAAAAATTCCTTTAAAATTTTAAACTTATTTTTTATTATGGTCTTTGTGGAGGAAAAATGCCTTGAAAAATGCCCAAAAACAGTGTAATACAAAAGTTAATGCTTAGGATTCTTTAAAATCCACCCTTGTCACTAAAAATTTTTTAGCCAATGAAATTGAGGAAAAATAAAATTAAAAATCTTGCATTTTACTCTAAGAAAATTAAAATATAATGTATGAAAGAAAAATAATGAATTTTAATTGATTGAAAGCAAAACATTTAATCGCTAGTTAAAAACTACCCCTCGATTATAATTCCATGATAGGAACTAATAACTCTAACTTGGACCAAAGATTTTTTATTTATTTGAAATTATTAAAAATAAAAATCAATTGCTCACGGCAACTTGGCAGAGGTGGTTGCAGAGTTGAATGTGTTGTTGAGTAGATAATCGATGGCTTAGAACATTTTTTCTTTTTTCTTTTTTTGTTTATGCTCGGTGTTGGTTTTGGCTCGGTTCTAAATGGCTCTACCAATCCTATCTTTTTTTGGTATTTTTTAGGTGTTATGTATGGATGGATGCTTCTTCTCGTTCCCATTAACTACATTTTGTCGTGGGGTTGGTCTTGGGGTGTTTGGTCGTCACCGGTTCTGGCTCTGCAATTGTAAGGGTTTTTTGAGGCTTGGGTGTTTCTGATGCAACCACCATGAAGGATCATTGTATGCTCTCTTTTTCTATCAATACAATCAAAGTTTACATATCAATAAAAAATCAATCATTAAACATAAAAGAAAAGAAAAAAACAAAATATTGAGAAGGAAATTGACATTTTTTAATTGATTGAGAAGATTGTATTCTTAGCTTCTTTCTCTACAAAAAAAAATTAAAAAATAAGAAAATAAATTTTTAAATGAAAAGAAAGAAATAAAATTTAGTATTAATATTTTTAATTTCTACTTTTCATATTTATTGATTTAATTTATTTTAGATCAATATTTAGATTACTTTTAAATAATTTGTATTTGAAATAAATTGTATTCAATTATCTTATTATTTTATTTAAATAAAGCTTATGAATAGAATTTAGATTATTTAATTTAGTTAATCATTATTCCTTGATTTGGATTACTTGGGTTTTTAACTTGGATTTATGTTCAAAGAGACCATTGACAAGGAAATCTCTTCCCAATGGATTTATTGCAAAGACAACTATTGGGAGGCTTTATTACCCAAGTGAGCTCAATAATATATTAAAGGCCCACAACCTATGAGCATGACAGCCCAAAAATGTTATGACTTGACCGCTACATTGCATCCTTATCAACTATTTCACCGGCTATTTCAAATAAGTAATAGAATTAAAATACACTTTATTATTATTCAAAATTAATTATATACATGTAAGAAAATAGAAGAATATTTTTATACCTAATCGTTTTCCTTCATTTATTATAGATTTATATTTATTAATTCCTTAAACTACTTCAATATAGGCATTTAATTTTATTTTTTATATAATTAGATAAATAGTTTAACATATTTAATTATATGATAATAATTAAATATTATAAATTTTGGGATAAAAATTTAATTTAATTAGAAAAAAAAATTGATAGGTAAGAGATGAGTTATATTTTGATGCAAGAAATTGGCTTGGGTCACACTAGGTGAGACCACAAAATTGATCTCATACCCAAGGATAACAGATTACAACTATCTTATTCAGCCATGGTCAAAATAGACCATTTAAAACACTATCTATTTGTTCCTCATGCCGCTCTCGGAAACCAAAACTAAAAAATCAAGTATTAAATTAAAAGCCAAAATTTTAAACCAAATCCAAGTGACTAGCTGCCTAATGGACACTGGCATCTATTTTAACTCTAGATTTAACATGAGGTTGTAATTTGTTCTTTATTTTCACTAGTTTGAGAGGACATTTTCTTTTTTCTACATTGCAAGCCCTCACCACCCCCTAAAATCTTTTGTTTCTCAACACCCATTTTTGGAGTGAGCCCGAAGATGCATACTTCCACAAACCTCCAAGCTTTGACTAGTGTTCCTTTTCTTTTTTATTGGTGTTTGCCATTCGCTGCCCCCATCCACAACCGTAGACCCAGTGCTTGCTTTGTCTGATGAAGCTGAAGTGACCTTTGGAGCGGGACAATGAGAGGCAACATCGCAATCATCAACACCATCAATCCTACAAGATTCTCCCAAAGGGGGTAAATTTTGATCATGTTTTAATTGTGAAAGAGGCTCATCAGTCTTCTCCATCATCTTGTTTCCAGCCTTGTTCTTTGGAGAAGGGGAATTCGAAACAGAATAGTGTTTGGGATCTAAGTATCTTTCCACCAAGTAGCCTTCCATTTTGCTTGAGTTTTACTGTTTGAACAATCTACTGCAATTTGACCAGTTTTGAAGCATTTTTTGCACTTAAAAATCAAACCTTCGTAGTCCAAGGATTGTGACCAGCTATTACCATTTACGCTCAAGATGATTTCTGTTGGGAGGGCTTTGGAGGTGTCCATCTCAACTAGAATCCTTGTAAAGGTTGTATGGATGAAGTCTCTAGAATTTGCATCTGTTTGAATAAAATTGTCAAGAAAATTTCCAATAGTTGCAAAGCATGATTCAAACCAATAGTGAAGAGGGAGATTCCGAAGTCGAACCAGAAAAAATTCAATAGCCGGATTGAAATTGGGGTGCTATGATTTTAAAAGCAACATCCTTTCTCCCCATAACCAAATGTGTCAGAGAATGACATTTTTATCCAACTGTCAAAAACTACCGTGAAAAAACCCTTTGCACTAGGTAGACCTCCATTAGCCGAAGCCATGATTTTGATATCCATTAATGAAGCTTGGGAAGGCTAAGCCAAAAGTTACTGAATCTACCGATTAACCCATTGTCGGAAAAAAGTTCTTTATTTTCATCCAGTTCTTTCAGAAGACTCTCATCAAAATCCAATTTTAGAGGTTTGTCCGAGCATAGAATTTCCCTGCTATTGTTCATACCTGAGTGCATCGTGAGCAAAGACTTGTCTGCCAAGCCATATCTAGAATTGGGGGCATCAGATTGAGGAACACCAACAGACCATGCAGCGTTCACTCGTGAATTTTTAATCGTGTCTAGAAAGGGGGTTTTTGGCTCAGAACCAGCCACAGCAAACTTATTTTTGTTAAGCATGAAGGTGCAAGGGGATGCACTGACCGATTGATAACAGCCTCCACCATTCACATTTCATGTATAAGCATCAACAAGAGCATAAGAAAATGTGGAACAAGAAGAACCTTGACCATTCTGGGCCTGCTCAGCAATGCCCCCAACCAAACCATCTTCCAGGGAGCCAACGTCATAAGGGACACCACCGTCACACAGTCCCTCACTGGATCCAAACGAAGACACAATCGGGCGAAAGGAGTTTTTGGCCAAAACAGGGGAGCCACCGCCAGCCACACCCTGCATTTTGATGCCCCCATGACTAGATAGAGGCACAACCATTGCTCTTGTTCACCTGCACACCCCACCAAACCATTACTCTTGAGCACAGGCACAAATACATCAACACTGCCATGGGAGACCTTGCCATCGCCAGCATTGCCCGTGGCACTCGAAACCCTAGAAGCGCAGAAATTTGACAGCACCATTTTAATTGTCTTCTTTATAATTAATTAGAAAATTAAATTTAAAGAAATTATTTTTTATCATTTAAAGAAATAATCATAATGAATGAAATATTTATTATATAATTAAATATTTAAATTTAATTGAGTTGCAATTAATTCTTATTTAAATTTTAAGATAATTGAAAAAATAATGAATCTTGTGATTTAAGCAAAATTGTAATCCTTTTAATTTACATATATTTAATTTGAATATTTTGATAAAATTAATTGTCAATAATGAAGAATATGTAATTTTTTCTAAATGTATATAATATTTATTGTAATACTAACTAATGAATTAATATAAATAATTAATTTAATTATTACTTTGATTTGTTATATTTAAACGTAAGTTTGAACATGAAACAATGTTCTTGAAATTTGAGAATAAATTAATAATAATCTCATATCTATTTTACAAATTATGACAGTATGTTTATGCAATTGAACACCCTACTGCAGTATTACGTGTCATTGAACACAAATGGTTCCTAATTTTTGTTTCTTAAATTATTTTCCCACCCACAATTTTTTATTAACTAGTCTTAAATAATGTAAATGAGATTTATTTATTTTTTCCAAAGATTTCAGATGCGTGGGAAAATAAAAATTCATACAATTAACCATGAAAATGCAACAAATCAATAGAAAAATTACAAATTAGAATTTATATAAGAAAAAACCAAATAATTAGAAAACAGCATAATTTTTATGCTTGAAACTGCTTTAAAGGAATAATTGAAAACATTAGAATCCTTTGCCCAAAGCAACGACTTATAACTAATGACCCTACATTTTTTAGGTTCCGCATTTCAAAAAATTTAATTAGATAATTTAAGATATAGCAAAGTTTCGAACTTTTTTATGTCTTTTTGCCGACCTCGGAATTAAAAATGAAGCCATAAAACCCCAACACAGAGATAATTATGAAGATATAATGCCATGAAATACAGTGTCATAATTATGAAGATATAATGCCATGAAATACATGGTCAAATATTTAACAAATATTCTCGTTGAAAATACTAATTATATGAAACTTGATTCATTATTCTTTCAAGATCAAATAATAAAATTACAACTCGATAACTGAACAGAGAGTTCAAAAGCAGATGACAACAAAATTCAAAATAGGTAGTCACAACCATAATCTTCATTCATATTGATTTCTGTTGTAGATACGATTTTTTTTTTCAGATTTCGTCATAGAATAGAGCAGGGTAATGTTATTTTGATTCTATTGGGCTCCACAGAAAAGCCATAGGTTAGACCATCTGATTGTGTAGCACTCATCCTTGGAAGACTGCGGATTCCTTCATCTAATCGTTGTTGTCCCAATCGAATTCTTTCCTCGCCTTGTTTCCGGGCATTCTGCTCAGCAATCAACTTCTCTTCCAATGTTTTTATTGCCGTTTGCATCTTCTCTTCCACCTGATTACGCAGAATAACGAAAACAATAACGAAAATATGTTAACGAGAGAAAATTCGAATGATTTGATCATCTAATTTTTAAATGAATACACTTCAGTGATGAGAGAACTTAGTAAATTCATCGTCAATAAATTTACTTTCAACAATTTATCGTCATGATAAATTCATTTTGTAGAAAATTCACCACCAACAATATGATATGAATTGTTGATGGTAAATTTTTCATGAGATGAATTTGTCATGGCGATGAATTGTTAGTGATGAATAGTTGGAGATGAATTTGTCATGACAATGATTTATCAATGGTGAATTGTTGGTGGTGAACTTTTGACGGTAAATTGTTGGTGGTGAATTTTTCTATGAAATATTTAAACTTCATTTCAGTTAAAACCGTGTTTTGATTCAAAAATAGCAAAATAAATTGTAAAATCTCTTGTTTGCTATAAATCTTATATAAATATACACTTAAAGACATCACAAAGAAAGAAAGTATTTAGTATTTAAGCAAAGTAAATGATAAACATGTTCAAAATTGGATAGTCTTTCACCTATAAAAATATTTTATTTTTATCTTTCAAATATTATTTTATTTTTAAATTTAATAAATATTGATTCATCACTTCTAAAATATTTTAAATTTTCTCTCTTAAATCTCAAAAACATATAAGATTGAAATTAATTAATTTCAATTATATTTTGAGAAAAAATATCAAAGTATAGAAAACAATGATTGGCTAATTTGACATTCCATCTAAGTATTTCAACAAAGATGGATATACATGTGATTCTCAAACATGTGTATCATTTGATTGTGAATGGAGTGATGCACATTAATAGATATATTTAAATCCATCCAAAAATAATAGTTAAATTATGAGGATTTTTTATTAATGAAAGGAAAGTAATACATTGTGAATTTGTAAGTGTGGAAAGTGTATTTTTAATACTTTTTATATTAATTTTGGGACATACTTTGATCTTTTGTGTTTTATATAATAATTTAATTTTTCAAAAGTATATTTATGTATAAGTTTTGTTATTTAACATATATTTTATTTAATTCTAAGTCATTTCTAATAATCTAAAACCAATAGCTATATCTATTGTTTCTTACCATGGTTCAAAACCATCAATTCCATCAAAAACTTGGTTCATAACCATATATATAAGATTGATCCCAATTTTTTAAAATCAAAATTACTCATGGACCCAAAAAAAACTAACGATAATTACTCATTATCCCAACTCAAGTTTAAAATATTAAAACAAATCTTAGGATGTTATATGAGAGGACAAATCCCTTATTCATTAAAGATAAACTATAATCAATAAGAATATTGTTGGTGTACTCTTTTCTTTACACCTGAATTACTTAAGCCTAGTTGTCTTAATGATTGTGTTGTTCACTTCACTCTTTTCCACTTCGGGTGGATCTAGATCTCCACATCTTGTGGATCTTGATCAAGATAATATTTCTTATTAAAAAAGGTTGCACCTTCTTTCATTCCACAGAAAAAAAATTGAAAAAATTATATTACATTCTAATCATCTGTGTTTGTTGCAAACTCTCTTGTTTCTACAGATTCTCACATGGTATAAGAGCGGTTGAAGGTTCCAGCAGGCCGAATAGGTGAACAATTTTTTTGATCTTGTATTTTGTTTCTCCTTGCGTACTTTCATTCTCGCAGGATCCAATCTTCAAAGGGATTCAAAGGCAGATTTAAATCATTTTGTCGCCTCTTCTCAGCACGGAGGATCCAATCTGTCTCTCTAACGTGGGAGATTTCTAGCGCAGGCTTGGGAGGAAATCCTAAAAGGTCTGTGGCATCTCCTTTTTAACAGTTTTTTTGCAGGGCTAACCCTCCTCTGTAAAGCGCGGTGGACTCAGGGAAGCGATCTTCCTGGACTTTTGCATTTCCCAGCCTTTGATTAGCTGTTTCCAGCCGTGAGAGGGCTCAGGGAAGTGATCTGCCTTCAAGGAAGGTGGACTTTTTCTTTTCCCATCCTCTTATGTGTTGTTTACAGCCACGATTATGCTGCAGGAAGGCTCGCCAACAACCTGAGGATGGATCAGAAGATTGAGTGAAGTTTTTTTGAAAGGCAGCTCATCAAAAAGAGACCATACAGGAGGATTCAGCGCCATTGGAGGCCCGATTAAAGGGTGTTTGACAGACTAGCTGCAGTTGGCGCTTCTTTGTGCCAAATTGAAATTCAGATGAAGTTCCTCTGTATGTTGTGTGGCATATGATTACTTGCATTTTCTGTTTGAACAGAAAAGCAGACTGCAAAACTTTGGGGCTGATAATGCACTGCAAATATTATTGTTCTTTTTTGTTATTTTTTCCCACCAACAAATCTGTCACGAAATTTTCATAAGGAGATAAAATTGTAAAAGCAGAAACAAGGATTTATTTCTTGCACTCCTTTATAAAGTGCCAAATTTAGGGGGGATCAAAATAATAACAGGGGGTCTTGTGTGGCGGTTCCTTAGAATACTTACTCTTATTTTATTGTGTCTCATTTTCAAAGTATTCTTTCTTTCTTTCTTTTCGCATTCTACAAAGAAATTAAGGCAGGATGGATTCTAATGTCATTATTCAACCCTTAACGCTTTTTAATTATCATGATTGGAAAATACAAATGTCAATTTCTCTCATGAATAGAGGCTTGTATACGTGGTAATGAATCTTGAAAAAGAACCTACTATTGCAAAGGATAAGGGAAAATGGTTTAATAAGAGAGATCAAGATTTTGGTTACTTGTGTCTTAATGTATCACCTGAATTTTACTATTTCATATTCAGTCCTTTAAAACACCAAATGAAATTTGGGAAGGTCTTGATAAGCTATTTGGCAAGATAGATGAATTTAGGGGTGATGAGCTAGAAAATGAGCTCATAGCATTAAGTCCAAGAAACTTTACTTCTCTTCAAGATTTTTTTACCAAGTTCAAGTTCTTAAGGTTGCAACTTAAAGAATGTGGTATTGATAAGAAAGAAAATCAGTTAATACTATCAATTTTGTCAAAGTTAGGTCATGAATACTCTGTTTTTGTATCTACTTTCTACTCTAAAAAGAGAGCTCTTGGAACTTCATGGGCTATGCCCTCTCTTGATAACTTCATTGTTGATCTAACAAGGGAACAAGATAAGTTAATACAAATGGGAAATATGAAGAATAGTAAATCTCAAGCACTCATTGTAGGAAATGAGAAAGATCAATCTTCTAAGGGCAAGAAACAACATAATCAGAAAGACAAGGATTACAAAAAAGACAACAAAGTTGATAACAGAGCTGATAAAAATGAAGGTAACTCTAAGCAAAAGAAATATAAGAAAGAGTTACCTAAATGTGTCTATTGGTAAAAGCCTAATCATGAAGAACATCAGTGTATGAAGAAACAAATAGACCACCTTACTCATCTTCTCAAAAAGAACAACATAGGGGTTCCAAATTCATTCAAAACATCTTCATCAAATCAAGATAAATCAAAGGCAAAAGAGAAGGAAAAGGGCAAAGCGTTAGTTACTATTTCATCCTCATCACCATCTTGGATAATAGATTCAGGTGCTACTCATCATATGGGATCATCACAAGTTGATTTCTCATCTTTGGAATCATGTGACATGTCTTCAATCACCTTAGGTGATGATACTCCAGCATTGGTTAAAGGAAGAGGGTCTATTGAAGTTGAAGGTGGAAAACTTCAAAAAGTTCTAAATGTACCTTCACTATCAAATAATCTTCTTTTTGTGTATCAGATAACACATCTAGGCAAAGGAATGATAGCTGAATTTTCTCCAAATGTAGTTGACATCAAGGAATTGAATAGTAATAATCTGATAGCAACAAGAAAAGTAGATCATCAATTGAGATTGTATAATTTTTTCTAGTTTTTCTCAAAGTCCTCCAAAACCTTCGCTCACTCATTTCGATGAGACAAGCAAGCTTTGGCATGAGCGATTTGGCCACTTAAACTATCGCTATCTCAAGCAACTTAATCAACAAAATCTGGTATTAGGGTTGCCAAATGTCAAATTTTCTAAAGGGCTTTGTGAAGGTTGTGTACTAGGCAAGCATCCAGAACAAAATTTTGACAAAGGTAAAGCATGGAGGGCATCACAAGTCTTAGAAATTGTTCATAGTGATGTTTCAAGACCATTTCCACACCCATCCTTCACTAAGGCAAGATATGTTCTTACATTTCTTGATGACTTCTCAAGGTACACTTGGATTTTCTTCCTTAGGCAAAAATTTGAAGTCTTTGACTTCTTTCAAGATTTCAAAGCCTTAGTTGAAATGCAATATGAGAAATCTATCAAACTTCTAAGAATAGATAATGGGCGTGAGTATGTTAACAATAGGTTTGAGCAGTTTTGCACATCAGAGGGGATTGAATTATAGCATACAGTTACTTACACTCCCCAACAAAATGGAGTTGCAGAATGCAAGAACAAGTCACTAAAGGAAATAGAAAACAACATGATTCATCATAAAGAGGTTGCACCAAAATTTTGGGCAGAAGCTATCAACGATGCATGTTATATTCAAAACAGGGTACCTCATAAAGCATTGAAAGGAATAACAACTTTTGAAGCTTGGAAAGGAACAAAACCATCAGTAGATCATTTCAAAGTTTTTGGGTCTCTGGGTGAACCCACAAAAGTGGTTTACAATTCGAGTGAGAAAGGAAAACTTCCAAAAACCTCACCCATGCAAAAGAAAATTGTTTTGAGGGGTTCGACCGAACTCAATGTTAAACCGAACCCAAAAGGGGTTCGCTCGAACTAGGGTTTGAGTGAACCACTTTGCATGTGGGAACCCACGTTTCCCATTGCGGAAAGGGGGTTTGATCAAACCCTGGTTTGACTGAACAAGGGTTCGAGCGAACCCATTAGGTTCGCTCAAACCCACCTTTTCCCACATTCCCACCCTCTTACACAAAAAGACTCCAGATTTTCGCCCTTCGAAGCTCGGGTTGAGGATGAAAATGGAGGAGAATTCACACACCCAACTGGAAGATGGTAGTCTTTGGAACGAGCTATCCAACAAATATAATTTTAATATGTTTTGGTTTTATTATGTATGTGTTTTTTTAGTTTTATTAAACATAGGTTTTTCACCAAAAATCAAGCTCTCTGTTTTGCACATGTGGGAAAATAGAAAATTATCAAAATAATTTTTTTTTAAATATGTTCGTGTTGGGTATTGATGTCCTTGATGCATTAAAAAAAAATTGAATTTGGATACATACAAAAAAAATTATGTTGTATACAGTCTGCCTATGTCTGAATTGCAATTGGTTTGACTTCGAAACTTGATTAAGGAAAAAATATTCAATAAAAAACTATGAGACCAAATGAAAGTGCTAGATATCGTAGTTACAAATCTAAATTCGAAAAAAATAGAATTTTATCCTTCATACAAAAAAATTTATGTTGTATACGGTGAGCGTCACTTTTTAAAAATGTTGTTTTCTGAAAAAAACCAGTTTTCATGGGAGATGGAAAAAGAAGTGTAATTTGATTCCAAAAATTTTGAAAAAAATACTTTTATAATCTATAGACAAAATGTGATGAGACTCTAGTTTGTATCATCTTCAAAATTTTCATGGTTTAGCCGCTATAGGTGCCCGAATGTGAAGATTTAGTTTAAAATAATAATTGCAGTGTCCAGTTTGGCCAAAAATTGTAAACCACTATTGTGGGATCACCCCTCTAGCTTTGGCACACATTCCAAAGGAGAAACGCAAGACTATGGATCCTCAATCCAAACCTTGCATTTTTTTTGGATACCTAAATGGTGTTAAGGGTTATCGCCTACTCCACCCTACTACACATGAGTTGTTCATTGAGAGAAATGTTAAGTTTGATGAGAGTCCCAATGACTCTACACTTAACATTTCCAACTTGGGCTCACTACACCTTGATGATTTAGATCATTCACAGCAAGATCCTGATTCAAATTCTTCTAGCTATGATAGTGAGAGCATTGATGAGGATTCCTCTTCATCAAGTTTAGGGATTCCATTGGAGGTTGATATATTTGGACTTGATTCACCTCCTTCTCATTCACTTGATATGGCAGATTTAGGAGTACGGGATTCAATAGGTGATAGACACATTGAGTCAAATATTCAGGGGGGACATCATGCCTATTTTGCCTCAGCTTTTTATCCACAAAAATTTAGACAGGCATCAAGCATACTTGAGTGGGATAATTTTATGAATGAGGAATATAATTCCTTACTTAGAAATCACACTTGGGATTTGACTTCACTTCCTAAAGGAAGGAAGCTAGTTCGATGCAAATGGATATTTCAAACTAAGTATGGAGCAGATGGGTCAATTGATAATGCACGATTAGTTGCAAAAGGCTTTTCACAAGTTGCAGGTATTGACTACTCTAAAACCTTTGCACCTATCGCTAAGATGACTTCAATTAGACTCACACAATCTATTGAGAATTTGTAGAAACAAGAGAGTTTGCAACAAACACGGATGATTAGAATGCAATGTAATGTATTCAGCTTTTTCCTTAGTATGCAGACTGAAGAAATCCCTATATGGTCTCAAACAAGCTTCTAGAGCTTGGTATGCCAAGATGGATTCCATCTTGCTTACTTCAAGTTTCACTAGGTGCCATTTTGATCCTAATGTGTATTTATTCTATCAGGATGATTCACGATTGATACCGGTTTTATATGTTGATGATCTCTTGATCACAAGAAATTCTTCATATGTTTTTACAATAGTGAAGTCAACTCTACATGACAGACTTGGGTATTTTACATTATTTCCTTTGAATTAAGATTGTACAATCTGATTCAAGAATCACTCTTGCGCAACCCAAGTATACTCTTGTTTTGTTGTCACGATTTCACATGACTTTTTGTAATCCATCTCCAACTCCTTTTTTATCGAGGGTCAAGTTTGAGGCTTGTTGTACTTCACCATTGGTTGATACCACTTTGTATCGCCAACTTGTTGGGATTTTAGTATACTTGACTCATACTAGACTAGATATTTCATATGTTTCAGGCATTGTTTCAAGATTTATGCAGGAACCTCATGAGTTGCATCGGAAAGCAGCCAAGAGGATTCTTCACTACCTACAGGGCTCACTTGGATTTGGGATTCACTACAGAGTTGGTATAGATATAGATCTTGTTGGCTACATAGATTTAGATTGGGCTGGTGATTCAGAGAATCGCAAGTCTACTTCTGGTTACAGTTTCTCACTTGGTTTAGGTCCTATCAGTTGGTCAATCAAGAAGCAATCAGCTATTGCTTTATCATCTACAAAGGAAGAGTATAGGGGGAGTTGTTAATGCAACTACAGAGTCTATTTGGCTATAGGGTATTCTTACAGAGTTTGGTATTCCTTTCAAGAAACCAACAGTCATTCATTATGACTTGATCATAGTACTATTCACATATGTAGGAATCTGGTTTAGCATTAGCGAACCAAACACATTGAGATTCACATGCACTACATTAGAGAGCTCATTCATAGTCAGATCATTGACTTAGTTTTTTTCCAGTCTTTAGACTAGGTTGTCGACATCTTCACCAAACCTTTAACTAAGAGCAAGTTCATTCATCTATGAGCTACTCTTGGGGTGTGGTCTACATCAACAATTGGATCATCTTTGGGGGGGGCTTTCTAGTCTTCTCTTCTTCTCTCTCTCTTTTTGGATGATAGTTTTTCCCACTGGGTTTTCTATCTTACTCTAGTTTTTAGAGAGTTTTCTTTGTACTTGGGTACCTCTTTTGGCTTGTAGCCGAGATCCATTTCTTCTACCCACCTAATCTATGCTTAAGGGGGGGGGTGTTGGTGTACTCATTTCTTTAAAGTGAAGCAGTGCTCATTTTGTCTTTGTCAGCAAATCTTGTTATATTGTCTCATCTTTGTTCGATACTTTGAAACCATATCCAGTAGCAACTTGATAAAATTTAGTGCCTTGATTTATATGAATGATATTTCAGCAACAGAGCATGTTAAGACAGTGAATTGTTTGAGGTCTTAATTGAAAGAATGATAGAGGCAGTTAGTTGAAAAACATTAACAGTAAATGTTGAGTTCTGCAATGTTGTGCTTGGAAAACATGAACAACATACTAAGTAGTTGCTAAAATCAGTTTTCTGGAGTTGTGGTTGTTGGTGTGGCATTTTTGACATTGATTATGTTGGTATAGTATATGTGTACTTGAGAACAGACAAACAACATTGATAGAATTTTGGGTATTCCTGGATCATAAAGATTCAATATGCATCTAATGATCAATATTTTCATTTGACAGTGTAATTTGACATGATACTGATAGTTTGGTGACTTGAGACTTATGTAGTGGACTGTAAGCTACATATTTGGATGCTTTGTGCTATTCTGGTAAAAGATGTTATTTTGAAGAGCCAGTTGGTGTCATTGGTTGTTTGTCTTTCAGATGTTTATCTTGGTTGCTTATCTTTGGTGACAATGGAGGATGATGTTTAATATGACCAAAAGGTGGAACAATTAGCCTTGGTGTGCAATTTTGGTTATGAATCTTTGACAGGTTGCTTGGATAGTGGTTGTACTATGATGTTCAGATTTGCAACCTTATGATGTTGTTGGTTTTTCAGTCATTTTGGTTTGCTCTTGATGTCAAACCTAAATTTGATACATTTGTTTAGATTCATGACATTAAGTTGATATCCATTGGCATTCATGGTGTAGCAACTTACAGATCTTATTTCTCAGAATATTCATGCTTCCTATTCATATTTCTCCTTCGCAGATGCTTATGTTTTTTGTTGGACTGGCAGTGAGAATTATGCTACAGTTTTTTCAGGATCATGAATTCAGTTTATGTTACAGATCATAGTTTTGCATGGGCATTAGTTGTTTCAGGTACGAATTGGTATATCAAGTGACCACAGTATTAGTTCTTAAAAAGAGGATTCCTCTACATTCACATCAAAACAGAGGTGCTTGAAAGAATTGGTTCATTGTTTTGTATTCATTGTTGTTGTGATCATAATGGCTTATGGTATCAGGTCTGCAATTTTTGTTGCATTCTTGTTATATCTGCAGCTAGGTATTGATTAGTTGTTGTATTTCATGGAGAAAATGGGGAGAAAATGGTTGTTGTATATCACAAATTTCTTCCTTTGTCCTTGTGACAAAAAGGAGGAGAAAATGGTGGTTCAAATGGCTCAGATTTTTGCCATCAAGGACAAAGAGGGAGTTTGTTGAATTCGTCTGTGGCATTTGTCCTTGATGTCAAAACTGCCCTGGGTTGGTGCCTTGGAAGCATTTCTCAATCTGGTCTTATTATGGAATTTGATTGGCATAGTTGATATTTGGTATTCATTTGACATTGGCATACTTACTTCATTGTTGACATATAGTGGCTTGATCAGTTTCTAGCTTCATGAAATTGTTAATGGTTGTTGATCATATTCAGAGTCATCTTGCTCCATCCTCTTTTAGGTAATGATCTCTGGTTCTTGATGCTTGGGTTTGTGAGATACATTTTACTTTTCAATTTTAAAAAACCCTATTGGGTTTCCTTAACCAACTGATAATGGTTTAGGCATATGTCATAAAATATTGTGTCATGGGAATTTGGTTTATGGCAATTGGCATGGGAGAATGACATTGTGAACTTTGCATGAAATTAGCCTTTATTACACTTCACAAGGCTTTGGATAATTTGAGTATATATGGCATTTTAATGGTGGAAATCAATTTTTGATCATTGGCACACATGTGATCATTCCTATGCTTGTGTTTCAGTTTCTTGGTCAACACAAGTCTTTGGGTATACTTGACTTAATAAGGTGGCAATCAACCTAGGGTAAGGGTATTCAAATTGTTCTCTAATTTGCATTTAAATCGAGTCCAAATGATTAATTTCTTTGTCACATTGGAAGTGACTTGATTTGAATTCTTGAAAGCACATATGTTAATGGCAATCAACATTTGGTAGCAATAATCCAAAGGCATCATTTAATCAACATTTCACATGGTCAATAGTTGATAATTTGAAAGTTATGTTTTGGTCGACATGCTTGACTTTGGTAAGGCCGCAAACTTCAAAGGGCATTATGAGTTCATACATTATCAAGGTCTTACAAAGGTACCGCTGGCAGTTAAGCTAGTGACCGTGGTAGTGTGATGAAAGCGGTTAGCGGCATGCAAGACAACTACTGCTATACCGTGGGTAGTCAGAAGGGTGACCGCGGTAGTGTGGTGGAAGAGGTTAGCGGCTTGCAAGGCAGCTACCGCTATACCACGGGTAGTCAGATGGGAGCTCACGGTTGAGTGGTAAGGAAGCGAACGTCAAATGGAATTCGATTGATTGTTTTGGAAGTTTAGGTCATATTTTTACTTCTCTTGCACGAAGGGTTTGGAACCCTATTCTGGCCGCCAACATGGAATCACACTCTCGATCATTTCACTGTGCATTTTGTTGGTTTACTGATCTTTGACAGTGTATAGGAAAGATTGGAAGACCATGACAATGGTCGATTCACTTGTTAGTCTCCTACCATCGGGTAAGAGCTCGTATTGAGGAAGAAATGCGGGCTGCTCAGCTACTCTGCAGATCTGGTAAATTGATCATGGAAAATTCTTTTATGGTCTTCACAGGTATTCATCTATTTATCTTTGCAGAACCGTTACCTTTACTGGCAAGGTTAATAAGGGATAAGTGTTTGCTTCTGCATGGAAGTTGAAGATTTGGTTTAGTTTCTTCTTAGTCAGAACTATAATGATTCTGCATGCTTAGTATTACATTTCAATAGTGTTACCATATCAGATTTAAGGAATGGTATTTTTGGGTTGTGGGTAATCATGAAGCCTAAAGAATCTTCCCAGTTTCACACTTGGAGTCGTTGGTAACTTTTTTTGAATGCATCATTTTTTGATTTCGGTTTCACTACATTGAGATGTCGATTACTTTAATATAGTAGCAATTTCAATTGCTATGGTTTATGGTTTATTTAGATCTTATGTTGTTTTGGTTTTAGCACTGCTTTTGCAGGCTGCTTGAGAGGACAGGTTTCAGTCTACCTTCTCTATTTGTATAATGCTTGGGTATTCCTGTCAGAATAACTTCTTCATATTGATCTTTCACACATGGACACTGCAACACCTAGCATTGTTGGTTGATTGAAGTTTGGTAACCTGATAATCATCTTTGTTTTATTCTCTAAAATAGAAAAATGAGAAATTTTTGTAACCTTCCTTGAATGTAATGATGAGAGTTGTAATCAGAAGAAAATAGAGAGATTAGGGCTTTAATATTAAGGAAAAACAAAAAGAGAGAAATGGGGGTTAACTGGTTTTCTGTGAAGATCTATGAAAAGAGTATAAAAACATAAAGAGAGAGTTAATTGATAAGGACAGAAGAACAATGAGAAAAGTATGAAACAAAAAGGGAAAAACTAGTGTGAGTACATTACAGTGATTGTATTGAAAAATGTTGAGCTCTGAGATTGAAAATCTGAAATATGAGTTGATAATCAAGTTGACTTAAGGCTTGACAATGGCTGAAATTTTGAAAGTTCAATTTGGAACTTTGAGGATTTTAGATATTATTTGTCAAGAGGCACTTGATAGATAAGAGAGAAACAGAGAGATCCTTTGTATCATTGTGTGATTTACTGAAAACAGAAAAGGGGTTGGTGCTCCTTAAGATTGGTGTCTCTAAATGAGGGGTTGGTGCTCCTTGAGATTGGTGTCTCTAAATAAGGGGTTGGTGCTCCTTGATTTGGTGCTCAGAAATCACCCTATAAGGCATTGTAAGCAGTGATTTTGAAATTAAGCCAGTAAGGCAGTTTAGGAGTGGTTTTTCTACCCCAGGAGGGTTTTCCACTCGACAATTTTTGTGTCTCTCATTTGTGTGATTTATGTTTATCTTGCATACTCTTTCTTTCAGTCATTTATGTTATTGGGCTCATTCAGTTGGTCAATGCTCTGATAATTTAAGGTTGTTTAAAAGTTTAAAGTCAATTTGCTCAATTCTGTCATGCAAATTTAGATTGTGCAAATCTGATGCAAACTGTCTTTCTTAAAATGAATTAACTTTTGCATTATGTGCTCATTATATGAATGCTCAAAATTTTGTCAAAAGCAAGTCAAAGTTGCATATTATGAAGTTTTATAGTTTTGTTGATAAAACACAACAAGATTGTTCATAAAGCTTTAATTGAACAATATCATATGATTCTTTTAATATGGGTTGTAAATGTTAATCAAGTCTCATGTCAATCTGATCTAAAGTGTTAATGTTCACTTGCTTAAACAAATCTGTCACTTTGGGTTAAATGATTAAAAGTTTCATTATGCTTTCAAAGTTAAAAGTTAAAATTACTCCACTCTAATTCACCCCCCACCCCCTCTTAGAGTAAATCCACTTCCAACAAGAACCACAAAATTGCGTCAAAATTATGGGACCAAGTTTGAACCAAAATAAAGTGATTCATTTCTTAGTCTATTAGATCTTATAGTATCAAATATGATAACAAAAAAAACTATTAGATATTCATAAAATCATCTTTTCATATCTAAACAGTTGGATTTACTATTATCCTATTGATATTCCTAGCATAGATTTGCATTATTTAAGACAAAAAACTTATTTATATAAATTAATCATGTCAATTTGTAGATTACTTGATTAACATATATTACTAGAGGAAACAATTATTTATCTCATTTCATTTTACCTGATACATAAATAATTGGAGATAATCTCCTATAGCTACTTGGAAACTAGGTGATGCCAAAATCTTTAGTTTCATTTCCAATAAAAATTATTAAGCCACACCTCTATCAATATTGTGTTTAGGATTTTTTTTACATTTGGTGAAATATTATATTCTATGGATTCTTTACACACAATCCTTTCATATCAAAATTATTATCCCTGAAGTACAAATACATGAGTAGATCCTAGAATTTCATCTTTATTGTTCTCAAACTAGTGACCTTCTACTCCTAAAATAATGTTTTCTCTAGCCATAGGTATATAAAAAATAGGATAATATACTATGTATTCTCTCTTCGTGAGTTAAATATTATGGTATTTCTCTAAACAACTAACTATACCATTATTTGCAATCATAACCTATAATTATAGGGTTAGGTAGAAAAAAATAATTTAATTATCTTTCAAATCTATTTGATGCAGATATTTATACTCCTTGAGTCAATAAATATGATTACCCTCTATTGTTTCAAAAACCCATTAACTTGAAATTGTGTGGGTTGCTACTATCTAATGGTGCATGACAAGAGATAGTTGATTGGACATCTCCTAATTATTCTACCATTACTACAGACTCTTCTTCATCTATTTCTTCCTAATAGGTACTCTCAATGTAGAATAATTTGTTTTCAACATATTTATGTCCTCTATTGTATTTTACATTAGAAATTAAACATAACCATTTTTCCTTTTTATCTTTACTTTTTTGAGGTGTCAATATCATAGGTTTGAGAAAATAATGATATAGCAACCTTCCAATCTCCCTTTCTAAGGAATTCACCTTTTTTATTAGAAAAAATATTATTCCTATCTTGCAATAATAATTTCTTGGGATATATAACTTGGAAAAAAACATTCATACCTAATATTTTGTGAGGTCCTTTAATGCTCCTATAAATAATTCCCTAAAGATTTTCTCTACAAAATCCTTCATCCTTTTTAGACAAATTTTATAATTGATGAATAAAATCTTTGACCATACCTATTTGATTTAATTTGGTAATTTTATTTAAATAGTTATCCATACGATTGTCACCATAATGTGTAGTGAGCATCTCTTGGAAAATAAACCATGTGACAACACATACCTTATTTTCTTCTCTTCACATAGCTAGTTATACCAAATGATTATTTTAGGTTTCAGAAATAAATATTTCATTAAAAAAATAGCATACAACATGATGAATATATGATGAATATATAAGAATCACTCCACGTGACAAAGTTGATTGCTTGAATTATTAGGTCATCAAGTTTTCTCATAGAAATCTAAGGTTTGAAATTCCTAGCCATAGAATTAATTTCAATTGATCTCTCTATTTTTATTCAAACCTAATGGTATCATTCCTCTTTAGAGACTCATTTTCTAAGTCTTGATATGTATTTTCATATGTTCAAAATCTCTAAATCCTTGGCTAGAAGTTGTTTTTCCAATCATTATCATGAGATCTTCTATCTTCTCATATATCTTTGTATCCAAGTTTGGAAGAATTTATTCCTTAATCATATTGGTTTCTCCCCTAATTTTTTACCTTATAGATTTATTTTTTATGAGATCAATCTTCTCAATAACCAACTCCTTATTTTCTTGAGACTTTATACATGTCACGAGATTCTTTTCCCTCTTATTGTACGCCCTACCATGATAGTAAAAATAACTTTGCAAGAAATAAAAATAAATAAATTGAATCAATTGAGATTTTTTCTATAACTTACCAAGGCTTACATCTTTTTTTTTTGAAATAATCTAAAAAAAATGAATTGAAATCTTGAGCATGAATTTTTTGAAAACCTTAATTTTGTAGTAACTTTTTTAAAATAATTTATAAGTTCCTCCAAAAGACTGTAAGTGGAGCAATGCACTCTAGTTCCACCTTAAAAAACTCAGGAGAAAAAGACTCATATTTGTAGTCCTAGGAGAAATTTTTTGGGAACTTTAAATTTAAACTCCTTTAATTATTATTAAAATTACCTTAAATTTATACTATCATCGCTAAAATATTGCCAAAAAAACCCTTTGGAAATTGGAAAAAATCTAACAAAACCAAAAATATATGCACCTCCCTTAAAATGACCTCATTTTTTTATGAATTTCTTGTTTCTTACCTTTATAATGCTAAGGTCATGCTCTCATATGACTTGTAATGAAAAATTGTATGAAAATATATATATATATATATATATATATATATATATATATATATATGATATAAATACTTGATAATAATTGAGAATAATCAACCTCTTAGAAGAGGTGAACCTCCAAAAGTCTCACCAACTACTCATAAGGTAGCCACAATACAACTACTCATAACTTTATTAATACTATAGGATAAAAAACAAAGAAATATGTGGCTCTCATCTATTCTTATATTACTCTTCTAGAGATAGCAACAATAGTTTTTCATTTCTAGAAAAGATCTAATCATGCAAAAAACATTCCATGATTGAGAATAATGATCTTGATGTTGAAGCTCAAAGCATAATATTGTATTGTAACTCTTTTGTTGTTAATAATAAATTAATTTCAATAAAACAAATATTTAAATTTTTCTTTCAAAAATTTTCAAAGTATACTTGTGTCTCTTTTTTGTATGATTGTTTCTACTTTAACTATTATGTACCATTTATATTTTGTACTATAAATGATTCCTTACATTTAATTAAATATATTTTTACATTTAATTAAATATATTTTTGATAGTGGAAGTCTAGATATAGATTGATTTTTTTGAAAAAAAAAAGGCTTATGAAGGGATTATGAATCATAAAATTTACCAGTTTCAGAAATTGAAAATACCAATTAAATTGCGCTGTCAATTACTAACCACTGACCCTTCTTTCGTTTTTTGTGTGGTGAGCGGCCAAGGAAACTCTAGAGAATTTCACAATGGTAATCTTCTTTCCAATTCTATCGTACTCTTAATTCATATGTAAAATTTACATATCCACATATCATGAAATTTAAATCTATGATACCAAATACTCATCAGAATGGCAGTTTGAATTAAGCGATGGCATGCAATGTAATGAGATAGGAGGGACTACTTAAGAATAAACATTACAAAAGTACGTGCAGTAAGAACCAGGCATGCAAAGGCAAAAAGTTTAAACCATTCAGGAATTACATTCTTGCCATATATTACAGGACCAGTTGGGAAAAAAAATTGAAGGTCAATTCAAAGCATAGAGTGAAATACATTACCATATCATGTAATCGTTTGAGTTGTTCTGAATTCGCCTTTTCCAATTCTTCTTTGGAACTTCCTCTTCTTGAATCAGTTCTCCCCTGTTGAGTGAGACAATTCTCTGGTCTTGCCTGAAGAAACGAAACAAATGAGCGAATGCCGAGGGCTACATCATGTAAACATTCCAACTATGTTCTTGGAGTATGTCAGATGTTAATACAGACCTGAGCTTCATGGAACAACTCATTGGAATAAGGTCGACCTTCATTTTCAGCTGATATACTATCGATTTGCTTGACTAATTCACTTCTTTGGTTTTCCTTCTTTGTTGCCAATGTAGTTTTATTATCGAAAAGCACCATTCTCGTGTTACATCTACGAAGAACCTCCTGATTTAAGCTTAAGGACATCAGTATGTCATTTCAAGATAAAAGTATGCCATTGAATAGGTTATAATTCATGTCTAAAGAGATAAATAAGATAACTAATTTAGAAAATAGATTAAGAAACAGAAGAGGTATAATGATAAAAAGTGCAAATATACACTTTAAGGGAAAATAACCTTTCGTAAAGCTTAATCTAGTTGATCAAATGGAATGCATCAGAGATTAAATTAAATTAATATATAATAATTGAGAAGTGATAATTGAGCAATAAATGCTAATTTAGAAAAAGTAAATGTGAGGAAATTACTGCACACTTAGTTCTAAGGATGATGCAGGAAGATAATTCTACTGTAGTTACTGAAATCTGCTGTTCTAGATAATCAGGACTCATCGTTAATCTTAGAATTTACGCAAAAATATGTTCCTTTCTAGGTTGAATTCACAAATTTGGATTGTTTCAACCACATGTATGGATCTACTTTGTAGTCCATAGATTTGATCCTACACATTTCTTAAAAAAATTGTCTAATTGTCTGCCTTTTTTCTTTTGGCCTGCTAAGGATTATGGTATTTAAAAATATTTTAGATTGTTAAATATTGATAGATAAAAGGAAAGCATATAAATTTCTTTAATGATGATTTTAAAACAAATGTCATCTTTTTTAGTATATCAATCATAGTGTTTTTCTAATAAATTCTATTTCAATGGTTTAGGAAGTTGAATGATTCAAAAACTATGAAAATCAATATAATCAAATGTCTTTAAATACAAGTGCATAGCAACAGTTAAATGAAATACGTATTAATTTATCTTGTGATAGAAATAAAATTGGTAGGATTTGATCAAATTTGAATTTGAAATTTAAAATTTTTAGAATAAGATCCTCAGACATAAGACCAAACCTACACTCATTGGATTAACCTAGAGTAAGGAAAATATGATATCTGTGTGGTGAATGACTTTCCAAACATGGAAGATGCAATATATATCGTGTATGGGAATCCAAAAATAAATAAATGACATAAAGTAAATTCATAGGAGTGAGAAAAGGTAGAGATATGTGAAGGATTTTAAAATAATTCCAACATTGTATAAGATTTTATCATCTAATTATGTGTGATTATAGTAAAGTATTATCTCAAGATGAACACGAAACTAAATATGAATTAGTTAGATTGTACAATTTGACCATTACAATACTATGAGTGTTGTAGGTACTTATGTACTTTAAAATTCAATATATTTAGAATAATGATATGTACAAATAACACGGCAGACACTATACAGAAGCTGAGAAAGAACTACTCAAATGGGAAAGAACAACTCAAATGGCAATAAGAGGCAATCACCAACCAAATTAAAATTGAACAAACAAAAAATTGCATATAAGGTAGAACAAAACCCAACCAAACTCGAAATGTGCCTTTAAATTCATGGATACACACATTTTCCACTGCAAAAGTTATAGATTAAAAAATGCATGCAACATAGGGTATTCAATTCCAATAAGAAACATTCTAACCTTGAGTTTTTGTGGGCTGTCCTTCAAGAAGTCTTGTAATGTCAAACCCTCCTTTTCCAGCGCATCACCACCAGTAAAAACAACCACCATGTAGTTAAGGATTTTGGGTCCAAATAGCATCTGCAAGTTATCTAAAACATCCGCTTCTTCTTCTGTAAAGCGGTTTTTAACGGAGAGAACGTAAAGAACTCCATGCACTCCATCCTTTGCAAGATCAATACATTTGACAATTTCCTTCTGAAGAAATTCCTTTGAGACATTTGTATCAAAGAGACCTGCATTGAAAAGTAATAGACATCCGTTTACCTTTTCCTATTTTAAATAAAGCGTACTGGGAAAGAGTGTGAAGTTAGAATGATGCAGAGATTAATATTCAACTTTTTCTAGTAAATTTTCTATGCAATCGTATATATGCATCTTGACCATATATTTTGTGAAAGTCCAGTCAGTAGAGGCACAATTCTTGCAAGCACATGAACCATTTTAGCATCTCCTCCTATCAATACCTCAAAGTGATAATCTATGCCAAATAATGCCTCCTTCGTAATCACAACTTGAAATCCTTAAAACTACAAAATTTTCAATCTCATAGATCAAAGAACATATATGTATCTCATTTTTTTAAAATGGATGCAATCCTCTCTAAATCCAAGGAAGATCAAACTTAAATCCATTCCCAAAACTAGGAAATCAACTCAATAACATCTCCCATATGACATCATAAACCAAACTCATATGCACAAGGAAATAAAAATACCTAAAACTCTTCAATTGAACCCTCTATAACTAATAAGCATAGCTCAATATTCATATTCATGAAAAGACAGCATAAAACATAATGCATATGAAAACAAAATGGGAAAAAACTTATAAGGTGACTATCTATTGAATAGACCAAGAGTGGGGAATGAGATTGCTCCTCTGGGATACACCAAATGACAATTACTCACTCTAATAACAATATTTTCCTGGGTTCATCATGAGCTCATATCACATCTAAGTGAAGGATTATTAGAATTCCTACTAAAACCTTAAAGAGTAGTCATTTCAACAAATGTCTCTAAACCTAAGAGAAATTTAGCCTCACTTCAATCTTCAAGTAACCATTATCATCTACAACAAATAAATCCAAGGTAAGGTCCAAATGTAGCATCACATTGTCGTGAAGCTCCCAAGAACATGGCCAATATAATTAATACCAAATGAACTAACTAGTCCATTGTCAAATATCCAAATGTACATCTAAAAAATCCAAAAACACATTATGATGGTCCAACATGATCTAACATCTCTTCCTAAAGATCACATGCTCCAACAAACATATCCTACTCCCAAGAGTTCCTATGTCATGTCAAAACTCTAACTTGTATCCAAAGTAAACCAAGACATAATGCCAATCATCCTCTCAACCAAGGAATACTTTACAAAATGTACAAGTCATAAACAAACACCTAAGATTTTAAGAGTCATATGTAGCTAACAAAGATATCAATGTCTCCAATCCTATGAAGCTAACCATATCCTACCAATGTAACTAAATATGTCAAAGTACTCTAATTGTTTACAAAAACTATGATCCAAGATCTTTTCCATGACACCCACAACTACTACAAAAGATCATCCATCACTAAGTGGTGAATTGACAACATTGTCAAAGTGCCTACTAAATTATGATACCAATCTATCCATGGAATCATGATAACCATATCCTAAAATAAGATCACCCATGGTCCCCACAAATTCAATTATAATACTAGTTGCTCTAGAGAATAATGTAGAACCAAGATCTTCAAGCCAATAAGATAAACCACCACAAAAAAATCACTATCAAAAACTTCCACTAAGCCATGTAACTAATCTATTCATTCCATTGTAATAAATAACATACTACAAGTCCCAAATATCAACTATTCAAGAACTCTAATTATGCATCTTATCATCCCAAAGAAGCACATTAATTCATAAATGATCATAGACAAGGTCATCTAATTGAATCTACATAAACACCAAAAATACCTATGGATATAGGAATCTCACATGTATGTCATCATTACAACCATTGATGGCAAACACACAAAATAACTTGTCTATCCCAAACCAATGCATTATGTAATATCACTATCACATTAGTAACCTACAAACCAATATAACAAATAAAACAACCTATAGATATCAAGACTCAAAAACCTATTCACCTATAGATCTACTTTTTAAGAAATTCCATGATGAGTAACCATAGTCAAGGAACCAAGAAAGCATCTTAGAAATAAGAACAACCTCCTATAACTAAACCACACCACCACCTATTAGCATGAATCAATCAAACATCACAGCCCAATCCAATCAACTACATACATGATCACATGATCATATAATGTCAATACTTAAATGTACACAAATATACATAACACCATAATCATAACCATCATTGTACCTATATTCAACTCTCACTAAACTAAGACTCCTAGTCTCACTTGTGTATCAACCATATCCTCAAACCAAAACACAACCTATGTGCATGTCTCCATCAAAGTTCAAACTGTAAAATACAAACAAACCTTTATAAGGGAGTAACAAATCTGATAACCTGTGGTACCATCATATTGCTCTCATTAAAATATGCACTCCCACAATTTTTTTCACACAAATTTATCTACATGTGCATATAGTCCCCCCCCCCAAATCTCAAGTCATGACAAGTGCTCAAAAAAGTGCAAACCTCTCCTTATTCATCTAATTGGAAAAACACATGATCCATTGTGTAGTGAACTATAAATTATGTCCATGACATATTTGAAATCTAAAATTTGATTCTCTAAGTAAAAGATGATTTCTTAAGAATTTCAAAGGCATGCTAGATTTAGGCACACAATTTTGATAGAAAAACAAAATTATAAAATACAAACCAATACCAAGAGTTTTTAGTTTTTTTTACACCTATAAAAGCTCAAGAATCTGATACAGTAAGCAAAAGTTATGCACCATCAAAGAAAAATCCCTCTATGGTCTAAACAAGAATCAAAAGAATTATCTTTGTATAGCATTGACATCATGCCAATAATAGTGATGGAAAAACAATACCATTGAGGTAATGGTAACGAATAGAGATGGTGTGTGGGTAGTGAAAGTGAAAATTAAAAATCAAAAATCAAAATTTTAAAAAATGCTTATAGGGGTTAGGTATTGGCTAACCTAACTAGGGGCCATCGATGGCAATACAGGCATACAAGGGTTTCCAAACCCCTACCACACCGTCACAATATTTTTTTAATTTCTAATTTTATTTTTTTACATAAGAGATTTTAATAGTGGTTTTTTTTTAAATTGTTTCTCTCCAATACATATACAATTGCATGAGAGACATTTTTTCTCAAACAATGGTGACAAAAATATATCCACCTCCAAATTTTCCATACAAAATTACAGGGCCATAAAAACAGGGTTGAAAAAACCTGAATGAAAAGTAGAAAGCAGGAGTGGAACTCACCAGGGGTGTCGATCACATTTACTAATCGGCCATCTTTCAGCGTAGTTTGCTCGAGCTTGCACTCTTTCGTAACAGATGAAAAACTCCAGCGCGAGATAAACCCATTGCGTCCAAGGATGGAATTTCCGGTGGAACTTTTCCCATTGCCGGTGCGCCCCAACAACACCATCGTTGTACCTCCCATTCTTTATCTCTTCCTTCTCTGCAATTCATCAAGCACCCTATCATTTTTCCTGTCCTATCATGTCAAAAACACAAGTAAAAACACAAATATACCTTTCTGTCGACCCAACTGAGAAATCCCCAGCAAATGTTAGCCCAGTGTTTAATTTAACAGTTGTCAAAAACTCTGTTGGAAATCTATCTATTTGAAAAGCCAGAAGCAAACATTGCGTTGGAATTAAGGCATGGTGGCAACCACCGAATAACTTTATGGTGAAGATTATCTGTGCTAAGTCGGCTAAAGCAGAAGGAATATAAAGAATACAAAAGCAGAGGGAACATACAAGGGATGCATGGATATTATTATTAAGAAAAAGTACTCTCAGGTGATGTAAAGACACCGAAGTTTGAAAGACGTAAGTTCAAAATATTATTTTTAAAAATTATATATATATAATAAGTGTATTTAGCTTTTAAACTAATGAGGGAATATGCATCTTAAGAGTGTGAATAATCTATTTTTTAATGTTCTTAGATAATGTCTTTGCTGTGCTCTTTGTCTCAAACTCGGCAAATCTAGAATCTTCTATGGGTTGATCCCAAGTGGTTTAAGGCTAATCTTGAGTAGCACATAATTAATATAAAAGTTGTGGATTTGATTTGGTAAATGAAAAATCTTAGTGACATAGTTGTAATCTTTGGTATTTGATTATAAATAAAGAAATTATACATTTGAAAATGTCTAGGTTGTTGGATCTTGACAATCATGTCTTCCTAGGTCAAACCCTTGACATACTAGATTTATGACCTTACAATAATTATCAAATACATCAAACACAAGTGTGAAATGGCTTAGATGTTGATTTTGATTTAGATGTACTACTTTTAATTCTCCAAATTGAAGTATTCCTTGAATGAATGTTGTTTTTTCTCCTTATGATGTGTTTAATTGTATAAAGTAACATCTTCAAATACCAACATAATGAATAGTCACACAAATCTATACCAATTTAGCTCCCAATGGCTAGTGTGGGATTCACAAATTGAATTTAAAATTATTTTTTGGGGGTCAATCCCAAGTGATTATAGATCGAAATTGGGCACTACAAGATTGACCTAGGATAGAAAATGGTTTATCCTAGGGCAAGAATGAATGCATGGAAGTCTACGATAATAATGGGGTAAATGAGTAGAAATATGAAAAAATGTGGCTCAAATAAATTTGCATATATGACAATACACATGAAGGTGAGAATAAATGGAGTTGTAAAATGATTGGGAATGATGAAAAAGATAGTGCAAGAGCATGACACTTTTCACCATGTAATTTTATTGTCTTTGCATCAAAAATGATGGACCAATTTTAAATGGAAATTGAAATGAGTATACAAATACCACCTTTATAATTTTCCTTGACTTTGAAATGCATCTAAAATAAGCATGTACTCAAAGTACATGAACATTCCTTGCTATGAATAAAAATTGAATATTAACATACAAAAGGAAATGGGGTCCATATAAAGTAATTGACCCATCTTGATATGAGAGCTCCATAGGAACCTACAAACTAGAGAAAAAACATGAATAACTTTTATCACACAAATCAAATGGGTAAAAATAATTTTTTTAATTTTCTAAAAAAGTATGAAAGTAAGAAATAGAAAGGTTAGTAATTCAACCTATATGAAAAGTGGAACTAAAATACTACCCAATATGGTGATAGTAATCTAGTATCACACTCTAAGAATTACCATGTAATGTGATTGAGATGTACTTAAGTACATGACCTGATGAGTTTACAAGTAATGAAGATAAGGATATTGAAGAACATACAAAGAAGCCAAAAGAAGAAAAGTTGCTAGAAGAATAAATCAAGGATAACTCTCCAATTGAAAAGGGGGAAGAGAAAGACGATAAAGTAGTGGAAAATAAATAGACATTAGTAATAGCAATAGAATAGAATCATGATCTTCTAGATACAAGCATGAGGTACATGGAAAAATAAAGGTTGTACTAGTGGTAACTCTAAGTCAAAATATCATGGTTAACACACTAGTAGGATTACAAGTAGATTTCACACAAATTACACCAAATCAAAAGTTAGGGATGAGTAAATTGTTAAAAAATTGGTGCTAAAAGAGACGTTTTACAAATATACCTATCCACGAAAGAAAGTATGAATAAAATGATAAATTTTGATACAACAATAGGTACCAAAAATACAAGTGAATTCCCTATTAAGAACAAGAAATTACTTAGAGATTTTCATCAAAGGGAAGAACAAATAAAAACTAAGAACAAGAAGAAAATGAAATATTAATTATAAATAAGTATGAGGCAAAGAAACTACGAAGGAGGTAGCAAAAAAAGAGAAAAATATTGTAATAAGAAAATAAGAAAATAAAAAACTTAATATATGCAATAATACCTCAACATTATATCAATATTGTGTTAGTTCATTGTAAACCACCATTACCTAAAATACACAAATTGATAATCTAGAAAGAAAAAGTATACAAGCCTCAATCTCCTCTAATATAATATATAATTTTGATTATTCCTACTTTGCCAATAGTTACAAGGCATACAATCACAATACCAATCACTCAATTAATAGAGATTGAAAATTATTTCCCAAATAAGAGAATTAAGTATGATGATTGGTCACCTATCCCAATTAACAAGAATTTTTAAAGAAGTCAGATAGATGGTCTCTAACCTAAAATAACTTGCTACATTGACTATGATAGAAAAGTCTTATGTGAATATTATGATATATGTATAGTGCATCTAACAAGCACTTTCTATCTTGGATACCATAAATACATAGATAAAAAGAAATTATAAGAGTATTATACCTTTATGTTAAATACTTGGTATATTCCTAAAAGGAACAATTGTATAAAACATATATAAGTCATTCGTGTATCTTTTTTATAGAATAAGAAAGCATGTCTCAAGTATGGTCGGTATAGTTTAAGCTAGGGAATGATTTTAGCAAGTTGCAAATCCAATATAAGGACTTATGTATTTAATTAAAAGCATAAAATAGTGGTTGGTTCTATTTCCTTTAGGTTGGATACCTAAAATGGTAGATGATTTCCAAGGGGTTGAGCTTAATTGGTTAAAACATTGAGTTCTCATTGTGGATACCAAAGTTCAATCCCAAAGGGACATCTAATGTGGAATTTTAAGTTGTGACTCTTGGTCTTCCATTGTTGGCTTCAAGTGTGGAGGTGGTTTCTAGATAAGTGGATTTCAAAGTTGTGACTCTTGGTCTTCCATTGTTGGCTTCTAGTAGGGAGGTGGTTTCTAGATAAGTGGGTTTCTAAATTGTGACTCTTGGTCTTTTATTGGTGGTTTCTAGTGTGATTATCTAAAAGGAGCTGAAATTAGTATCATGTTTATGCTCACAAGAGCTTGTATTGGTCTCATGTTGATACTTGTATGAGAAAAATATTTGTAAATGATTATCAATATAAAAAAAGAGTAGATGATGAAAACCTACAAAGTTAAAAAATCTAAGTCTTGTAGAATTATACCACTAGAATAATGAATAATATAAATTTCACTATAAATAAATAAATTTGTGGTAGTATCAAGTATTTTTTGGCACTTTCTAATAGTATAAAATGATTAATGAACTGTTGAGTGACATATCCCTACATATGTTTAATAACCATTTATGTAATAGGAGAAGAGGGGCATAGAATAGAATAAGACATTTTTAAAATATATGTATTTGCCCGAAGAGTACAATACCCAATATATATAGGCTCCTTCCAACAAGATCAAAAAGAAATAACTTGACCTCGGTCTCACCAGGGGTGTATAAAGGGTGGCACTCCCGAATGGCAGTGGGAGGAAATAGATTTGGGTCATCTTCCTCTCGCCCAGGAAGTATCTTTCCTACAGTGGGTGGGAGGACTAAAGGGAGTGTCCATTTGTGTAGGCGAATATGTTTCTTTGCTCCAAGACCCCACTGCCCCTTGTAACACAATAGGGTTAGTGTTTCCAACATAAATAATCTAGAATTTGGGTCTATATTTTACTATCAATAATTAATCAAAAAAATATTCATAAATTCTAATAGATTTTATAACTTATATATTTTATAAATTATGCAAGTAAAATCAATGAGAGATTACATATTTTTCATGCATTACTCTTTTAAATTATTGACACTTATCTTCACATTTTATATTTCCATGTGTCACTTGTTGATTAAAATTAGAACATGAATTTTAAAAATAAATATTTTTTTTTTAATATAAAAGATAGTATTTAATTGGTACATAGAAGTCACTTATACAAAAAATGGCCCAAGCAGCTTAGTATGATGTCATTAGAAAATTTCAAATTCTATTAACAACTTAATGGTGCATCTAACAACTATTATTCACTTTCTATTCTTTATCATAAGATAGATACAAGTATATAGGAGAAGCTAAATACAAAATGCTAGAATAGATTAATAGTTTTTGCTGATGTTGAAATCATCAATGTCATCCCATCCAACAAATGGTTCAATTCCTCAGTAGTTGGATGCCACTTCCTCTACTGCCTATTCAAGTCCTTCATTGATATGGTGTTTGATGTTGTTTTTCTTCTTTTTCGTAGCAGCATTTCGTTCTTTGTTGTACTCCTTTAACAGGTTTTCCATTCCTTTTAGCAGTGGCATGCTAGTGTCTCTATAAAAGACCAAGTGTGTCGATATCTGATCTGTACAGTATTCATCCTCATAGTGCCATCCTCAAGCAGCTTCAAAAACTTGTTTGTTGACATTTTCAATGTCATAGTAACCTGCATTACAACATTTTTGAATATGAGTTTCTTGTAAAAATCAGTAAGCATTCTCTTACAACCCTGAAACTTTTCCTCATTTCTCAAAATCCAAATTTTTCATAGAATTTCATTGGTCAGAATTAACCAAAACCTATTACATACACTACTTAGTCCTTTTACATTTCCAAGAAGAATTTCAGGTAGAACAGTATTACCTTGCTAGCCTTTAGCATAGCAGAATAAATTCCATATTTTTTTTCAAAAAAACAGTCAAAGAAGATATGTTTTACATTTTCTGGTTGTTTATAAATGTTGCACATTTCAATATCATTATGGTTAGCTTTATAAGGTAACTTTTGAAGCAGAAAAAATCCATTTAAAGTAGGCTTTTTTTGGGTTCAATATAATTTGACCAATTCTTTTTTAGAATTTTTTTGCCACATATTCTTAGTTAAATCAAGATTCCATACTTTATTCAAATTCTCATAAATAGCATTATTATTGCTCAAAGAATTATTAAAAAAAATAGCATTTTTTTTTTTTAATATTTACATTATTTATCTAATTTAAATGTTTGAATTCAAATTAATATCCTAGTTACATTATTTAGGAAGGCTGAGAATTAAGCATGACTCTTTGAGCATAGTATATGTTTTCCAATTAGAAGAGGGTAAGTTAAATTCAACACTTAAATAATCCCAATATTTAATTTTCCCATCACAAAAAAATGTCTTTAAAGTATTTAATACCTTTTGCGACCCAACCCTTGGTTGAGAAGCCTTGCATTAGAACAAGAAGCTTATTTTTTTGTTTTAGATTCCACCAAATACACCTGTTTTCTAGGATTTTGTTATTGCTATCAATAACACCATTGTTAGAAACATAAAGCCGCATCTCTTCCCAAGCTTTCCAAACACTCCTAAACACATTAGAACCTAAGGGAACAATTGGAAAGGTGCAAGAAAATAGGTCACTGAAAGGAAAAATCTTCCAAGATTTTTCTTGCTTAGGAACACTCAATTGGATATTATTTCTGACCAATATTTTTCATGGTTCACTGCCCTCCAAATCTTTAAAAATCCATTTCACAGCCAGAGCCAATCCATGTTTCCTAATATCCTTCAATCCTATTCCACCTTTGGTTTTGTCAAAGCATCACCAATCCCATCTTACAAAGTGATTTTTTTTCTTCCCTTTGCCATCAGACCATAAAAAACTCTCGATTCTCTTTTGAATCTCATTCACTTGATAGTTGCTAAAAGAGCCAAATAGATGAGTAGTGAATACTTAGGAGGACAAAAAAATTGACAAACTTGAACTCTGCCAGTGTAATGTCCCCTATTTTGTGAGCATCAGAGTTTCATGGATTAGCCTATCTTCTAACCCTCAAGGCTAATAATGTTGGTTAGAGGGTCCCATGTGGCAGTTGTCAAATTCTCTAGTGGCACTTTTGTGGTTTTTTCTTCTCCATATTTTGATATCATTTGAGTTTTACCTGTGGCGGTTGTTTTGGACTCAGTTTGTGCTCACTTACTATTTATAGTAAGTCACCCAATCGTCAAAGTCTAGTGTTTCTATTTTTGGAAAGGCACTTGGATGTTTAGTGGATGCAGTGGTTGACCTCCTAGTTCAAATAGAATCAAGAAATGATGATTAATGAGAAAGATAAGTTATTTTTAATTATTATTAAAGGTAAGATTTAATAATAATTAATTATTTAAAAGTGCTCAACATTAAATGATTAATTGACTTTATATTAAAAGAGTATTTAATATTATAAAGTCAAAATATTAAAGTGCATATGATAATGACTTATATTGACTTTTAAAAAGGGGTTCATTTAATAATATTAAGTCAAAGGTATTTAAGTCATGAAGTGGGTGCCCAAAATGAAGATAAATTAAAGTATGGGCAAAAGTAAATATTTTATGTTGCTTTTATGATATAATTGCTCATTGGAAATAGACCCCTTTGGGAGAAGAATATAAAAGGGGCATCAAAACGCAAGTTCATTATATTTTGATCATTCAACACTTATGCTTGTGAAAAAAATTCTCATGGAGAGTAGTGAACCAGGGTTTGATGCATCAAATGGGTCTTTGAGGATGTAGTCTCTCTTAGATTTCGGATACATGAGGGTGTGAAAGACCATTTGAAGGATGCCATTACATGAGGCTTTATTCATAAGTCTCATTGAGCTTCATTAGAGGAAATATCAATGATTACAAAAGGGGTTTCGAAGATTATTCTTTTACAGATTAGAAGATATTGAAAATAAATATTGTTGAATATCTTTATTGTTGTTAATGATCTCCTTTACTTGGCACATGGGAGACTTAAGATTATAGAGGTTGTTGAAGATTGTTGACTAAACTCAGAAGCATTCAAGTTGATTGTTTGTTAAATTGTTGATTACATTAAGTTGGACCATACCATCTGATAATTCTAGGTCGTACATATCATCCTTGTTGGTTGTACATATTCTAGGGCAAGGCATGGGAAACTTAGGCAAAAACACCTAAGTCTAGAGCCTCAATCATCCTTCTTGGGAGGCGGCTAGTCCTTTACATTACACCTAATGCTTTTAGAATGTGGAGAACTCAATAATTAATGTCTAGCATCCATGAATAAGGGTTTACCATTGCTGCAACTAATTTCTAGAATTGCTAATGCTGATTATTTTATATCAAATTTCCAGAATTTAACTTTAGTCATCCAGGTATGAAGATTAATGAAATTTCAAAAAAATTGTAGAGATGAAGTGAATATATTAAAATTTGCATGTTAATATAAATCTGATTGGAATAAATATATTAAGAGATTACTACAATAGTTGTCTTTCATTGTAATAGTTGATCAATATTCTTCAATTGGAATTGTATATGTTATTTGCATTTCCTTGGAATTCATCTTGAAATCCTCAAAACAAACCAAAATCCTTCAAAAATAAAGCAAAACAAGAGACTTTGAAAATTACAAGCCATTCACAGGAAGACTTCAAAGTAGTGAATATCTCAACAAGGGTCGAGATATTACAGTGGTATCAAAGTGGTCTCCTGCCATCCTATTGGGATTTTAATCAATATTCAGTGAGATCATATTTGTTATCATTTGAGTGATCAGCACTCTTGTTTTCAATTTCATTGTTTGTTTCCAGTCAATTTTAATTATGGACTCAGACAATGACAAAGAAGTGGTCAAGTGATAGGAAATGGTTGGCGAGAATTCCCTATGAGAAAGGTACCAAACTTGGTAGTCAACCTAAATTTGAGTGTGATACTTTGGTCACATTGATAAAACTAGAAGAATTCTTAATTCTTGTTGAGCAATCACTTGAACAGTGACTTTGTTGGGTGAGCCTAAGTATTTGAGACACATAGACAATGAGATTAGGCTCATTGTTTCCCTTTGTATTAGTTAGCTTATAAGGATCACAGCTCCTCGGGTTCCTTATAATATTGGTAAAATGAGAGAAGTATTGTAGCTTATTGTTGATATTTTTGATGGGATAGGTGATTTCGATGCCCTAATTTTGGGAAGAAGATCAAAATCCATGAGTTGATGGCACAAGTTAGATCGTGCATTGTCGTGATTGACTATTATTGCCATGATCTTTTTTTACAGTTGTTCCATCTCTTCTTGGACTCAATGAGTGAGAGACATGATAAGACTATCCAAGACAACATGAGGACTATCATGATTTAAATTATTAATGAAGGTGATGATATTTATTAGCCCCTCTATCCCTTCTCCTAGTTGTTTGAAAGAAAATGTATTATCTCTAGCCGCATATGATTTGATGCATGGTGTCTTTGAACAATGAGAAGACAATTTAAGACCCTATTTGTTTGAAGAGGCACAAGTGCAAGAAAAGAGGGTAAAATTTGAAGTGAATGACGATGAGAATACCATACATTGTGATAATAGTTTGGAAAAAGCTCGTGATGTTACTTTCAGCGCTTAAGAATTTGTTATTGGCCCCGATAACAACACTGATTTTTGTACCAGCAGCCATACTATTGAGCTTAACCATGAGTTATATGTTATGGTACATGAGGATAATGTTGTAGAAGGGTCGCCTATTGTTGGAACGAAAATTATGAGTGTCGATCATGAGGAAATCATGGAGAATATAAGCCATAACATTTTTTTATTTTTGTAGCAACAGTCAGACTTCCTTGCTTCAACATGCTATAACAGCCAGTACTCATGAGGATGATGCTTGTGTGGGGTTTCCCAATGTTGATACTCAAGATTTTTGTGTTAATGATGCATTAGGTGTTGTGTATTCATGTCACAAAAATTATTATTTTGTATATCATACCATAGAAGATGGGAGCATATCAAAAGAAGTACATTAGATTGATGAGTCTCAAGGGTCTCGTCATCTAGCAGAATAACTGATGGTGAATGAAGATCATATTGTTGCAACCATTCGATAGTATGATGATATTCTTCATCTATTGGATAAGTATTGTTGGAGGATTTCGAGAATACAAAATAATCTGAAAGGAGGTCTTTCCCTTGTAGGTTACCAAGCACTCAGAGAGGCATTGATGAAAATAAAGACTAACTACATGCAGCTATTGTCAGATAGAGATCACCTACTTCAACTTGGTGAGATTTTTTATGATGAACTTGAGGGGAAAGAGAGTGAAGTGGATAAGCTTACTGATGATCTTATGGTCATAGAGAATTCCTTTAAGATCACTCAAGAGGCTCTTCGAGAAGAAAAAGTCCAGATTTTCGAGCTTTGTGAGGAAGTTAGTTTGGCTTGTTTAGCATCATCCACAGTGGAAATTCAATCTTCTAGGGCTGCCATGACACCTGTAGATGAGAGTGGTACTTTGGGGTTGAAGGCCCAGGATACAGATATGACAGAGGCAGAGATGCACACACCCTATGAGCCATCTAGCAATGAGGTGCTTGCTTTCGCACATGATAGGGGTACTAGTCTCTACATTGGTAGAGTAGAGATTTCTATTGGTGAGTCTTTTGCTGAGGAGGAAGAGTCTTATGTGACTAGTGTGTTGACTCATCACACTGTCCCATCTTGCGAGCATGAGGATTATGGGGTGTCTACTAGTGAGAGCATGCCTCCTACTTTTTTCGGTAGTTCGGGTAATACCTTGGTTTAGGTGGATACTTTAAATGAGACTATTGAGTCACCAGGACTCAAGGAGAAATTGATAGTTACTGAGGATAGGGTTTTCCAAACCTTATCTTGCTTCGACAGCACACATAAGTTTGTGGGGTACCTCCTGTGGTCAATACAATTGGAGGAAAGGTGGATGGGGGTAGTAGTTGGTACTTCCATATCTAGTTTGTAGACTATAGTGTGTGATTTGGAGGGGATTAAGTCAGATTACCTTCAGTTGCTATTTGATAGGGATTTTGTAGTTAGGTTTGTAGAGAGGTCTTGAAGAGTACCTACCCAGCTAGCCCCTCAAAATCGAAGATGTGAGCCATCTCCTAATTCCAATGATGAGAGTGACAAGGAGATTCTTCCCCGTGACTATGATGATCAACCATTGACACAGGAAGGTGCATTTTATCTTGACTGCATAGTTAGGAGTTCTCATCACTTCTCCTTTAGTCCACACCTAGATGATTTGATAATGTGTAGGTGTGGTTTGGCTCAGGAGTTATATCATCCATTATGGGATGAAGTGATGCCATCTTCAAAAGATGGAAATAGAGATTTCAAGTGTTTGACTCAGTTATATTCAGAGGATTACTTGCAGGGTTAGAGATCAGATTACCATCATGTTCATATGTATCAGACAGATTTTGCTACTTCTTTGCCTAAGAAATTTTCATGGGAGACATGTTTTCAAGGAGGTTATGGTGGCAGTAGGAATTATGGTATGTTTAGTTGTTATAGTGGTGATGGAGGAGAGTTTTATCATTCCCTCGATTTGGGAGGAGCAGTTACATATCTTCCAGCACCTATGACGGATAGCCAAGACATCTATGGGTGTTCAGTGGAGGATGGAGAGAGATGTTTTGATTAATTGGGAAAAATAGGTTTTAAAGGAACCTCAAAACCCTTTACACCAAAAGATACAAAATATTGCATGAAAATATATTCAACAGACCACCACCAGCAACCCAACAACTAAAAAACACAACAAAGCGCGTGCTGACCTAAAAATATGACATTAAGCAACCGTTAGCACCCAATAGCCACAAAACAAAAAAAAAACCTAAAAGAAACCTACACCCAGTAGGAAACAGAAAGCAACAAAGAAAAATACTAGGCACTAGTTCAAGTCACTCAGAGTGTTGGCCACCTCCATCTGCTGGTTCCTATGCTTTTTAACCATATCCAGCAACTCCTTCTTCTCAGCATCAAATGATTTCTTCCAATCAGTTGACCCTCTGACAACAGGTCCTTTGTCATCAGCTTTTTTACCTTTGCCCTTTTTCGCATACTCTTTCTCCATAAGCTCAGAGAAATAAACTTGATCCTCCCTGACCTCACTAATTTTTCTGAAGAGGACTTCCAAGGAGTCTACACTGTTCTTTACATAAATATGGCATGCCTGCAAAAAAAAATTGATATCCACATTTATTCCTAAAACATTGGCTTCCAGAGCAGACAATCTTTCATCACACAAAGATTTAAAGTCATGATAGGAACCTTCAAATTCCACCATTTTGTCAATAAGAATGTTCGACACCAAACCTTTTGGAGCATTCTTCATATTCTCCTTCAAACCTCATATTTTGATATTAATTTTATTGAACTCCTACAAAGTCCACTTAGCTAATTTAAAGGTACCAGTAGCCCTAGCTCTAGCCATGCCTAGTAAATCATACATGGAGGTAGCATCATCATCAATATAAGAAAAGTCCTCAAAGAGAGGATTTAGCTTCAAAGGCTCATGTTTGGCTTCTTTATTTTTAGTATCCTCCTCATCTTGAACCCTGTTCTCCTTATTCTCCTCCTCCTTGGGCAAGTCCTACATGGGAGAATCCTCAATGGTCACCGTTTTGTCACCAGAATTCTTGTCATCACCAGCATCATTGGGATCCTTGGTCAGAAACTCCAAGGCCTTGTTCTTCAAGTTAGCAATACACATCGACAACCTCCTCGGTTTTTCAGCCACACCCACATCTTTATCCTATGTCCCCACCTCACCGCCACCATCAACAACATCTCTACCAACAGCCACCTCCATAGACTTGGGAGAAGGATCATCCAACCCCACCTCTATGTCTTCACTCCTAGAAAGGGCAAGCTGCTTGCTAGCCTATTACTCTTAGCACCAACCACCTTCTTCTTTTTTGAAGACGTAGTCACAACCACAGGAGAAAGATCCTCCTTCTCTGTGTTCCATTCCTCCTCCTCCTCTGAAGAGGATTCTGGCCTTGACAACCCAGACTCATCACTTAATGTTTTTTCCTTACCCTTGATGGAAGGAACAAGGATAAGATTCTTGACATGTTCCATAATAATCAAAATAATCCCTTCATGGAGGATGGGGGCCCTTCTATTCTTTAGATGTGCATACACTGAGACCTCCAAAGATGATAACAGAAAGAAAGGAAACGAAATGATTAAACCATGTTTGAAATGGTTGAGGAGAGTAAATGGTGACTAAGAATAGCCTTAAACCTCCCTTCTAGAGTCATGTAACGCATCAGCACCTCAGCAATGCTCACCCAAATTTTCTTGAGGGAAGTTCTCTCATAACCCCAGCTCTCCAATTTGATTAATTGCTTCCTCTCATCATCTTTAAAAAATTGAGCCATCGCCTTCTCATTACTCTTTTTATCCTTGAAGAAATTCCAGCCAATTTTTGGCATCCCAGTAATAGTGGCAACCAAATCCTCATAAACCTCCACTTCCATACGAGTGATCCCACAATAGTGGTTTACAATTTTTGGCCAAACTGGACACTAAAATTATTATTTTTAACTAAATCTTCACATTCAGGCACCTATAGCGGTTAAACCATGAGGAATTTGAAGATGATATAAACTAGAGTCTCATCACATTTTGTTTGTAGATTCTAAAAATATTTTTTTCAAAAATTTTGGAATCAGATTGCATTTCTTTTTCCATCTCCCACGAAAATCGGCTTTTTTCAAAAAACAGCATTTTTAAAAAGTGACGCTCACCGTATACAACATAACTTTTTTTGTATGAAGGATAAAATTCTATTTTTTTCAAATTTAAATTTGTAACTATGATATCTAGCACTTCCATTTGGTCTCATATTTTTTTATTGAATTTTTTTTCCTTAATCAAGTTTCGAAGTCAAACCAATTGCAATTCAGACATAGGTGGACTGTATACAACATAACTTTTTCTGTATATATCGAAATTCAATTTATTTATTTTTAATGGATCAAAGACATCAATACCCAGCACAAACATATTTTTTTTTAAATTATTTTGATAATCTACTATTTTTCCACATGTGCAAAACAAAGAGCTTGATTTTCGGTGAAAAACCTATGTTTAATAAAACTAAAAAAACACATACATAATAAAACCAAAACATATTAAAAATTTATTCATTGGATAGCTCGTTTTGAGGACTACCATCTTCCAGTTGGGTTTGTGAATTATCCTCCATTTTCATCCTCAACCCGAGCTTCGAAGGGCAGAAATCTGCTAAAATTTGGTGGAAGATGGGGAGAAGGGTAAAAAAGGGGGGGTTCAAGCGAACCCCCCTTTGAACGAACCCCCCTTTGCTCGAAATGGTTAAGGGGGGTTCATTTGAAGGGGGGTTCACTCGAACCCCCCCTTATTTTGGATTTTCCATTCATTTCTATGAAGAAACGTGACATCATAGGGTTCAAGCGAACCCACCATGCAAAAGGGGGTTCGCTCGAACTAGGGGTTCGACCGAACCCATCTTTTTGGTTCGTGTGAACCCCCTAGTTTGAATGAACCCTTTAAAACATGAAATTTTAAATGTGTGAGCATTTTTACAAATTTCCTTCCTCGTCAAAATTGTACACCACTATTATGGGTTTACCCATACCTTTAACCCTGACCTTTTGAGTATGTCAGAAAGAAACAAATTGCATCGAGGCATTAGGGTCATGCCCGTGGAATCTCTCCAAAAATGGAGTAAAATTACCATGGTGCAAAATATTCCATATTTTCTTCTTTCTCTAAATGTCCCCACAAGAATGCAGCTTGACTCTTCTCCTTTCACCACCCATAGAAACTAACACATGACACACAAAACCCTTGTGAAAAAATCTCAACTGAAGGCTAGAGAGCAACAAGACACCCACAAAGCGTGTGAAATGGAGGAAGGTACTAGACCATAAATGTTGCATTGCCTTAGCCCACGCCATAATTCCTCAATAAAATTCTAGCTTTCTTAGGAAGGATCAAGCCCTCCTCCCACGAACAAAATTCATTTAAACTGACAACCTCATTGGCAAAAAAATCTGCCAACGAGTTACCTTCTCAAGTAAACGTGAGAGATGCAAATCTCTTCACAAGATTGTAATATGATTATCGTATCCTTAATGATTTGGTTGACATTCCAACTCAGAGTATGAGTGCCATGAAAATATTTTATAATGTTCATAGAGTCACCTTCCACCCATAATTTGGAGTACCCTTTGTTGATAGCATATTTAACACTTATGAACGCAGCCTCCGCCTTCACCCAATGATCAGTTTGAGTTCCCAACGAGACTTCCACCATGCCAAGGAGTCTACCAACATCATTTCTTAACACCCCCCCACAACCTGCAGGCCTAGGGTTCCCCTTCGCTACCCCATCAAAGTTAACGTTAACCCAACCAATAGGGGGAGGTTTCCATCTAGTTATTTTTACCTCTTCATGACTAATAGATGTGAGTTTTGATTGAGTTGGAATCCAGGTGGTGATAGGATTGGCACTATGGTATGGATGGGTCCCATTGGGTTGCTTCACCATTCTTTGCATGGTGAAGTTGATATCAAAATAGCGTAGCGGAATGCAAAGGATGTTATGCTCAGCAAACTTCCATTTCGGGTTTGGGATTCAGGGATTTATTGTTGGATACCCTACAGTTTGTTATGGGATCCTTCTTGTGTGCAGAAGTTGAGCAGATGGCATGATGTTTTTCCTTGTGCAGTTGTGTTTATGGTGGTGATTCTTGAGTTATTTGGAGACATGTGAGTCATTCTACAGTTCTTCCCTTGGGCTTCTGTTGGAGTGGTGTTTCATATTCAGTTGCAATTGCTTGAGGATAAGAAATTTCAGGGAGGGAAACCTGTAATGTCCCATTTTTCATGAGCATCAGAGTTTCATGGATTAGCCTATCTTCTAACCCTTGTAGGATAATAATGTTGGTTAGAGTGCCCCATGTGGAAATTTTTTCAAATTCTTTGGTGGCACTTTTGTGGTGTTTTCTTCTCTAGAGTTTTATATCATTCAGGTTTTGCCTTTGGCAGTTGTTTTGGACTCAGTTTGTGCTCACTTACTATTTATAGTAACTCACTCAATCGTTAGATTCTAGTGTTGCTATTTTTAGAAAGGCACCTAGATGCTTAGTGGATGTAGTGGTTGACCTCCTAGTTCATAAGGAATCAAGAAATGATGATTAATGAGAAAGACAAGTTTTTCTTTAATTATTATTAAAGGTAAGCTTTAATAATAATTAATTATTTAAAAGTGCACAACATTAAATGATTAATTGACTTTATATTAAAAGAGTATTTAATATTATAAATTCAAAATATTAAAGTGCATATGATAATGACTTATATTGACTTTTAAAAGGGGTGCATTTAATAATATTAATTCAAAGGTATTTAATTCATGAAGTGAGCGCCCAAAATGAAGATAAATTAATGTATGAGCAAAAGTAAATATTTTATGTTGTTTTAATGATATAATTGCTCATTGGAAATCAACCCCTTTGGGAGAATAATATAAAAGGGGCATCAAAAATCAAATTCATTATCTTTTTATCATTAAGCACTTATGCTTGTGAAGAAATTATCGTGGAGAGTAGTGAACTAGGGTTTGTTGCATCAAATGGGTCTTTAAGGATGTAGTCTCTCTTAGATTTCATATACTTGAGGGTGTGAAAGACCATCTAAATTCTTCCATTACAGGAGGGTTTATTCAAAAGTCTCATTGAGCTTCATTGGAGGAAATATCAATTATTACACAAGGGGTTTTGAAGATTATTCTTTTGTAGATCAGAAGATATTGAAAATAAATATTGTTGAATATATTTATTGTTGTTAATGATCTCCTTTACTTGGAACATGGGAGACTTATGTTGCAAATCAAAAGAGATTACAAAGGTTGTTGAAGATTGTTGAATGAAATCAAAAGCATTCATGTTAATTATTTGTTAAATTGTCGATTGCATTAAGTTGGGTCATACCATCTGATAATTCTAGGTCGTACATCTCATGTTGTTGTCCATACAGATTCTAGGGTAGGGCATGGGAAACTTAGGCAGAAATTCCTAATTCTAGAGCCTCATTCATCCTTCTTGGGAGGTGACTAGTCCTTTACACTACACATGATGTTTTTATATTGTGAAGAACTCAACAATAAATGTTTGGTGTCCATGAATAAAGGTTTACCATTGTTGCAATTGATTTCCAGGATTGTTGATGCTAATTATTTTATATCAAATTTCTAGAATTTAATTTCAGTCATTTGGGTATGAAGATTAATGAAATTTCAAACTTTTTTTGTAGAGTTGAAGTCAATATATTAAAATTTGCATGTTAATGTAAATCTGATTGGAATAAATATATTAAGAGATTGTTACAGAAAATGTCTTTCATTGTAATAGTTGGTCAATATTCTTCAATTGGCATTGTATATGTTATTTTCATTCCCTTGGCATTCATCTTGAAATCCTCAAAAAAAAACCAAACTCCTTCAAAAACAAAGAAAAACAAGAGACTTTTAAATTACAAGCCATTCACACGTAGACTTTGGAGTAGCGAATCTCAACAAGGGTCGGGATATTACAACCAGCTAGAGTGAGAAACTGTTTATTCCATTTTTCAATATTGTTTTCAATCTTACCCTTTATCCAATTCTATATTTCCTTGAGGTAGGGGTTAACAACAAATGGGATGCATAGGTACCTTACCTATTTTTTGGGACCTCCCCACTAAAAATCATACTTCTGAAACCACTCTATCAGAGTGTCATGCCAACCTAACATGATTGACTTAGTAATAGATAACTTAGCACCAGATGAATTACAAAAAAAATAGAAAGCATGAGATATTCCATATTGTTCTCATTAAGATCTAGGAATAAATTAGTGTCATCATTTAACTAAATTTCTAGCACATCCTCTTTATTAGGGAGGGTGATGCCCTTTACTTTGGGGGGGGGGGATAGTATATGTTTCTCTTATGAGGTAGAATATTGCATTGGATGCAATAAAAAATAGAGTCGGTGCCAAAGGACAGCCATGTCTTGGCCTTTCAAGGTTAAACTCATTAGACAGAGAACCATTTATCTCTATTTGAGAAACTATGTATTTCATTAGAGTCTTTACGATTTGGAAAAATCTGCTAGGGAATCCAAAATCCTTCAACATCAAAATAATAAAATATCATTCCATTTTGTCATAGGCCTTCTTAAAATCAAGAAGGAACATTGCAGAATTCTAGTTGGATTAATTATTCCAATGCATGGCTTCCCATCTGGTTAGCAAATTCTCAAGAATGTGTCTTCCTTTTATGAACCCAATTCTGGTACTACTAATGAACTTATGAAGGATATCCACCAACCTTGTGGAAATCACTTTGGCAAGAATTTTGTAGGATATATTTAGTAGTGTGATTGGTCTCCAATTTTTAATGAGTATTTTTTCACCTTCTTTGGGGATTAATTTGATTATCCCTTTGTTGATGGACTTCCCAAGGATGCCTTTTTGTAAGGAATCTTTGTATAAGTGGATAATTTCCACACTTATCCATTCCATATTGTGCTTGTAAAACTCAAATAGGAGCCGATGTGCTCCCAGAGATTTATCATTGCTTAGGATGTTGATGGCTTTCTTGACTTTGTAAAGTGAGATCTCCTTCTCGAGTAGGGAACACTACTCTTGAGATAGCTTCTTTGGGATGATCTTTTTACACAATTACATTGCCTCTTGCCTTAGTGTGGTGCTACCTTCTTATGTGAATAGTTTCTTATAGAAGCCTAGGAATGAGGACTTAATTTCCTCTTGATCTATGATTTGTCCATTATCTTTCTAGACCCTCTCAATGCTCTCTTTTTGGCATCCTTACATTTTAGGGTTTTAAAGAAGAAATTGGAGCCCTTGTCTCCATTTTTTATCTGTTTAGAAGAGAAAGTAGGGTTTACCACTATGAATGAACAAGATGATAAACCACTAATTTTCTCCTCCTAAAACATTCAATTATGAGGGCCAAAATGCCTAAATAATAATCATAAACTAATCCTAACTGTTATAGCAATGAAAAGGTAAGTTTTGTGAGCTTGAAATGATGTGTACCTTGTTGCAAGGAGGTTGTTTTTAGGGCACAAAGGAATCATTCGCCTTTAGTAGCGAATGGGTCCCTATTAGGGTTTCTAAAACTGAGATCTGGGTTATATTCCTTGATGCCTGCACTCTCAGATCCTCGGTTGTCATCTCCCAAAAACCTATAACAAATTTTGTAGCCTTATTTTCGTGTTCTTGCAATATGAATGACAACTTTGCAACTTGAAAACTTTGATAATTTTGCTTCAAACTTATTCTCTACTTGATATTCAACCTATAAATTTGCAAACACACATTCAAGAGGAGAAAAACTTGTTTATTTTTAGTGAATTTGGGTTTTCCTAAGTCAAAACCCTTGTAGGTAATTAAACCAAATGATGAGATAATGAAATTCAAGCATGAACATGAAATATGCAATGTTGATACCTTGGGAGTTGTCTTGGAGTATAAATCTGTAAACTAACATGTAGTGGCCATGAAGAATGTAGATCTTGATCTCAAATAAGATGTGTAACAATTATTGCAAGTAGATCTTCAATGCTACATCAACTATCTTAGCTCAACAACATGCTTCAATCCACTATGCCTTTGACATGATGAAATAATCTTGAATTATTGCAATAAACTCTTGATAAATTGTCTTTCAATGCCTTTGAAATGCTCTTGTAGACTCAAACTTGCTATAATGCATGAACACTCAAAGTTGCTAGGATGAAACTATGTGAATTAACCCTATATTTATACTAAATCTATAGATTAACCCCGAAATTCAAATAATTCAAGCTGACACTAGATCTAGAATTGAAAATCATTAGAATCCTACCAAGATTAAATTCAAAAAGGGGGGTCCTATGTGAGGAGGACCCATTCTCCACTAAAGGTGAATGGGCCCTAGCACAAATTTCTAGGACCCTGCTTTAAGGGGAATGAAAGAACATCAAAAACCCACCTCAAAAATGCATAGAAAGGGGTGTCCTATGTGGAGAGGACCCATTCACCACTAAAGGTGAATGGGTCCTAGCACCATTTTCTAGGACCTTGAATTTTCTAAATTAAATGTTATGCTATTTGATTATTGGGTGTTGGAATAGATCCTTTGACATGTGTCATTAATAAGGCTTAAATTTTAATTAAAGGGGCCAATTAAGCTCAATTAACCACAATTAATTAATGAAACCCTAGATAAGTGTGAAAGTGTAATACAACAACCATAAATAAGGTACCATTTAAATACATTTTGTTAAAAAGGGGCCCTAGATTAATGTGAATTTGTACAACACATTACAACATTAAACCAAGGCATAATTAGGTTAATTCAATATCACTTATTCCCAAATTAAGAGTGAAAAAGGGTTACTTTTTTGATACTATATTATCCAATTGAGTTTGGATTTGATTCTCAAACCTTAAATTTTTTTGGCTTGTAACCTCCTCAAGGAGTTTTTAATTGCATTCATTTTTCCACTCAATTCTAGTTTGGAGGGGTCCCTTTGGATACTTGTTCAATATTCAAGATTTCCTCATTTAGTCCAGCCTCAATTTTCTTGTTATCCATTTCCCTTTTTTCCCAATGGTTTGAAATATTATTTTCCAAGTAGTTACATTGTCTTCCCACCTTTTAGTTATAGATTTATCTTTTAGTAGCCATTGGTTGATTTCTCTCAGTGTCAACAGTGCATCACTACAGTCCTCATCCTTGAGGAGGTTGGTTTTAAGTTTGAATAAGTTCTCACTTTTCCTTTCTAAGTTGTCTTTGGTATTTAGTAGAATCTCAACAAGAATGGGGTGGTGGTCTGATAAAGTGTAAGGGTAGAATTTGACAAATATTCTCTTCACATCCTTATTGAAGTTGAAGACAACCTTGTTGAATAAAATTTGTCAAGCCTATATAGTAAATCCTATTGCCACAATTTTTAAAATTGCACCATGTACACTAAATATTTTGGTTTTCTTTCTTATTTCCACTTAGTGAGTCAAAGAGGTTAAGTTTGTTCTTCATTTTAGACCAGAATTAAATTTAATTTTCTTTCCAATCCAATTTCATCCCCCCACTCTTATCCTCTTAGTGCTCAATCATATTGAAGTCTCCACCAATAATCTAGGGGATATTGGGGAGGCTATATAGCCATTACCATAGCTCACATCTATCCTTGTATTCATTTGGAGCATAAATAGAAAAAATCCCAAATTTAAAACCTTTCTTTTCTAAGATCACCCACGAGGCCCTCTAGCATGGAGAGAATCCACTATCTATGGCATATTGGGCCCATGAGATGGATAGAAGAATGACCAAGCCATATTTCCTTTTTTCATGGCTAGTTATGAATTACATTGAATCTCTCCATATAATTTTTAAGCTGGTTTCAAGAGTAAACATAGTGACCTTTACCTCTGAAGAAACACAATCTTTATTTTCCATAAAATTCAAGAATCTTCAAACTATGTACTTTTTTTTTTCAGGGGATTCTAACCCCCTGACATTCCATGAGATACAACTTAGTCCTATAAGAATTATTGATCTAAAGAGTAAATTGGTTTGCTAAAGCTATCAAATCATTCAGGAATATTCTTTTCTCCCTCCTTTCTTTTCACAAAGGGTTAGGATACTCCTTAGTTCTATTTCTCCTTTTAAACTTAGAAACATTACCATTTCCTATGGGTATAACGAGTTCCTTTACAACAGAGTCATTATTTGGGAGGGGGCTAGGATGGGGGAGGTGTCTCCTTTCAGATCTTTTAATAGCCAACACCTTTCCAATTGTCTCATCAGGAATTTCATCCATTATTTATCCCTTATCCATTTTCTTAAAAATCACATCCTTGTCTCGAGAAGGATTAGGAGTAGCATTTGATTCTAAGGTCAGATATCTAGGAGCCTGCAAATATTTAGATCTAGATTCAAGATCCACCCCATCATTTTGTTGTGAAGAACTTTTTTTAAGTATTTACAAAGGGAGACCCATTACTTTTATCAACCTCAAAGCAAGGGAGTGCCTCCAGTTTAAATTTTGTGAGGCTCCTAGAGAAATGGCTTAGCTTTTCCATCTCTTTAACTATGCTCTTAACCAGAGTAAAATTATTTTAATTTTTAGGATAGCCATCAACATATCCTTCTTCAAAGATAGTTATGCTTTCATTATTGGAATTGATCAAGGCCTTATATTTTGACTCTTTCTTTTTAAACTTATTGTTAATTTTAATATTTTGGTAGATTATTTGCAAGACTGATTGTTGGATATTTTCTTTCTCAACTAAAAATTATGAATATTTCCTTTTCAGAGACCAAACATTCCAAGATGACTCTAGAAAGAGTGATAGGATTAGAGGCATTAAGATTAGAATCAACCTGGGGAGGAGTTATATTGAGGATTCCAATCCTATCCTAACCCACCCCGAGATTAGGGTTCAAAGTGGGGCAACATCTTTCCATAGCATCAAAGGAATCGAGGCCAATTTGGTCTAAAAGACCCAACTTCGAATTACCACTTCTTTTTATAGTTGAGGAAACATTTCTAAAACAATCCTCCAAAGGAGGGCTACTATCAATATCCTCCCCATTCAATTGTACATTTCAATTAAAGGGTGGTTTCGTTACTTAATTTGTTAAGAATAATAGGGAAATTTCTTTTGAGATGTCGCTCATTTCTACAAAGATAACATGTATTAAGACCACCTAAATATTCAATAGAACACAAATGTGGAAAACCTTGGAAGGAGACTCAAACGAAGTCTAGAATTTCTATTCTATTTTTAAGAGAGACTAGCACTATGAATCCATGTGGGGGAAGGTAACTCTAGATTCTTCAACCTTAATTACCTTCCTGAAAGAAGCCAACAATTGTGGGATAACCTCCCAAAATAGAGGTTGAATATTCTTAATGATTAACCACCTAGGGCTGGACAAAGAAGGGACCTCTTTATATATGGCTTCATGTGACCACTTAATAGCTCAAAATTTGCACTTCCCCACATTCCAAAATTTTTGTTTAGTTATTAATTCTTGCATTTTAGGGTTCTAAAGGAAGACCAAGAACAACCCCTTTTTCTCTATTCTATAGAAAGAAAACCTAACACCAAATTTCTTTCCCAACACATTAAAAAACCATTGATCCAAAAATCTTGTGGCATGAATTTTATTTATATCAACAGTTCCAAAGAAAATAGTAATGCAATTTAATCTAGATTTATCATTGTTTAAAGTTTCAACCATCTCTAAATTAGGGGAAACAGAGAGAATTTTAGGGTTCTTGAGAGAAAACATACCTTATCCTCTGTCATCCTATCCAATGAGGGATTATTCACCAAAACTATCTTGTGTGAAGCAAGCCAATTTAGGCACTGCCAGAGACTTTTCAATAATCAAATCATAAAAAAAAAAAAAAAAAACCATATGTTGAATGCATAAGACAACTAAGAGGTGGGTGAATCAATTGTACATTAAAACATCAAATGCTCATTAACATTTAGATCTATATTAATCCTTAAACCCTTAATAACCATTAAACCCTTATCATGCATTAGCATAACATAAACATGAGAAACAATAATGAAAACACATCCAAACACATGAGAAAACTAGATTTATGTGGGAAACCCAAGAAGGTAAAAACCACAGTGAGGATTAGCTCACAATATAAAGTAATTGCAACACTGAATACAATAGGCTCACTTTTGGAGAGCTCACTACCCAAAATAAAGGCCTTGGGCTCACTGCAAGAATAGAAAGAAGACTATTACAATGAGAAATCCATCTCAAATCAAAAAAACAATTCCACCATTGTTTCACCATAACATTTACACTCTCTCTATAGAGTGTAGACACCTTTTGGTCACTGCTTCTAGTAGTCTTAAACGTGAAAGGTCACACTACACTTCATGTTTTTGCACTTCAAATCATAATTTTCATCACACACACTTCATACATACATCCTCCATCAACTCAACACACATATATACCATCCTCAACCTTGAAAACAATCTACAAGGTAGGCTATGCACCTCAAACATGAAAATTTAAATTAGTTTGGCACCAAACATTCCCGCAGTGGAGAGGAATGAAGGTGGACCACATCACACCTTAACTCAGACCTAAATCTACTCATACATGCCATGACACGCTTCCACAAACACTTAATAAAATCCATAATTAGTGTAAACACCCAAGATCAATTGAACCTATGTAAACACCATTAAACCTTTGAGTACACGCTTCACCAAATCCAATTATGACTCACAGACCACACACAACACTTAAAAATAATCTAGAATATTCCATCAACACCCTAAAATCCAAAAAATCCTTCGCAACATCATACACCTGAAGAACATAATCATTTTGTACACCTAGTTAACCTTCCACACGTTGTAGCACATGAATCCAACCTTGTAGAGCACCAAAACTCAAACAACTCAAACTGAAGATAGATGTGAGAAATATAAGTACACTTCTAGATCCACAAAACTAGGAACCATAACACGGAGAAATGTGGAGAAAAACCATTTCTCCCAGATAGCATTACAACATAATTCACATAGTGGTGAACACAACTTCTTCTACCAAATGATCCAAAAGCTAAAACTCTAGATATAACACCTCTAAACACATAGATCAACATATTCAAACTACACAAGTAGTTCTTCAACCATGAATAAATGTGGAGTATAACACTAAAAAATATTCTGCCACACTAAACACTTTTTACCACATTGTTTCCTCTTTTATTCAATATTTCACCAATAACATCATCTCAACATCTGCAACACCTTCTCAAACACACAAGAGGTTGAAAAACTACAAACATATGCTCATCAAAACAACACTAGAGCTTGACATCAATGATACTACTAATGAAAACATAATGCAACCAATCAAAGCATCTTTATAGGTTGACATCAATGCAATAAAAAAGATATGTTGACATCAATGACAACACATACTTCCCAAAATCTCCCCCTTTGTCATTGATGGAAACACATGATATGAAAAACCATCGATGACAAAAATCTATGATCACCAAATCATATAATACACCATATTTCATATTTCTCCCTCTTACACAAGCTTCAACTCTTTCCAACACTTTCTCTTTTACAAGACTTCTCTCCCCTTTCTTCATATGGTTTTTCAGTTAACTCTCTCCCCTTTGACATAAATGGCAAATGGAAACACATGTTTCCTTTTCTTTTACTGTACTTTTTTTCTTCACCTCTACACACTCCCCCCTAGGAGAATAAAGCATACTTCATGAACTAGCAACCACTACACATATCCTTTGATGTAGTTGACAAAGGAAAACACCTATGTACTACACAATGTAAACACTTACTCCCCTAATTGCAATAGCCAACCATGCTACTACCTACTCCCCTTGAGAGGTAGCTACCAACTATGACCATGATCATAGTATAGGATAAATACACAAAATCCATATAGATTTGAGGAATATTTGATCCACTAATCCATGATCTCAATGCGATGGTATTCGAAAGCACCAAAATTAAGAAACCATTAAACTAAACATGAAATAAACATGAAAGCTTGAAAGAAACATATTCTAAGACCTCAAATCTTATCCCATTGGGGGAGTGGTGTCGTATTGATGTGGAGTGGTGACCCTTTCCCAATCCCTTGGATAATGAGCTTGTTTCAATTATTTTTACTGAAGAAAACTGATGAAACTGATGAGAAATGTATGTGAAACATGATGAAAGCTAATTTTAACATGATAAATGCTACGATTTTTGATGTAAATGTATGCAATCTATGCTAAATAGAATTTAAGTTCAAAGATGAAATCCATTGATGCAAATTACACTAAAACGATGCAAACTAAGCTAAAATGGAAGCCATTAATGGATGCTTAAGCTAAATATGGATGAATACTAAAATAAAATGCTAAAAGTGCTTAATATGGATGCAAGTGAGTATGAATTTCAACAACACAATTTTTCTATCATAATATGGATCTATTTATAGGAAAGCAAATGAAAAATCAAGGGCTCAGATCGATTTGATCAATCAATGGTCAATAATGAAAGAAGGGTGAGCACATGGATGAAGGATTCTCATCAATGGATGAGAATAAAAGATCACATGGATCAAGAAAATATCAAGGGCTAAGAATTATTCAAACAAACACACTTTGTAACAACTTTGAAATTTTGTTACAAAGTTTGTTTGAAATAAATCATTCCAATTTTGGAGCCAAATAGGAGAATATTCCCCTATGCAAGTTGATGGAGAGAAATTAGCAATTTATTTAATTAAAACTAAATTTGAATTTGCAAGATGGAGAATAATATGATATTCATTAAATTGTTGATTTTTTTAATGAAAGGGGAATCCAAAATGATATTTAATTAAATATTTTAGGGTTATTTAATTAAATAAGAGGACTTAGGGGTTAAATTAAATAATTTGATTTTATTCAATTTAACAAGGTGAAATGTTAGTACAAGAGGGGGTGAATTAACCCAATTAGGTCAATTAGATTACAACCCATGCGAGTTGCCATCAAAACATGATGAAGATTATTATGCAAGAAACCCCCCCGAAGGAACTTTATATCAGTTCATTTATTACAATACCCGATGACTGCAAAAAGAGAGAATGCCTAACATGCATAAACAAAAAATAAAAATAGACCTCAGATCTGTGTAGAGGACTGAACCAGCTTTCCAATGCCGCAAGAATGGTGAAAAAAGGATCACCGAGTCAAAATATATGCCCTCCGAAGTGAAAAACAGAACATCTGAGTTCAAAGACCTGCACAATAAATCTGGAGAAAAATATGGAAAAACTAAAATGTTGAATAGATCGGCACCGGAATCAGCTTTCCAACGGTATCTTGTTTGCAAAAAACGGACACCGTACGCAAAAGTTACGCCCGATTTTATCAAAGGTGCTCCAGAATGGCCTATAAGACCTGCAGGCAGCCCAGGGGGCTAAAAAAATCTCGGCCCCTGGTCCTGCATGCGACCAGGGGCTGGCGGACAGGGGCTACGGCGGAGCCCTTGGTTGTGCATATGACCACCGGAGGTGCTAAGGGCCGGCCGGGGGCTGGGCACATAGCGCCCGGTCCCCCATACGACCAGCTGTCTGAGCATTGGAGCCCGCGGGGGCTGAAGAAGGCCGGCGGAGCTGAAGGGGCAGCCACCGGCGGCGGCGGCGAACGGGTGGCCACCTGGTGGCCGCCCGGTGGCGCGACGGCGGCAACCAGCTTAAAACTGCAGGCGTGAAAACCGATGGGCTTTTTCCATTTTTTTTTCGATTTTCGTGAAGAAAACTGCCTCGAAATGCGTGCTAGAGAGGCCGTACGGCTTCCCTGACAAACTTTTTTTGCCTTCCGGATCAACTTCACCAAAATCGATGAAACGAAAGGCGATTTTAGGGTTTTTGGCCGCTGCGAATGCAATGGTGACCTCCGTTTCTGCTCAAAATGCTTCAAAAAAACGGCTACCTCCAGAGCTTGCAAAAAGATACCAAAACTGAAACCCTCATAGATCTGGCAAATGATGACCAAAATCTGCAAAATAAAAGTCAAACCTGACTTTTTCCAGCGCTCCGAATCCAATGGTGAAGCCCAATCTGATCCAAAATGTTGCATAAATGAACTCAAGGCAAAAAATCCTCGAGGAACCCCGAACGAAATCTGCAATGGTTTTCTCCAAAAATTGAGAAGGGGCTGCATGTCAAGGCTCTGATACCATGTTAGAAACCCTAGATCAGACATGCAAACCTAAACACCTTCCACAGAAGAGAAAACATAAAAAAGCAGAGCTTTGCATGTCAATGTGCAAAAAGATATATTCAGGAATTCAATGTTACAATGAGATGATTTGCTTTATAAAAGCAAAGTATGCAACCCTAATGTTGACCTAAAATTAGCTCAACCTAAGTAAAGTTATGCAAGTGTAATTAAATATTAATTACACTAACAGAAAATGATGCATTTGATTAAGTAACTAGGTTAATTTAATCAAGCAAGTCAAAAGAGGATGAAATTTAGGAGGAAATGATGTTAGTGATCAAATTCAAGTGTGAAATACCATTCAGGACATTTTTTAAGTGTCTACATTTTGCCTCTCTTTGAAGTGAGGTACATGTTATATTGATTCAAAGACTAACACTTTTCGGATTAAAATTGTTGCTTAGATTAAAAAAAAATTCTTATTTTTGGATGCCCCACTGTTGCCCTAGTGGAAGGGAAATAAGCTAGTACCCTACCCCCTCGAGAGATTGGGCAAAAAATTTGAATTTTGGGTTGATACCTCGACAAAGGTGCAAGATCAATTCAGCTCAAAGAGGACTAGAAAGTGCAAATATTTGATGTAGATAGATTTGATGATGTATAGACAATCATCAACCATGGGTAGCCTCGTGTATATTTTGATATATCACACATATTCAATACCTGGATAGAAATGTTAGTAAAGATAAAAGAATAAGAAGAATAAGATGGATGGATTAACCATTGATTTTGAGATTGATTCAAAAGTCTAACAAGTCCATGATCCATCGAGACTTTCTTAGATTATGGTGATGAGATGGATGATTTTCTCATATCTTGGGATTGGGACTCTACATCATTCCTTATGTTTGATATAACACATAGACACGATGCATCATGGTATTGAAAACCAGGATGGTGTTGTATCTAGTGTGATGGACTTTGACTCTACAAATAGATAGGATAGTTCTTGTTCACATCTTGACATATGAAAACCTTGTTGGAATGTAGTTTAGAAGTTCAGAATATCTTGGACCAAAGCATACTTAATAGTCAATAATTTACTCTAAACAACCTCCCTACACATAACTAAGCAAGTATGTGCCAAGATTATTTTACAAGAATACCCCACAAGCACAACGAACAAAAGATAATGATTGATGCCTCATTCCTTTCTATCTAAATCATTAAGACATCATCAAGAGGTCCTTGAAATGGGTCAATAAGATAAATCATAAGACAAGATCAAAAAAAGTAGTCAATGTCATCTATATCTCTTGCCAAAGGTGTAATGTGTTTTGTTTAGGATAAATATCCAAAGTGATTTCCAATGATAATGCCCATTGTAGGAAGGATGCATCCTAGGATGTGTTGTCAAATGTTGACTATTTGATAGGTTGTTTGAAAGGTTGTTGATATAAGGTTTGATTGACATGTTTGATAATGATCAACAGTTTGATTTTTTTGCGTTTAAAGGTTCTACTTTTGTTGATTGGTGTACTTTTTTTCTGTTTGTTTTACCAGAGGGTGAATGTGACAATTGATTTATTATGGATGGAACTTTATTGCGAGTGCAAGTGAAATGGGATGGGTAGTTTTGAATTTTTTGGAATATTTCAATGTTTTAAGTATTTTATAATGTTTTGATGTTTTTTTTTTTGTCTTTTTTAATGTCTATGTGAATGTTTTGGTTTTTGATTATTTGAGGATGTTTAGGGTTTGTGAACCCCAATTTCATACCTGCACATAATATAGAAAATGAGCACAATGTTAGATCAAATGCAAGTGAGAATCAAGATTCCCCATGAAATCCATTTACAAATACTTAAAATAGGAAAAATGAGAAATAAAACATGAAAAACAAGTGAAATCTTAATTAAGTATGCAAACTCTTGATCCCATGAGGGAGTTGGCTCCAATTGGTATGTCTAAATCAGCCCTTTCCCAACTCCTTTGTAAGCTTTGATGATTTGATCCACTTGATGGTTTAATTCTTGCATAACCTAGCTAAGAACTTGATAAAAATAGATGAAATGGCTATGCTGAAGATGGATTTGAGTACAATAAATTTACTCGAATTGTGGATGATAGAATGAGAGGAAGAGTCTCTAATTTATAGATTTACAAAATGGAAGAGAGTGAAAATAAGCAATTTGGGATCATTCAACACCCAATGGCCAAGTGCCACTTGTCAATATGTGAATGGTTGAAGGTTGAGCACATTTTGATCAATGTGCAAGTTTGGATTTTGAATTTGATGAAGTGGCATGTTTAGGGGGGATGAAAGAAATAGAGTTAATGTCACTTGTCTCAATGCAAAGGACATGTAAGAGGTCTTAAATGCTTTGTTGGAAGGACCAAGCCCACTTGAGTTTGAATTCAAATTTGAAGGAATATTCCCTTTTTATGCCATGTGAGGGAAAATAGGAGATTTAATAAATCAAAGTAATTGATTTATTGTGCAAGTTGCATTCTCTAGAGAATGTGACATAGATTAAGATTAAATTAATCAAATTTTAATTAATTTAATGAGGAATTGAAGAGATGTGACAATTTAGACTTAAATTTATGAATTGATTTAAATCAAATTGAGATGAAGGGTTTAATTAAATAAATAATTTTTATTTATTTAACTAAAAGGGGAAATGTTAGATTAAATTAAATAAGGTTTAATTTATTCAATTTAATAAGAATACTTTAGGGATTTAAGCAAATAAGATAAATTATTTAATTAAAGAGGTATTAAGAATTAATTAAATTAAATTGATTAATTTAATCAACAAAGGAGAAATACCTAATTAAATAAATAATGATTTATTTAATTAAGGGATGAAAGGTGTTTGATAAGTTGAGAGTATGATTCAAGAAGAAATGATGTTAGTAGGATCAGAATCAAGTGCATGTATATTTTCCATGTCTACATTTTGTCCCTCTTTGAAGCAATGTACTTGTTGCATTGATTCAAAGAATAAACTGTTGTGATCAAAGTTAATAAGAAGACTTTAGGGATTTAATCAAATAAGATAAATTATTTAATTAAAGAGGTATTAAGAATTTAAATTGATTAATTTAATCAGTAGAGGAGAAAGACCTAATTAAATAAATAATGATTTATTTAATTAAGGGATGTGGCAAAATGGTAAATTTTCTTATACTGCTTATTTACATACTTTATATTTCCATCTTGCATCCGCACTTTCATCCTACATAATCACGTCATATCATTTGCATAATCATTTAAGATGTTTAAATAATATAGATTTTTTATTCTAAGCATCTTACAAACATCTCATTTACATTATCATATAGTCTAACCATCCATACATCCATTTTGAACCTCTTTGTCGCGAGATCGACCTCAATCTTTTCGCTCGATCTCTTGAGGGGGCAATGTAGTAACGTACTTATTTTCGCTGGGGAATCCGAAAAAAGAAGAATTTTTTTTAATTTCGATGTCGGCAACATCATTCTTTGAACCAATGCAACGAGTACATTGCTTCAAAGAGGGGAAAAATATAGACACGTAAAATAATCAGCATCATGCATCCCGCTCTAATTAACATCTGATTCTGCTATTAATCAATTAAAACAATTTATTGATTAATTCCCTAGCTTCATCATACTTAATTAAATAATCAAATTATTTCATTAAGTCCTTAAGTTCTTCTCATTTGATTCAATAAATCAAAATGATTTAAATCAAATGTCAAATTCCTAAAATCCTCCAAGTTAATTAATCTGAATTAATTAACCTCTAATCATAATCACCCATTCTCTAGCTTTTGACTCAACTTGAGTCAAATCTAAACTCTCAACTAACCCACCCACTTGCACCAATAAATCATTTCTTTGATTTATTAATTTTTCTAATTACTTTCAAAAGGGCATCAAGATGGAATATTCTTCCAATTTTGAATCTCCCTCTCAAATGCTTGTCCATCCAACAAAGCATCAAATTCTCTTACACATCTCTTGAACAAGTCAAACTTGGAATTTAATGCACCTTTCATCCCTCCTAAACATGTCATTTCAACAAAATTCAAATTTGAAATTGGCACATTGGCCAAAACTTGCACGATCATGAGCCAATCACATTGTGACAAGTGGCTCTCTCCTATTTGTTGGGTTTTAGTCTCATATTCTTCAATTTGGCCTCTCCTCTCTTCAAACTCAACTATAAGTTCAAGGTCTCTCTCCTTCAAACACACAACACACTCTCATGCAAAGTTATTCTTTTGATTTGAGAGCTAATTTTGTCCATTATCACATGCATTTGCATTATCACTATCATCCTGGCAATCTTGCTTATCAGGGATTAGGAAAGGGCTCTCTTCTCACATCAAGGGGCACCAATCCCCCTATGGAATGGTGATTGGTTAACTTAGATTAGATTTACATATTTTAGGTTGCACATGTATTTCTTCATGTTTTGATATTTTATGTTTGATCAACAATTTCATAGGGAGAGGTTTATTTCAATTTACTGACAATAGCTAATCCATCTATTGTTAGGAATTGCAGATTTTGTCTCTCACAAAATGGTCTTAGAAGGAAGGTGAATAAACAGATATCAATGAAAAGAAGGCAAATAGATGAAAGACAGAATTAATAAATCAAAGAAATGATTTATTGGTGCAAGTGGGTGGGTTAGTTGAGAGTTTAGATTTGACTCAAGTTGAGTCAAAAGCTAGAGAATGGGTGATTATGATTAGAGGTTAATTAATTTAGATTAATTAACTTGGAGGATTTTAGGAATTTGACATTTGATTTAAATCATTTTGATTTATTGAATCAAATGAGAAGAAATTAAGGACTTAATGAAATAATTTGATTATTTAATTAAGTATGATGAAGCTAGGGAATTAATCAATAAATTGTTTTAATTGATTAATAGCAGAATTGGATGTTAATTAGAGCAGGATGCATGATGTTGATTATTTTATGTGTATACATTTTTCCCCTCTTTGAAGCAATGTACTTGTTGCATTTGTTCAAAGAATGATGTTGCCGACATCGAAATTAAAAAAAATCTTCTTTTTTCGAATGCCCCACTATTGCCCCAATGGAAGGATTATGCTGGTATACTACCCCCTCGAGAGATTGAGTGCAAATGTACGATTTTCTAATCGAGATCGCGATAAAATGCGAGAGGATTGGTTCTATTGATCAAAGGACAAAAGATTAAAAAAAATTGATGTAGACAATTTTGATGATGTATAGATAGTCATCGGCCATGGGTAGCCTTGTGTATATTTTGATACAACACACCGATTTTAGATAAAAATGTTAGTAAAGATAGAAGAATAAGAAAAATAAGATGGATGGAAGGAGGATCCACACAAGTTCACATTATTACCAATGATGATGCTGTATTTCTTACCAGGAGTTGGGATTTTCAAAGGGCCAATTACTTTATGTTTGATAACACACATAGGTACGATGCATCAAGGTATAAAGGAACAGTATGGCATTGTACCTAGTGTGATGGACTTTGACTCGTCAATCAGATAGGAGTATTCGTGTTCACACTTAGCATGCATACTTCATTCAGGATGTAATTTAGACATTCTAAACATCTCGGGCCAAAACATAGAAAAGCAAGCCTTCCTATGTGGTCAACAAGATACCTAAAACATCCCCCCTACAAACCAACAAAGTACATATGGCTAAGTTATTTTACAAGAGTATCCCACAAGCACAGCAGATAAAAAATATAATTATCTTTGCCCCATTCTTTTCTCTCTAAACCTGTTTTGTTTAGGCATCATCGAGAGGTCCTTGGAATGAGCACAAAATAAGATAAGTCAAAAGACCAAGATAAAGTAAACAAACAAGCCAATGTTCTTCATACCGCTAGCCAAGGCTAAACTACTGGGGGGTACCTGATGCTTATGTCCATCATGGGAAGGATACATCCTAGGACATGTTGTGATCAAGGTTTTGGTGAGACTGATTGGATGATAAGCTATTGATACTCTGAGTTGATCAACTTGCTTGCTTACTAACTTAGACTTAAGAATTTGACGATTAGGGTGTTCACTTTGGAACCTGTTATACTTTCTTTTGATTGTTTCACCAAAGGATGAAGGTGATGATTGATTTATTAGGAATGAGAGAATCATGGGCGAAAGCGAGATAAGATGGATGCACCATTTTGGATTTTTCAGATATTTTGAGGCTATTTTTGGTATTTTGAAATATTTTTGGTATTTTCGGGTTTTTATGAATGTTTTTGGATTTTGTGTCTCGGGGGCCAATCAAGGATCAGCCTTGCCTACGTTTAAGCTCAGAGACGATGTAGTTCGGCTAACAATTGACTTGACTGCATGATGAGATGGAAGAGCAACAGATTGCCAAATTGTGATGGACGCCTAAAGGACTGACCTAAAATGTCTTGAGGGATGATCAAAGATCAACCTTGCCTACATTCAAGCTCAAAGACAACGTAGTTTGGCAAGGTGGAAAACTGACAAGACTCAATGATGAATTTTTTGAAGATTCTTTTTTTGAGATTTTTTTGATGTTTTTTGGAGTTTTGATTTTTTGAATTATTTTTGGATTTTTGCATGATTTTGACGATTTGGATATGGATATGTGATGATATCAATGCTTTTTTTTTAGATTTTGTTGAAAACCAAGCTTAATGTTGATTGATCAAATCAATGGATTGATAGTTTGACTAAGTGTGTTAAGTCAAAATGTGATAATGCACTTATAAAATTTAGGAAGTTGTGTTATCCTAGAGTAAACTTGTACAAAGGAGGATAGTTTGACTAAGTGTGTTAAGTCAAAAAATTCGATGATGGATTGGATAATTTGACTAAGTGTGTTAAGTCAAAATAAAATGATAATGCTCTTGTAAACTCGAGGAAGTTGTGTTATCCTAGAGTAAACTCATGCACAAAATGATAGTTTGACTAAGTGTGTTAAGTCAAACAAGGTGATAATTGATTGGATTTGATTGGTTAGGATTTGGAAGCTTGGCTTGAAATAAAAAAAAATTGAATGATTTGATGTGACGTTGAAGTACACATTAGATGCGACTAATATGAGTTGTTGGATTGATGTTCAATGAAAGATAAAGCTTGATAAAGAACATCGTCTTGTCAAAATTTTCCATGGGCTAGTGATTTGGATTGATGCTCACAAATTCTTTGACCAATTTGATTTCATGTTTTCCAATGTTCGGATCACCACATAAGTTGGATGATATAGATCAAGGTTTATTCCCGAAGCAAGATATAAATATTTGGCCCCAATGTCTAGCAATGTTTGAATGAACATGAGTAGATTCTTGGATGAATGGATATGAATTATCTTACGATAAGATAAGGGTGTTCAAATAGAGTATTCTCATTCGGATAATTCTTTAAGGCTCAGATGGGATCAATGAAAATGACCCATGTCAATATTTTTACCATAAACAAGCATGAAGTGTGCACCAAAATTTCATCAAGATTAAGATAACTTGGATGATGGATGCAGATAGATGAAGATGGATTGGATAAATGGTTCATGGATGAACAAATTTATTATGGATAAGATGGAGGGAATGTTGGCTTTATTATGGATGTGATAAGATGTTTTCTCCTAAACTGGCGCACGTAGATGCTCGATTCTACACATGACGTTTGTTTGCCAAGTTTTCATCATGGTACTTGCCCAAAGCGCCACCGAAGCGGTTTTCGCTAGAGGATGATTTTTTTCTTTATTGTTTTCAATCCATTTTCTGACTTTTTTGGATTTTTTATTTTTGGATTTTTTTGTATTTTCTGAGAGATTTTAAGCTCATGTTGAACCACCTGGTGGTGCTAATGTTGATGCTTTTTTCATAATGTTCCATTGATATCCTACTTGAAGAATATTCCTAGCCAAGATACGTGCCCTTGAATGCAACTTTAGAGATTCCTGATCTGCTTTGTTGACACTGGAGTTAACTTTGTCTTTGTGCGCACATCACGATAGAGTGCCTTTTGAATCCTTATGATGAAGGGTTGTTGCCAACACATGGTCAATGTGAGAATTGGATATTATGTGTGGAGGCATGGATGGTGGAGTGTGTTTAGGAATAAAAGATGGATTGGTCGACAGTTTGGAAGGTGAGCAATGATGGGTGGATATGGAAGTGTGCATGGAATTAGGACCAACAGCTCGATATACTTTGTACGTTGCTCGAGAAATCTACTTTTTCCTTTGTGGACATATTTGATGGATACTTTTCCCTTGTTTATTTTTCCCCATAGTTTCTTTGACTAATGGAGTTTGATAGGGATAATCTTTCTTTGTATTCTTTGGTATCCAAGTGTATTTGATTTGTCTGATATGCTTCTTAGCTTCTTTTTCTTTGATAATGTTCTTTGTGTTTTGATTCAAATATTTCTTTTGATTTTGGTCCCAATTCATGGATGGGGTGATGGGTGGATGAATATTCATGACGTGGCTGGTTGTAGTATTGGCATTGGTTTCATCATAAGGATTCTTCATTCTCCCTATACTGACATTTTATCGAGACGAAGTTGCCCCCAATTTTATAAAGGTATTAATTATATGTTTAGATCCCTGAATTTTCGAATAATAAAGACCTTGATGCTTAGGATTGCCAGTAATCTATACTGGTTCTACGATACCCTATTCATGTAGGCCTAATCCTCTACCTTGATAATCCATCTATTGAAACATTTTATTTTCAATAGGATATGATTTACCTTGGAAACAAGGTGCTAATCCTTCTTTGCTCTGTGGTGGATCTTCAAAAGTGATAGCTTCTTTATTGATGAGGTAGCTTTCCCTAAGAAAGGTAATTGATCCAAGTTTATAAGTGATAGGATCCTCCATATGTGGGATGAATGCCTAGCTGATATCTTTAGCTTGATCTTATGAGATATCAGATTGTAGTGCTTCTTTAAGAGGTGTTGATGATTCATTGTCCTCATAAAACTCTTCCTCATGATTCATTTCACAAGATGTTTCTGATTGACGACTTCAATAGAAGCCTTCTTCATGATCCTCTTTTGGTATGTCTTTAGATTTTTCTATACTTTGATCATGTGTGTAAATGTTAAGAGTATGAGACTCTTGTTTCTTGGTAATGATATCAGGAGTATGAGACTCTTGTTTTGAATGAAGATCATCTATGGGTCCATTCAAAGAAAGTATCTCGTGGGTAGATGGAGGAATATGTGCTATATGGATATGATCATCATTTGCGATATCTTGTATAGCTAGGAGAGTGCCCATTACCTCATTGTAGTATCTTGGAGATATAAATTCTTGATCTCGAATGATTTTAGAATTGCTTTCAACATGCTTTGGATCAAGTTCTTCACATGGGTCAATTTCAAAGGATGGATTGTCTACAACGGATTCTTGGACATTGTTATTAGGGAGGATTCCTTCACTATCCACAATCATGAGGTCGAGGGATGTTAGTATGTCTTGAGAAGGACCATTGCTAAACCTTGGTGATAGATGTTGATAATGCTTTGGAATAAATTCTTGAGATATGTCCTCTAACTCGTTAGGTGATGTAGAGACATTTTCAACACGATCATTGGTGGATGGATCTTGGTTTATGTCAATAGGATCAAATAACATCAACACTCCTTGAAATAGATCTTTGTAGTAGGGGTCCTGATCATGACTAAAAAATGGCTCTTGATGTATGTTGATTTGATCATTAGATGAGGTGGAAACATCTTCAAGGTGTTCATTGATGGATAGATCTTGATTATTGTTTTCAAAAATTGTGGTGGGAATCTGTGGAAGTAAGGCCTGCATTTGTTGTTGGTTGTGTTGTTGTTGTTCCAACAAAGCTTTTTGTTGGGCTTGTTGTTGTGCTACTTTTTGATACACTTGTTGATGGATTGCTTGCAATAATGCTCAGAATTGTGCTTGCGCCTGTTGTTGGGCTTGAGCTTGAGCTTGCACTTGTGCTTGTTGGGTTGCTTGAGCGGCTTGTTGGGCAGCTAATTGTGCCTTTTGGTGGGTAGCTTGTCGAGCATCTTGCAACACGATGGAGAATGAATTTACCATATTGTTTTTTGGCAGTGGTGGTGGTGGATTGGGAATGGTGTTGATTTTTGGGGTTGCTTGAATGGTTGTCATCGATTGTTGCGATATCGATGGCAAAATGGGAGGATTTGATATGATTTTTTGACTTATGAAGGGGGTGTTGCTCGGATTTGGTTGATTGATGGTTGGTAAAGGGGGAAAGCTCATGCCTTGATTGTTTGGTTGATAGATTTGTAAGTTTTTTTTTTTTTACTTAAATCTACCATAGGAAAAGATGTTCCAAAATTTAGATTCGAAAAACTCACATTTTTTGTACCATTGAGGTTTGTAGGAGATAATGATCCCATGTATGGATTGTACAAATGAAATTTTTGAAAATCAATTGGCATTGTAAGGCTTGAATAGTTTGGTTGACTTGGATTACTCATGATGGATGAATCAAGTTTATATTTCATGTTCCTCTTGTGTTTTGACCTTGTTACAAAAGTGAACCTCTAAGGTGTTTAGGACCAATGATGAGATGAAGGATGAAAGGGGTGAATGAGATGGGTGTTTGAACTTTTAGAAACTTTGGATCAATGCTAGACTTTAGGACTTGGTTTGGTTTGATTTTGATTGATGATAGTTTGACTAAGTTTGTTAAGTCAAACAAAGATGATGGTGAACTTGTAAACCCTAGGAAGTTGTGTTATCCTAGGGAAAACTCGCATAAGAGAATGAATTGGCTAAGTGTGTTAAGCCAATCAAAGTGATCATGAACTAGTAGACCTCAGGAAGTTGTGTTATCCTAGAAGAAAATTTGTTCAAGAGAATTGATAATTCGACTAAGTGTGTTAAGTCAAATAAGGTGATGTTGATTTTCCAAAATTCTAGCTTAAGTGATGTTTCCAAGGTTCCAAGAGTTGTTGGTGAAATGGAATTTTGATAAATGTTTGGATGGATGAAGTGTTTGACTTGATCCTAGATGAACCTAAGAAGGACTCATTTACAAGACCAAGGTTTTGAAGAACATACTTTTCCCTATGACGTTTTCAAACCAAAAGATCAATGTTCTCATATAAGATAGAATATTGCAAGCACATGTGTGGTTCAGTTGTCTATTATTTTTCTTAGATTCGGTTCTTTTTTACACAAGCACTTTCTTGATTATATTTTTCAAACTTCATGTCTAATGTCCCACTCTCTTTTCATCCCACAAGTTCCATTATGTGGAAATCAAGAAAATTAGGGAAAAAGTTTCCTAGGTTTAACCTTAGTGAAAATAAATGATGATAAAACCCAAGCACTTAGAAACCTCTAAGGATATAATCCCTAGGGAAAGCAAGAGAACTTAGATTTGTCAAAGGATATTTGTTTCCTCAAAGGGTTTGAAATTTCAAAGCTTTTGTGAATGTTTGTTTCTCAATGTTTTAGAACTAAGCAAGGTGTCTCAATAACATGCACAACCCTAGGCTGAAAAGACAGTATTTGTTGGGTTCCCACTTGGACGAATCTAGTTGTCCATATCCTGTGTGGATGACTAGATGCTTGACCACATTGGCTCCCCTCCACGGCACACACTTCTCGGTTCAGCCAAGCATCAGTACCCATGAATCTCTCAGGGCATATTTTCATCTCTACAACAGAACCACATGTATAACGTGGGACAACTTCAAAGGACATGACCTTTTGCACCAACAAATAGATAGGATTTTGGCATTTTCTAAACAAGGGTTTTAATGTGAGCATTTCGTTCATGGGGGACTATCCATGCGGCGAGAGACCATTGTTCCCCTTCTCGTCGAAATAATCCTCGTGATTCTTGAACTTTCCTCAAGAATCCACACTTATATACCGATTGGAAGTCACTTGGATTTAGCATGTTCCCGGTTGGGTCATTCCCTTGGGTGATTAATTTTTCCCACAAGGCAGGCCCGCTAAGATAAATAATAGCAAGCTAGCATATCTCATAGTTCAATCAACTGTTTTTGAAAAATAAAGGGAGAACACTCACAATATATCGTGCTCACACTTGCATGTTTGGTTCAATTTTAATTCCAAAAATGAAATGTGGAGGCAATTATTTTATTCAACTTAAGATCACCAAAATAATATTTTGATTCTCAAGATCACCGTGAGGTGCAAGAGAAGCGTATACGCCCTTTTGATGATATTAACTTGAATAAATAATTACAAGACAAAATAGCACTTGTTCATTTTAATCCCACAAAGCAAAATGAATTCTTTTTAGAACACCAAATTTAAGTGTGAAATTTTGCCTTGTTCAATTTGTTTAAACCTTAAACCAAATCTAGTAGATTTTTTCTAAGGTTCTTTTTAAGCCCTTTGTTACAAAATTTGAAAGAAAATTTTGTTTGTTCTTTTTAGGACCCAAATGAAATTTAGTGTTTCCTAAAGCATAAAGTAAACAAATCCTTAGAAAAGGATTATAAGTTCTCCCAAAGTGTTTAAAAACACTTGATACTATGAGATGATAACGTCATCAAGAACTCTTGGCCTTCGTTTTGCTTCCTTCACCTTTAATCAAGAAATTTCATTTTTAGGCAAATTTCAACAATTGTTAGATTTTTCCATTTTTGGTAATTTTGCATGCATGACTTTGAGAGTCCTATTTTTTACCAAAAACTTTCTAAAACTAAGATAGGATGAATTTCCAACTAACATATGAAATTGGAAACATGAGTTTCGAGTTATTAACAAAAATAACTTTCAAAAAATTAGGAAAAAACACTAAAATGTCATTTTAAGGGCCAAGATGAAAGTTTCAAGCCCCGGAAATGTGCTTGGAATTGTGCTTGCACCTATTGTTGGGCTTGAGCTTGAGCTTGCGTTTATGCTTGATCTTGCGCTTGTGCTTCTTGGGCTTCTTGGGTGGCTTGTTGGGCGCCATTTGCTTGATTAACCCTTATATTTACTACTTTCACTCATCTTCTTTGAATACTCCTCACATAATATACACCAATTTTACTTACTTTCTATTGTCGCAAAAATGTGAACCCCAATTTCATACCTGCACATAACATAGCAAACGAGCTCAATGTTAGATCAAATTCAAGTGAGAATCAAGATTCCCCATGAAATCCATTTACAAATACTTAAAATAGGAAAAACGAGAAATAAAACATGAAAAACAAGTAAAATCCTAATTAAGTATGCAAACTCTTGATCCCATGGAGGATTTGGTGCCAATTGGTATGTCGAAATCAGCCCTTTCCCAACTCCTTTGTAATTTTTGACGATTTGATCCATTTGATGGTTGAATTCTTGCATAACCTAGCTAAGAACTTGATAAAAATAGATGAAATGGCTATGCTTGAAGATGGATTTGAGTATAATAAATTTACTCAAATTATGGATGATAGAATGAAAGGAAGAGTCTCTCATTTATAGATTTCCAAAATGGAAGAGAGAGTGAAAATAAGAAATGTGGGATCATTCAACACCCAATGGCCAAGTGTCACTTGTCAAGATGTGAATGGTTGAAGGTTGAGCACATTTTGATCAATGTGCAAGTTTGAATTTTGAATTTGATGAAGTGGCATGTTTAAGGGGGATGAAAGAAATGGAGTTAATGTCACTTGGATCAATGCAAAGAACATGTAAGAGGTCTTAAATGCCTTGTTGGAAGGACCAAGCCCACTTGAGTTTGAATTCAAATTTGAAGGAATATTCCCCTTTTATTCCATGTGAGGAAAAATAGGAGATTTAATAAATCAAAGTAATTGATTTATTGTGCAAGTTGCATTCTCTAGAGAATGTGACATAGATTAAGATTAAATTAATCAAAGTTTAATTAATTTAATGAGGAATTTAGGAGATGTGACAATTTAGACTTAAATTTATGAATTGATTTAAATCAAATTGAGAGGAAGGGTTTAATTAAATAAATGATTTCCATTTATTTAACTAAAAGGGGAAATGTTAGATTAAATTAAATAAGGTTTAATTTATTCAATTTAATAAGAAGACTTTAGGGATTTAATCAAATAAGATAAATTATTTAATTAAAGAGGTATTAAGAATTAATTAAATTAAATTGATTAATTTAATCAACAAAGGAGAAATGCCTAATTAAATAAATAATGATTTATTTAATTAAGGGATGAAAGGTGTTTGATAAGCTGAGAGTATGATTCAAGAAGAAATAATGTTAGTAGGATCAGAATCAAGTGCATGTATATTTTCCATGTCTATAGGGTTTTTTCCAATTTTCAATGTTTTAGGTTTTTCAAGTTTTCAAAAAAAATTGTGTTTTTTCTAAGTTTTCAAATGTTTTTGGATTTTTCTAAGTTTTGTAAATGTTTAGGATTTTTCTAAGTTTTGCAAATGTTTAGGGGTTTTCCTGAGTTTTTCAAATGTTTAGGGGTTTTCTGAGTTTTGACCAAGAACCTAATCTAAAAGACTATCCTAGGGGCCTCGAGGGTTGATCAAAGATAAGCCTTTCCTATGTTATACACACAGAGACCATGTGGTTCTACTCAATTTAACCAATTTGTTAGTTTATTATGAAAAACTCCTAAAGGACTGACCTAGGGTATCTTGAGGGCACATCAATGATGGCCTTGCCTACGTTCAAGCTCAAAGACTCGTAGTTTTACATTGTACTATTTTACTATTTTATGATTTGATTTTTGATGTTTTGACATGTTTAGGATTTTGATGTGTTTTGGATGTTTTCAATTTTGACTTTACAACTTTTTGAATGTTTTGGGATTTTAGTTGTACAAGATTTTGATGTTTTTAGATTTTGATGAGATTTTACAAATGTTTTTGGGATTTTTTGCATGATGTTGATGAGTGTATGGATATGTGACGATTTTAGTGATCTATTTTGGGATTTTGCTGAAAACCAAGCTAGGATTGATTGATCAGATTGATAGATTACCAATAGTGATAACATTATTGAGGATGCTCAACAAAAGAGAGGGGGACCAACCACTGCAAGGCCCTAGGTCATGAAAGGCCAAGAGTAGTATGGCTGCCCTAACTTACCTTAGTTTGAAGGAGTGTTAGGATAGGTGGGATGAGAATTATGAGGACTATGGTGTCCTTCAATCACTCTGCAAACCCATGAGTAGAAAGGCAACTAGGCGAGTCAATTTTTAGATTCAACTTTGTATCTTAGATAGCTCTATGTCAAAGTACAAAAGCACGATTATGGGATGACAATGCGGCACGCTAGCATCCATACGGCCAGAAAACCAAGGAGACAAGGTCTAACCTCTAAGGAATGGACTAACATCCTAGTTAAGAGTTTTTAAAGGTGTAGAATAACACTATGAAATAGGAAACATAAAAAAAAATGTGATAAAGGAAGTATATTACCGCAAGCGTGAAAAAGATGATCTCACACAATAACCTTTTCACTAGTTGGCTCCAAGATCTCTCCACCTACACACAAAAAAGAGGGAAAATGTTGGGGGATTTTTTAGGGGTTTGCTTCAGTCAGACTCCCATTTTGGTGTTTCCACATCCACAAAAATCCAAGTTTGCAACGATATAGAAATAAAGTAATAAAGAAGTAAATACAAGAAAAGTACATAAAACACTTCAAGACAGTAATGTGCTAGCTCAACCAAGTAATAGAGAATGATAGGTTGTCATTAGATCCTACTACTTTAGAATATTGGATTTCAATTAGTCAACTGGGTAGTGTCCAAGGCAGTTTGCAGAAGAATATGATTTGGATAACTCATTTTATATTTTTTGTTTTACCTTAAACTATTGGAATCAATCTTAACCTAAGGCCGTTACTATTTAACTAGAAAATAATCTTACTCTAAGAAAAACTAGAAATACTAGGTTAAAAAGCATAAGACAACTAATTTAGAAAGCAACACAACTAAACTAGAAAGCATAGAAACAAGAAAACTAAACAACCGATATACTACGGAAATAGAAAAATAAGTGAACAGACAATGAAACATCTTTTAAACAGTAAAGTATTTTATCAACTACAAAAGATAACTCATAATAATTAAAAACAATGGTGCTCTGGAACTTCAGACAAAACTCTTAACAAACTTAATTACCTCCTACTGAACAGTTTTTTAACTTTAAACAAATGAACAATAGAACAGTAAAATACTTATCTATCTAACTAACTCCCCTCGAGTGGCCAGCTCGCAGGTTAACACTTCGTCTTTAAATCACATAAGCTACAAGTTCTGGAGTCTATCCATTACTAATATTCATCATCACTTATAATTCAACAATTTACCAATAGACAGAAATCAGGTAACTCATTCAACAGTATTTTGAAAACCATGTGAACAGCATAATGATACTTCTTTTGTCTTATTCATCACTTATGAAATCACATTCTTATAGATAACTTGTAATTAAATCCTAAATTTAAGATGGTGTGGATAGCCATTGAAAAAGTCTTCAACAACCTTAAAACTAAATTTTATGTCTTTAAAGCTCATAGACATATAGAAGGCTCGAGAAGAGCCATGAAGTTTTGATAACAGAATTTTAAAGAACATAACTAAATCCTCGGTGCATCATCCCAGTATTCAGGAGTAGATTTGCAACATCTATTCTTTACCACACTTGAGGTACGTGTCGGTTCAACTTTTGCAACAATTGCTCAATGACCGATTATTTCCTACAAAAGCACTCAAGTCAACCCATTAAACCTGCATTGGCAAATTTCCTCAATTGATCAAAAGAAAGAAAGAAAGAATAATTTTCCTTAAAATAAGCAATTACTTCTCCTAAAGTTTAATAAATTGGCACAGGCTTAGGATTGAGTTGGTAAAAGTAAGCTTTCTAGATTTTATTATGATGAGGTTATTTTTACCTCATCATTTCCTCCCCTACCTAATTTTTGGCAGGTCCTCCTGCTCCATAGTTAAACCCCTGAGTCCTATTCCATTCCTCATATAGGGTACTGAGATCATGTACCTCCATTTTGTTTGCATCAAAATATTTAGGGTCATAAATGAACCCTCTGTGAAATATCACACTCTCCCTCCATTCATTGAAAAGTCTATCATTTTGATCCGTTGAAATATTGAAGGTCAGAGGTGGATTGAGTAGCAAAGGAGGTATGTATTTCATTCCCATCCATTTTGTTCTAAGAGTTCTCAAGATTTTAACTAAGGCATATTCTCTTCTGAATGACCACTTGATATTTAGAGGGGAAATGACCTCTCTTTTCTTTAGGTAAGCAGGTAGTGGGGTGAATCTTTCTTTGCAAACATGCCATGTTTTTCCAATCAACTTTTGTCCATTTTCCATGAAATTATCACAACACAACTTGAGGTTTTTGTCATATCTTTCCTTCATCTTATCATTAACAAGGAGAGACAAAAATGTATCTTTGAAACCACCAGGCCTTGAATTTGGGGACCTTATTTGGAGACCCGCAGTCTTTTCTGCCTGTGCAAACTCTCTTGTCCAATCCTGCCAATGAATTTGATTCCTCATGGTGGAGAGAAATTCTCTCAGTTCTACCTCTCCAATGAACAAGTTGATAAAGAAATTTGTTTGATTTTCTAATAATAAGTCATGCAAAAAGAATTCACAAATTAGATCTTGGTCTTCAGGGTTTGACTCTACATATATTTTAACAAACTCTTTATCATTGGGCTCATAGGGTTGATCATTGTAGATCCTAAACAATTTCCATCATAGCCATTTCTCATTCAAAAACATGGAGTAAACTCTCGATGGTCTTCTACAATTTAATAAGCAGTCCACTAATTGACATGCATCCTGCTTCCCTCTGTAGGCCCTGTGAAATGACTCCTTCAGGAGCACCAGTTCCTTCTTTAGCCTGTAATTTTCAGCTTGGACATTCCTGAGGAAGTAACACTTTTCCATCCATTTCATTAGCAGAGGTGGGATGTGGATCTGGAACCAATCAATTACAACTGGTTTAGTCTGAATTTCTTTGGACTCCATTTGAGGTTTTACAGTACATTCCTTCAAGTCTTGTTCCAGTTCTACAACCCTGCTAATGGAAGCATTCAACTCTTCAGTTTTTTTTTTCTTGTCCTCTTCAAAGGCTGTGAGCATAAGCACAAAAAAAAAAATCATTCTTTCAATTTATGTATCTTTTTTGCACTATAAGTTTGATGCTTTTGATTCAATCCTTGCATTTGTTCTTGTAACTTATAGTTTATTGAGTCCTTTTCCTGTAATTGAAGCTTCAAGCCCTGTATTTCTTGATCTCTTTTATTTATTATAACTATTTGCACAATCAATTCTTCTTTCTACAACTCTATCAGTTCATTACCTTTGGAAAATTTTCTTTGTAGATCATCCATTTCTATTTTACACTTTTCTAACTCTGCAGTGGCACTACTTGTTTCAGTTGTCTCGACAATTTTATTAACAATGGGGGACAAATTTCCTGGCACACTATCATCCCCCTCAGGTTCTCTCTCTCGAATCTCATCAGTGAAGATTTCCTCCACATGTGCAGAGTGGGAAGGAAACACTTTGCCTGAATCTTCTTTACCTAGGGGTACCTCCTCTTCACTGGCAAGCTTTGAAATTTCTATGGGCTCAGGTTGCCACTTAGGATTTTTCTTCTTTCAACCTCCCTCCTTACCCTGTATTAGGGTTTCAAAGAATTCAGAAGCTAAACGCTTACTTCTTCTTAATGGAGGAAGGTTTTGGAATGTGGTGGGTGTTATATTGTTCCCTTTTATTTTTCTTTTGGGTTTACTTGAATCAGAATAAATAATCTCAACCTGTTCTAGCAAGTCAGGGGTTTTAAATTCATCCCCAAAGAATTTTGGCAAATCCTCACCAGGAGTAGTGGGATTAGGAGCTTCCGGAGTTGGAGAGCCCTTAGGGGAAATTGCTCTGGATGGTGGAATAGCCTGGTGGGACGGTTCCCCTGATTCTATTGTCCTTGCGATTGCAGGCTTCTCAATTTTCTTTAAAAACTTCTCCCATTTTCCCTCAGGTTTCTTGTGGAAGTGGTACTTACAGATCAACTGAATCAAACCATGATGTTTCAAAGGCCCAGTCCCTGTTTTATACCTTTCTATGGAAGTGTTTAGGGAATCACACAAGAACTCAATCATATTAACCCTAAGAGCAGGGTCCTCCTTCTCGTGACACAAATGGGTCAACATACGGAAAGCAGGTCCTACAACTACAGTTAGCTGACCCTCACAAGTGAAAAACTTTATAATCCATGCAATGGAAGTACCCCAGGGTTCTAATATGGAGGTTCTCTGGAACCCTTTATTCTATCCCCTAGTACTTATTACTACCATTGGGTGTAGGTCTCCCTCTCTAACAAATAATTCAAATATTTTTTGGTACATAATTTGAGAAGTTTCTTTTATTTTTATGTCTACATTCTCTAATCCTGATAAGCAAGAAATAATTTTGGGACTTACCTTAAATCACTTCCCATGAAATACCACCTTGCCATTTGTGTATTTTTCATCAAAAGAACTCACTAGATTTTCATTGTAGCCCTCAAATTTTCTGATAAAATTTATCCACCCTGCTTCCTCGAACAAACTTGAGATATTACTCAATCCTAACAGTTTTTTTCTTGAATCTGGATGTGATTTTATTTTACCACTTCCCATTTCCTTATTTCCCACTCTACAAAAGACTTCAATTACGGCACAAATCTTTCACGCAGCACTTTTGAAAATATTGCTTCTAAACTCAATTTGTGTCTTGTTTGCAGCTTATAATGCAATGATTTTCAATCTGCATGGAGGCATGCGAAAAGATTTGCCATACAAGTAATTGATCGTCAAGTAGCACAAGTTGCTAAATTGGGAGTGAAGTTCATGCCAATTAATTATTCTTTATTCGAAAATAACTACTTATTTAAAGCGAAAATTAATACTTACTTGTGTTCTGTGATCATTCGAAGATCTCGTACCTTACATATTTGACAGGATGACGTGAAGGAATTGGCTGAGTTGACGATGGATTTATTATTATATGGATGCAGAATTTTATGGATGACGGAGCTATCAATGATGACTACAGTACTTGGTGGCTTTATTTATGATAAAAACAAAAATAGAAAGACAGGTGTTCAAGATATACTGACGGAAGGATCGTAAAATTTTTGAATTTTTGAAAAAGGTGGCGGAATACGAATGGACAAGTTCCAGAGCACGCAATTTGACATCGCGTTTGAAACTAGTGCATAAGTTCCAGAGCATCGGTGTGGGGTGCAACTGGAGTGGAATGAAACGAAGGTTCTGGAGGATCGCTGAAAGATGCAGCCAAAAAAGGAATGAAATGAAGGTTCTAGAGCATCGTCAAAAGATGCAGTCGAAGCAGCAACGGAATGAAATTTTTGGAGCATCGCTAAAAGATACAGCCAGAGCAGCAACGGAATGAATTTTTTGGATTATCACTAAAAGATGCAGTTGGAGCAGTAACGGAATGAAGATTTCGGAGCATCGTTGAAAGATGCAGCTGCAGCAGCAATGAAATGAAGTGGAGTGACATGATAAATAATTTTGAACTTCAAGAGCTATGGACCTTAGTTTAGAATGCCTCTTCGACATGATGAGCTTTGTACAAGTTTCGGAGCATCGAGCATGAGGACCGTCAAGTTCTGGAGCATCTGGCACTGGGATCATAATGTTCCAAAGCATCTTTGGTGGGTGCTTCGGAAGTTATTTTCCGCTTTGAAGAAGTCCTGTAAAAAGGAACCAAAATTAACTAAGTCCAAAATGAAGAAATAAGAAAAATATCTTGGCATACAAATCCTTTTATTGCACATTTTTGAATTTATATTTTATTTTTATTATATATTATTTTTTTTTATTTTTTTATTTTAATTTTTGTTAGACAGTAATATTGCATTGTTGCCAGATAGACTCTGCCTTAGCAGAGTCAACACATTGGACCTCACCCTGCATTTCCACCATTCTCGAGAATTCCTCCTTATTGACTGGCTTATGGTAGACACGTAAGCAATGATCATTAACTAAGAGGGTGTGTGTGTCACCATCAATTGGTTTCAACCAAATAGTTCCATTTGGAAAGACTTCATCAATCTCATAAGGTCCCAACCAACGAGTCCTAATTTTTCCCTTATGATCCTTATATCTTGAATCAAATAATAGGGCTCAGTCTCCATTATGAAACTCCCTTTCCTTAATATGTTTATCATGCCACACTTTCCATTGATGTTGAATTAGTTCAGTTTGATGGACGGCATCTAAGCGAAGCTCATCCAATTCACTTAGTTGCAAAACTTGTTCAACTTGGGCTCGTTTTAAATCTAGACCTAGTTCCATAGTTGTTCATAGAGTTTGTAGTTCAAACTCAATGGGAAGAAGCGGTTTCCTTCCAAAAACAAGCTCATAGGGACTGAATCTAGTTGTAGATTTCCAAGTTGTGTTGTATGCCCATACGGCTTCAAGGAGTTTCCTAGCCCAGTCTTTTCTTCCTAAAGAAACTATTTTTGTCAAAAAAAAATTGAGCTCTCTATTAGTTACTTCTACTTGGTCGTTCACTTGAGGGTGGTAAGGGGATTATTTCCTATGGCTTACTTGAAAATGGTTGGTAAATTCCAAGAGCACTTTGGACATAAATTGGGGTCCCTGATCAGTTACAATCGTTCGAGGAGCTCCAAATCTAAGGAAGATTTTATTAGAGAGGAAGTTTGTGACTTGCTCTTCCCTAGCTATTCGTAAGGCTTCAACTTCAGCCCATTTCGTTAGGTAGTCAGTGCAAACCAATATGTACTATTTCCCTTGAGAGGAAGGATATATGGGTCCAATAAAATTTAAACCCCATTTCTCGAATGGTTCTAGCACTATCTGTGGCACCAACGGCATTTCCAAAGAAGAAGTTGGTCTTCCTACTCTTTGACATTCATCACAATGATGAACATAGTTCTTAATGTCTTTATGCATTGAGGTCCAATAGTATCTGGCACCTAAGACCTTATGAGAAGTTCTCTTTGCAGAGTAGTGTCCTCCCGAAGGATCATCGTGACAAGCCCTTAGAATGTTGTAGGTTTTGTCCGCCCTTACACATCTCCTCAAGATCATATCAAGACCATAATGAAATAGCATTATGTTAATCTATTTGAATGGGGCACTTTCCCTGATTAGACGCTTTTTTTGCTTAGTCGTGAATCCAGGGGGTACCTCTGAAGCAACTAAATAGTTAGTGATATCTACAAACCAGGGTGATTTTAAAAAAATTGCAAACAAATTTTCATCTGGGAATTCATCCTGTATAGGAGTACGGTCACCTTCTTCATGTTTGATTCATGACAAAAAATTTGCTACCACACTATATTTCCCTGGTTTGTCAAGAATCATGGCATTAAACTCCTGAAGTAGTAATAACCACCTCATAATCTGGCCATTCACTACAGGTTTATTCATTAGGTACTTCACAGTTGAGTGGTCCGTATAAACTGTAACCTTATACCCTGTAATGTAGTGGTAGAATTTTTTTATGGCATGAACAACAGCCAGGAACTCCTTTTATGTTGTTGTATAGTTCCTTTTTGCAAGAGTAAGATTTTTACTAATGAAATATATGGCATACTTTCCCCCATTCTCATCTTCTTGTCCCAAAACTGCACCAATAGCATCGTCAGAAGCATCAGCATAGATATGGAAGGGAATACTCCAATTTGGTCCTCGTAGAATAGGAGAATAGACAAGTTTTCCTTTATGGTTTTGAATGATAATTGACACTCAGGTGTCCAAACAAATTCTACCTCTTTCTATAAAAGAGAGAACATACGAGCTGCAATTGTAGTGAAGCCTTCTATAAACCTTTTGTAGTAACCAGCATGTCCAAGAAAAATTCAAACATCTATATGAGTTTGAGGGATAGTCAACTATTGGATGACTTCAATTTTCTTAAGGTCGACCTTTATTCCCTCAAAGGAAATATGATGACCCAAGACTATTCCTTGTTCCACCATTATTAAACAGTTTTCATGGCTAAGGGATAGTCTATTTTCCTCACAAACTTTTCAGAACTCAATCTAGGTTCTAAAGAGCTTCATCATATGTTGACCCATAGACTGTAAAATTGTCCATGTAGACTTTGACATAGTCATTAACGAGTATAGAAAATATGGCAAGAACGGCTCTCTAAAAGGTCGTTGGAGCGTTGCATGGTCCAAAAGGAAGCACTTTGTATGCAAATGTGCCCCATGGTCAAGTAAACGTGGTTTTGTCCTGGTCTTCTGGAGCAACCTGTATCTGATTGTAACCACTAAATCCATCAAGAAAGGAGAAATATTTCCTCCCAGCCAAGTTGTCCAGAACCTTATCAACAAATGGTAGGGAAAAATAATCTCTATAAGTGGTTTTATTGAGTTCTCATTAATCTACACAGATTCTCCACTTCCCATTTTTCTTTGGGATGACCACCCCACTTACTATTAGAGATTGGTTAAATAAATCCAGCATGAAGGAGTTTATCAATCTCAATTTTGACTAGATCCTTTAATGCAAGATTGAGTCTCCTCTACAACTGGTGAACAAGCCTTATACTGATGTCAGTGTAAATGTGATGAGTACAAACACTCGGGTGAATTCCCCTCATGTCTGTATAATCCCAAGAAAAATATTTAGACCTTTGTACCAACACATTAAATAACTTATCCTCTTGAGTTTTTGTCAGCCAGCTATTGATATTCAAGGTTTTTCCTAGTAATAGCATTATCGATTTTGTTCCAAGATGTACTGAGGTGACAGTATACATAGGTCGCAACAATGTGTTGAGAGGATAACTATTAGGTATAAGCTGGTGAAAGCTCGTGACGTCTTCAAAGAAATGACTTGTTTTAGGGATCATGTTAGCCAAGGGACAAGGCATTCCCATTGTAGCATAATTATGCTCCATTCCGCTTATATCAATTGGTTGCCCAAAAATCCTTGGATCATCCATCGTGTCTTCCTCGTTCGGGGTTATAGCAAGTCGTGCAACGTCGCTTACTAACTCTTCTTCTAGTTCTTCCCCATGTTGTTTAATTACTATGATAGTTAGGGAGGCTAAACTATTTGAACCATTGGATTCCTCAGGTTCATCAACCTAGACCTTTTTATGCTCAGTAGGCTTAGCAGGGGGATATAAGAACAAACATTTATTGTCTTGACCATGTGAAATGGTCATTCCCCCTTCCCTACAATCAATCTTAGTAGCAATTATGGCCAGCCAAGGTCTTCCAAGAATTATAGGATAGCTATCTTTGGGAGTAAGCGACTGGATTACTTGGAAGTCGACAGGATATTCCCACCCATCAAATTTGACAAGGATGTTTTTAATGACACCCTTTGGGATGGCTATAGACTGATTTTCTATTTGTAAGACTATTGTTGTAGGACATAAATCAGTTAAACCTAATTTTTCCATTACATCCATAGTCATCACGTTAATATTTTCCCCTAGATCCACTAGTGCATTTGGTATTACTACCTCGTTGATTGTAACGGTTATAAGTGGACTCCCAGGATCATCATATTTCAGAGCAATAGTCTTTCCAGATAGAAAATCAGCTAAATAACCATCGATATGAACGATATTTATCTTTTTCGGCTTCCTTCCTGGCGTTTTGATACACAATTGTTTGATTAACTGGTTTAACTCAGGAATTTTGTTTATTGCTTCAATAAAGGAACTTCAATTTGCAGTTGCTTAATCTCTTGAATTAATTTAGTTTCTAAATCCAAGGATACTTTTGGAGTTATGGACTTTAAATGCTCTGAATATGGTGCCATCCTTTTCTCCTTTGGAATAGGATCCTTCTTATGTTGACTTAAGGACTGACCTTCCTCCCCCTGAGACAAGTTAGCAACCCCTGCCACTGAAAAAGGCTCTTTGTCTTTGGTAGTATTATCCTGATTAGACGACGTGTCTTTTATTGGACTTTTAGGCTCAGGTTCCTCCACTATTTCCTCAATAGTGGGAGGTTGAAGAATTTGACCAGAGCACAATTGCACATTTCCAAAGTGTATCACATTGAGCCCCATAACATTTTCATGTTCGGTAGAATACACTAGTGTATTCTGGCGATTATTCTTAGGATTGGGGAGCAGTTGTGTTGGAAGTTGGGGTTGGTTCACCTACTCATTCTGAGGAGGGTTTTGAGCTAGAGGTAACAAGTTTTGTTGTTGATTCCTCCTAGGTTCAATATAAAATTGATTATATGCCCGATTCCATTGGGGGGCAGCATGTTGTTGGTACCATTGTTGTTGTGGTTGATTTGTCCATTGTTGATTTCCCCATGTGTGGTTCATCCATTCAGGGGATCCCTAATACGGTGTTCCCTAGTTAGGTTGTGGTGGAGGTGACTGATTTCAAGATGGATTCCATTGATTATGAGCCCAATTATTTTGTGGTCTCCATGCAGGATTGGAATTTTGTCCATAAGAGAAATTACCTCCTTGACATTGGTTTAAGGCATTTATCTCTTCTTCAACTTGAATGGTTTTTTTCTTAGTATTCTTGATATCAAACAGAAGCTCACACTGATTTGTAGGATTTTTTTGCTCACAAATTTGACATACATTGGCTTTATCATAAGGAAACTCACGTAGTAGGTGTTTATTCTGAGACCTTGGACAATAAATTGGCAAGGTCTCAGGGTTGCGATTTTTAGCTTGTATACCATCTAATGTGGTATTCAACTGAACGAGAATGTTTGTTTTCAGATTTTCTATTTCTTTACGGAGCTTACCTATCTCGTTAGACCCTTTAAAAATATTAGTTTTGTGGATTCCTCCCCAAGTACAAGAGAAATTCTGACATTACTCACATATTTCCTCAAGGGTTAGTTGAGATACGTCACATTTTCCCATTAGATCAAGATTTCTTCTAGTGTCATCATCAAGACCTTTAAGAAAAATTGTTTTGAGAATCTCAACGCTAATGGTCGCTTCTCCACATCTTTTGGAGAGGAAGAAGAACCTATCGAGATAATCTTCTAAACTTTCATCCTCATTCTATCTCAGTTTCAATAGCTCCTCCTTACGATCACTTACCCTATAGTAACTCTGGTATTTTTGCAAGAAGACAGTCTCCATCTCCCCCAGGATGTTATACTACCAGAACCCAATCCCATAAACCAGCGCATTGTTGAATCTTTTAAAGACGATGGATAGAGCTTCAACTTTTGGTTGTCATTCTTATAGTCATAATTCTGACACGGGACTTTAAATTCAAAGAGAAACCGGTCTGGGTCTTTCGAGGAAAAACCACGGAAGGTTGGAAGGAAGGCTGGGGAGATATTCTTCATAATAGTATCATTGTCTGCATCCAACATTTTTAGGATAAGTAAATTTTATAGGAGGCAAAGGTTCATTGTGGTTAGGTTCATCTCTATGATCTCCCATGATGTTCAAAGGAGTTTGTTCCTCAAAAATAATTTCTTCTATAACTGGTTGTTCTACCAGTTGCTCGACAGGTAAATAATGGAAAGCTTCAGGTGGAGTAGGCTCAAATAATTCTTTAGAAGTGTGGTGGTCTAAGCCTTGGGCTTCCCTAGGTATGATTGGTACGTATTTTGGGGGGGTCTTTGGTATAAAACGTTTGTGAGGGGCTCTTAACCTGACCATGCAGAAAAGGAAGCCGATTGAGAAATTTTTGGTATAAAACTTGGTATTCAAATCATCTCCTAATAACACTTAAGCACAAAGGCTATTTAAGTCCCTGGAAACGGCACCAAAATTTGATAGGATGTCATTAGGTCCTACTACTTTAGAATACTAAATGTTAATTAGTCGACCAGGCAGTGTCCAAGGCAGTTTGCAGAAGAAGATGATTTGGATAACTCATTTTATATTTTTTGTTTTACCTTAAACTATTGGAATCAATTTTAACCTAAGGCCATTACTATTTAACTAGAAAATAATCTTACTCTAAGAAAAACCAGAAATACTAAGTTAAAAAGCATAAGACAACTAATTTAGAAAGCAACACAACTAAACTAGAAAGCATAGAAACAAGCAAACTAAACAATTGATACTACGAAAATAGAAAAATAAGTGAACAGACAATGAAACATCTTTTAAATAGTAAAGGATTTTATCAACTACGAAAGATAACTCATACTAATTAAAAAATATGGTGCTCCAAAACTTCAGACTCAACTCTTAACAAACTTAATTACCTCCTACTAAACAGTTATCTAACTTTAAACAAATGAACAACAAAACAGTAAAATACGTATCTATCTAACTAACTCCCCTCGAGTGGCTAGCTTGCGGGTTAACACTTCATCTTTAAATCACATAAGCTACAAGTTCTAGACTCTATCCATTACAAATAGTCATCATCACACATAATTCAACAATTTACCAATAGACAGAAATCAGGTAACTCATTCAACAATATTTCGAAAACCATGTGAACAGCATAACGATACTTCTTTTGTCTTATTCATCACTTATGAAATTACATTCTTATAGATAACTTGTAACTAAATCCTAAATTTAGGATGGTGTGGATAGCCATTGAAAAAGTCTTCAACAACCTAAAAACTAACTTTTATGTCTTTAAAGCTCATAAACATATAGAAGGCTCGAGAAGATCCATGAAGTTTTGATAACATAATTTCAAAGAACAAAACTAATTCCTCAGTGCATCATCCTGGTATTCAGGAGTAGATTTGCAGCATCTATTCTTTACCACACTTGAGGTATGTGTTGGTTCAACTTTTGCAACAGTTGCTCAATGATCAATTATTTCCTACAAAATCACTCAAGTCAACCCATTAAACCTGCATTGGCAAATTTCCTCAATTGATCAAAAGAAAGAAAGAAAGCATAATTTTCCTTAAAATAAGCAATTACTTCTCCTAAAGTTTAATAAATTGGCACAGGCTTAGGATTGAGTTGGTAAAAGTAAGCTTTCCATATTTTATTATGATGAGGTTATTTTTATCTCATTAGAGAAGAGGAGTGAGGAGCTTAGCACCTTCATCCAAAGCACTCAAGGCTAGTGGAGGAGAAAGATGAGAGGAACTCAAGCCTCTACTACAATGGATTCATCCTGGTCTTGCTCTATTGAAGTGATGGAGTGATATATTTTTTCTATGGAGTGTGAAATTTTGTTGCAATGCTCTGAGTGAGATGCTAGAATGTTGAGAGATTGTGTAAAGATGATCAAGAGCCTCAAAATGGATGAATGAGAGATGAATATGAAGAAAGGAGGTCAAGAAACGACCATATTCAAGTCGTTCAGCTGAAGGGAAGAATTACACTTTGACTTCCAATCAGAAGTGTAATGTCTTTCAGACTCCAGCTGCAGGAATTTTCCATGGACGTAAGTGCACCACGTGGACATCTACGCATTACACGGGTGTCCCCGATAGAAATTCCTCCATCGACATGCAAAACAAGCACCAAGTGGATGAAGAATAGTGGGCTTATGTGGAATTAAGCCTCTGATTTTGGTTTTCTAAAGTCGAGAGGGGTAAAAGGGGAATTTGTATTAGGGGTACAAATTCACTCCTATACATTTTACCCCCACTTTAGCGAGCACGAATATTGAAGAGTACTTTGGTAAAGTAGATCAAAGAAGTAGTAAGGTTAAAGATGTATACCTGAACTGTCGAGGAAGTAGAGCATGGTCTAGTGAACCTAAAAGTGCAGGATTAGAAAAGGGCTTCATAGCTCTACAGAACCATAAAGCTAAAGAAAGAAAGTGCCTCACAAGCCTACGGACCTGCAAGGGAGGTATCCTTCAAGAACTCTCACATGAAGGAAACCAGGAAGGGATCCTTACAGATCCGTAGACCTACAAGGAAAAGGTATCCCCCAAGAACTCTCACATGAGTGAAACCAGGCAAAGGGGACTTCATAGAGTCAAGAATGATGACATGTTTACCCATAGATAGAACATGTCAGGAAATGGCCATACAGGCCAGTGAACGGACACTCACACAGACTGTCACCAAGTTGGAAGACTTTCAAAGGGGTCCCTCGAGAACCCTTCAAAAGGAAGAGGGGTACACTCAAGGGATGCGTTGTTTGAAAAGTGAAGTCTAGTCAGGCTTCCCCCAAGCTAGACACAAGGATGTGAAGTAGGTCTAGTCAAGTTTACCTCGAGCTAGATGCAAAGATGTGATACCAGTCTAGTTAGGCTGCCCCTGAGCTAGACACCATAGAACTCATGATAGAAAAAAATTTAAGGGGTCCCTCAGGAGCCCGATGTGAAAAGAAAGGGTCCACTCAAGGGATGCACTGTTTGAAATATATGGTATTCTTTCTCGAATAGATCCATCATCAAGGAATCCTTTTGAAATATGTTCACTTCCAAGGCATTCGAAAGGAAGGATACACCCTCCATGCGATGGGAAGATCAAAGTTGTCCCCACTTCGAAGGAAGGTTCCCAAGTCCTTTCTTTATGAACTCGTGATGAAGGAAACATGTTTCGTTAGGGTTTCAAGTCGAGAATGCAATTCTAGCAAAGAAGTGTGTGAAGGGTCTTTGAGGAAATATTTGTTTGCAAATGAATGAATTTTCTAAAGACCAAGTAAAGTAGAAGTGGTGTTGTCACACATGAAAGGGATAACTCAAGCAAAGAAGAGAGAGATAAAGAGAAATCAAAATAAAAGAGAACATGAACAAAGGGCAGAGGGGATCTAGTTTCATGAGGTCAAATTTGCCTTTGTTTATAAATAGTAGGTAACCGCGACGCAAGGTGAAAGATCATCAATCCCCAACTAGATCAGGAAGAATGCATAGAAGACAAAGTAAAAAAATAAAATATTGGGTCAACATGGAAGGAAGCCTAAATGTTCCCAACGCTTTGCATAATCCCCAATTTTTCAAAAGTCAATCACAAACATGGAAGAATAATGATACGAATAGATTTTTTATGAAAAAAATTCCATGCCTATATCCAAGCACCAATAGGGGTGATGAGGGTAATCCAGGCACATAGAGCATAATCACGGGGAAAACATCACAACACACACACACACATCTAATCTAAAGATCAAGAAGAGGGTCTCCCCCTAACACTAGTCAACCAAGAGGTCATCAGCTTCCCATTCTAGATCATCATAGGGGGAAGGATGACGAGCCTATAATGGTGTAATGTTAAGGGGAGGAGCTTTTGATCCTCCCACAACAAGGGCTAAGGTAGAGGGACATGTGAGGTCTCTATCGCTCAACTCTTCTGGGTCTAAGGTCAATTACCTTGTGAAGATCGCTAGAAAATCAAAAATTCATCCACCGAGATAAACATACACTTAATGGGAGTGCCATTTTTCACCTTGACGGACAAAGGATTTTGTGCTCGAGGTTCACCGTTAGGCTCGCCAAGAGATTTGAGAGTGGTGATGAACTCGAGAGAGGTTGGGACTGGTTTCATCACTAGGATAGAACAAGTCAACACAGGACCACCTTTCAGAGAAGATGGGATCCTCTTATGTCCTCCATTGTTGGAGGGACCACTCTCTACCTCTTTATTTGTCGAAGGAGGCAAACTCCCCACAAATGAGGCAAGAAGGGGAGAGAGAGAGGAGGAAAGAACTGCAATAGATACAACCAAGGTGTTAGTCATATCTACGGGCTTCAAAAAAAGTGAGACATCTAGAATGGATTTCAACAAAGGTGGCTCCACGAAAGGAGAGATGAACACCTGCACCTTTTCAAGCACATGTACACTTGCAGCGGAAGCCAAAAGAGACAAGGAGCTAGTTTCGATAGAAACAGAAGGGAGGAGAGAGGAGGAAACAGAAAGAGGTCTTGATATAGGAGCGGGCATCTCTTCTTCTTCTTCTATAAGGCGGCTTGCTTGGCTAGAAGATCCTTTCACTGGTGCTTACACTCATGCGCAAGGCAGTTTTTGTGACTCTTTGAACCAGAAGTCAGGGTTTGCAAAGGAATGGAGGGCTCCTACTTAGCCATGGGAGTTTCCTCCATAGCTATTTCCAGTTGAGGTACAAACTCCTTGATGGGAGCAGGAGGAGCAAGTTCAGAAATGGTAGGAGGAATCGACCCCAACGCCTCGGCAATGAGCCTTTTCCCGTTCACATGAATGATAAGAGGTCGCAAGGAAAATTCTCTTCATGAGCCTTTCTTTCTACCATATAAATAGTACCAAGGTCCAGGGGACCCGTTAGGGAGATCCGATATCTTGATCTTAGGTCTACGCCATTGGGCTCAATGGGTAAATACCAGGCTTATTCATCCAATACTCCTCCTAGGAAAGGGGAATATATGAGGCAACCCAAGAAGGAGCAAGCTTCTCCTTTCCCTTTTGGGAGAAGAAGATAGTTGGTTGTTCTACTATAGGAAGAGTCAACTTTGGTTGTCCCTTGCCTCCATTTTTATACTTCACATAGTTCTTATAAAGTAGGTTCATTCTTGGAGGGAGTAGACCAACTGGAGCCAAAAGTGATCCAAAGAATATCCCCCATGGGATACCAAAGGCTGGTATCCAGTACCATGTCCCATGTGTATGACACCTTCATGAGAAAACTTAAGACACTTATGAATTACAAAGGCAATCCCATTCATGGAGGGTAGCCAAGGTATACCTAGCTTCACCTTGAATAGGTTTGACTCAGGAATGACATCAAAAATCATGTCTACATTCCTAGGTCCAACCAGGAAGGACAACATTATCGATCCATAGGGTTTAAGGGTGAGACCATCATGTGTGTGGATGATGGACTTTATTTTTCAATATTCCTCCCTTTACAGGGAGTTCGAGAATAGAGTCTCCTTTGTGATGGAATTCACTTTACTCACAAGGTCAACTAAGACTCTTATCACAATGTTGCCATTGAAGCGGGCAAGAATTTAAAGCGGAGAAGGTTTTTCATTTGTTGGTACATCTTGTGAAGTGAATGTTATATCTAACGAACCAGTCGCAAGAAGAGGAGGAGTAACAATAGCCATGCTAACATATGCTTCGGGGTAAGAAATAGAATCACAGGGATCAATAATCATGTTAGAAGAGTGTGACGGAAATGGGTCCGTGCATATCTACAATTCACTATTAGCTTTTTCCACTAATTTGTTCATATTTTGTTTGCTTCCCTCAAGATGAATAGTACCCTCCTCGATGTGATCTTGTATCTCATGCTGCAAGCGCATGCAGTGTTTGGTATCATGTATGTTAACTCATTGGTATTAACAATAGGTGTTTGCTTCATACCAGTTAGGGTATGGTTTCCTAACTAGTTTTGGAGTTGGCAAGCTAACGATCTTATCTTTCAACAACTTTTGTAAGATGGAAGAATAAGATTCTAATATCTTTTTTTATTTTTCAGGTTACGTCTGAGGCTATTGTTATCCATAGTGGCTACTACATTTGCAACAGCTTTTCGTTTCCCAGAGATTGATATAATAGACTTCCCTTCAGGACGGGAGCGTGAGGAAGATCCCTTGAATTGAACTATCGTCTGTTGGTACTCCCGTAGGGCTGCACAAAAATGCATGAAAGAAGGGTATTTCATAAGGGAAACTTCCCTTGCCAAGGCCTTTGTAAGTTCCCTATGAACACCTTATGCACATCAGAGTTAGGTAATGGGTATGAGATTTGTGAAAAGAGCACTTGATATCACCCTATAAATTCGGTAATCTTCTCATTATCCCCTCACTTACATCGAACAAGGTCAGAGAAGTTCATTTTAGGTCTGATGTTGGCTTGGAACTATCATAGGAATTTTTGGGAAAGGAACAATACCACTCGAGTGTTGTATCCTTGAGGGATCGAGGGAACATTTTTTCCATCAATGCATCGTGATGGAAGAAGTTTGTACATAAGGAGTTAAAGGCGGACACATGTGTTTGTGGGTCCCCTTTTCCACCATATTTCTTGAATTTAGGAATCTCCATCCCTTGCAAGAAAGGAGTGTTTAGAATTGCTACTTGCAATGGGCTATGTCGGAAGAAGGGTTGGAAGATAGGTTGGGCAAAAGCCTAGGAAAGGCTCGCCAGTTGGTTCTGCATCTTCCCCATATTCTAAAGAAGGGTGTTCAGAATAGGGTCGTTAGAATGCATAGGACCAATGGAACCACCACCAAAGCCACCACCTAGACCACCATTGTGACTACTGTCGGAGCCACCACCGATGCCACCACCACCAGTGTGACCTTCATCAAAGCTACTACCACTTCCAAAGCCACTACCATGACCTCCACCAGAACCACTTCTGCCAGTAACACCTCCACCACTGAAGTTACCACCACCAATCATCCCACCAAATCCTCCACCATCGGAGGCGGCAAAAGGGGTGAAGTGAAAACCCAGAGGGTTTTTGTTTACTTTGATAGTTTCAGAGTTTTCAGAAATAGCAGGCACACTGACTGAAGGGACCATGTTGGCCATGGGAAGAATTGATACCTCCAGTTGTCTCTCATGTTCTTTGAAGGGGCCACCTCGTATCATGTTACTATGGTTCAAAAGGGCACACACTTCAGCCAGACCAATGAGACTACCCAGGATTTCTATGCCTATTCCATATTTTCCTACTATATACTTTATTTCATTGATAAATTTAACAACCCTTGCCAGCTTCAAGTTTTTCTCCACGTGATTCTCTAATGCACCCAACCCTTCGCTAATACTAACAATGTATTAAGATGGGATGTGGAAAGCTTCATGCTCATCTATATATGATGAGGTTGGTGACGCAGGAGGGGTAGGGACGCGATCAATTTCATCAAAGAATCTATACTCGCCCTGTGGCAGCTGCTCCTACGTAGACAGGCCAATCATAGAACCAGAGAAAATATCAGTAGTGAAACTAGAAGAGACCTTCATCTTATCCATTGGAAGGTGTCACAGACTTCTTTTGAAAATATACCCAAAGTTCATGGACTGGTTTGTGATGCTCATAAACTTTCAGAACACACAAGAGTACAACGATCAAAGGGTACAAGAGAAAAATCCCAAAACACCGATGAACGAAAAGATGTTGGTTCATGTCAGGTTCACCAAAAATGTAAGAGGGGGACCAACCACTACAAGGCCCCAAGTCATGAAAGGCCGAGAGAAGTATGCCTTCCCTAACTTACCTCATTTTGAAGGAGTGTTAGGATAGGCGGGATGAGAATGATGAGGACTATGGTGTCCTTTGATCACTCTACAAACCTGTGAGTTGAAAGGAGACTAGGCGAGTCAGTTTTTAGGGTTGACTCTATATCTCGGATAGCTCTTTGTCAAAGGACAGAAGCACGGTTTTGGGATGATAGTGTGGCACGTTGGAGTCTCTCAGGTGTGATGGCATTCGTATGGCCAGAAAACCAAGGAGACAAGATCTGACCTCTAAGGAACGGACTAACAGCCTAGTTAAGAGTTCCTAAAGGTGTAGAATAACACTATGAAATAGGAAACATAAAAATGAATGTGATAAAGGAAGTATATTACCACAAGGGTGACAAAAACGATCTCACACAATAACCTTTTCACCAGTTGGCTCCAAGATCTCTCCACCTGCACACAGAAAAGAGGGAAAATATTGGGGGGATGTTTAGGGGTCTGCCTCAATCAGACCCCCATTTTGGTGTTTCCACCTCCATGGAAATCCAAGTTTACAATGATATAGAAATAAAGTGATAAAGAAAAAATACAAGAAAAGTACACAAAACACTTCAAGATAGTAATGTGCTAACTCAACCAAGTAATAGTGAAGATGAGTGAGGAGATTACCACCTCTGTCCAAAGCACTCAAGGCTAGTGGAGGAGAAAGATGAGAGGAACTCAAGCCTCTATTGCAATGGAGTCATCCTATACTTGCTCTATTGAAGTGATGGAATGATAGATTGCTTCTATGGAGTGTGAAATGTTGTTGCAATGCTTGGAGTGAGATGCTAGAATGTTGAGAGATTGTGTAAAGATGATCAAGAGCCTCAAAATGGATGAATGAGAGATGAATATGAAGAAATGAGGTCAAGAAATGGCCATATTCGGGTTGGCCAGCCGAAGGGAGGCATTACACTTTGACTTCCAATAGGAAGTGTTACGTCTCTGCAGAATCTAGCCACAGGAATCTACCAGGGACATAAGCATGTCACGCAGACATTTGCGCGCCACGCAGGCATCCCCGATAGAAACACCTCCACCGACACACAAAATAGGTGCCAAGTGGATGAAGAACAATGGGCTTATGTGGAATTAAGCCTCTGAGTTTGGTTTTCTAAAGTGGAGATGGGTAAAAGGGGAATTTTTTATTAGGGGTGAAAATTCACTCCTATACAGATAGTGTTGAACAACACAAAGATTGGGAAATGATATATCCCGAGATGATGATGGATTGATTGGATAGATCAATATTTTGAAGCTAGGATTGGAATAAAATTGATTGGAATGATTTGATGTGACTTTGAAGTGCAAGGTAGATTCAAATAATATTGATTGTTTAGATTGATGTTTGATAAAAGATAAAGCTTGATAACATCTTCTTGTCAAAATGTGTCATGGGCTAGTGATTTAGATTTTTGCTTACAATTGATTTGACCAATTTGATTTCATGTTAGCAAATGGTTAGATCACAACATGAGTTATAGGATATAGCTCAAGATTTATTCCTGAAGCAAGATATAAGTATATACCCCCAGTTTCTAGCAATGTATGGAATGATATGGGTGGATGCATGGATGAATGAATGGATTGATGGATAGGTATACGAAGGATGCCAAGGATTATCTTGTGATAGGATAACATGTTTGGATAGATTTTGCCTCTTTGGACAATCCCTCATGGCTCAAATAATGTTGATTAGGATAGGACCGATGATAGTGACCCATGTCAAGATGTTTTACCATAAGCAAATGTGAATTACATACCGAACTTTTGACAAGATCAAGATAAGTTAATTGGATGAAAATGGATTGGATAATGAATCATGGATTTATTATGAATAAGATGGATGGAATGTGGGATGTATTATGGATGGGATGAGATGCTTCTACCTGAAATGGTGCACATAAATTCTCAATTCTACTCATGACACCTGCTTTCCAGGTTTTCATCAGGGTACTTGTTCAAAGCGCCACCAAAGTGGTTTTCACTAGAGGACAATTTTTCTCTTGACTATTTTCTTGATTTTATTTTTTCAAAGTTTTATACTCATGTTGAACCACTTGATGGTGCTGATGTAGACATTGTTGGTGTTGATGTAGATGTTGTTGCTATCATTATGTTCCAATGATATCTTGCTTGATGTTGTTTTCTAATATACGTGCGCTTGAATGAAAATTTTGAGAACTTTGATCTTCCTTGTTGATATCGGAAGTAACCTCGTCTAGATGTGCACATCATGATAGAGTGCCCTTAGAGTCCTTATGATAAAGAGTTGTTGCCAATACACAATCAATGTGATAATTGGATATCATGCATGGTAAAATGGATGATGAAGTGTGTTTAGTAATAGAATATGGATTGGTTGATAGTTTGGAACCTTTGACTCTCCAAAATTTGGAAGATGATCAATGATGGTGGATATGGAGATTTGATCGAGACCAGCTTCTTGATGTACCTTGTAGGTCGCTCTTGAAGCTTTATTTTGTATTAGCAGACACTTTTGATGGACGAACTTCCCTTTTTGATTTTTCCCCATAGTTTCTCTAACTAATGGAGTGTGATAGTTTTATTTATTTTTCTTTGGTATCCATTTGAATTTTTCTTGTCCATTTTTCTTTCTCGATTCTTTTGCTTCAATAATTTGTTTTTTTCTTTGATATAGACCTCTTTCTTGTGATTGGTCCCAATTAGTGGGTGGAACGATGCATGGACAAAGATTCATGATATGAATGGTTGGAGTTTTTGTAGCCATTTAATCATAAGGACTCTTCATGACCCCCACATTGGTATTTGCGCTAGATAAAGTTTCCCTCAGTATTATGGGATTATTACTGACATGCTTTGATTCTGCTGTTGACAAACCATTTCCTTATTGTTCAAGATGGTTTAGCTTCATTGATTATTGATAATGCTTGATATCCTCATACTCACTTTCTTCAATCTATATGGAGGATGTGTCTAATTTTTATGCTTCTTCAAAAGGTGTTGATGTTTTACAATCAATATAGGAGTCTTCCTTATGATCCATTTTTGCTTTCTCTTCAAAGGATGTTTCTGATTTACCATCCATGTAGAGGTCTTCTTCATGATTAATGTTTGATACATCTATGGATTTTTCTATGCCTTGATCATGTGTAAAGATATTAAGAGTAGGAGAATCTTGTTCCTTGGAAATGATATCAAGAGTATGAGACTCTTGTTTTGGATGAAGATTATCTACATGTCCATTGTGAGTAAACAACTCATGGGTAGATGGAGGAGTATGTGATATATGGATATGATCATTATTTGCGACATCTCGTATGGATTGGAGAATACCCATTAGATCAGGGTAGTATCTTGGAGATACATATTCTTGATCTTGACTTTGTGTTGTGTTATCTTCAATATGCTTGAATTCATGGTCCTGGCATGGATCAATTTCAAAGGATGGATTGGTTGCAAATGGTTCTTGAATATCTTCATTATGCATGGGAAGTGGCTCAATATCCTCTTGATCTTTGAGTGGATTTGGATCAAGTGTTGAATTAATTATTTTTTCAATATAGGAAATCATGAGGTCAAATGATGTCAATATGTCTTGGAAAGGATCATTGCTAGACTTTGGTGAAAGATGTTGATCATGCTTTGGAATAAATTCTTGAGGTATTTCATCTAACTCATTGGGTTATGTAGAGATATCATCAACATAATCATTGGTGGATGAATCTTGAATCTTGTCCTCAAAAATGGTGGTGGGGATATTGTTAATATTTTCAATCATAGGATCAAATGATGTTAATGTTTCTTAAAATGGATCATTGTTGGATATTGTTGATGGGTTTTCACCATGATTAAAAAGTGACTCTTGATGTATATATATTGATTTGATCATTGGATGTGGTAGAAACATATTCAATGTGCTCATTGAGGGATAAATCTTGTCATTTTTTTCAACAATTATGGTGGAGAGATTTACACTGCTATCATTAGTGGCTGAAGGGTGATCCCACAATAATGGGTTACACTTTTTGGCCAAACTTGACATTTTAATTAGTATTTTTCCCCAGATCTTCACTTTCTTACACCTATAGTAGCTAAACCATTAAGAATTTGAAGATGAAGCAAACTAGTGATTTGTGAGATTTTGTGTGTAGATTGTAATTATTTTTTTTTTTTTAAATTAAAAAAATTGTGAATCCTTTTATGTACTTTTTAGTAAGTTATTTTTCTACAAAACAACATTTTAAAAAACTGATGTTTACTTCGGCCTACATAACTTTTTTTATAGAAATGATACAATTATAATTTTTGAGATACAATTTTTTCACCGCAATATCTAGTGCATGGATATTTTTTCATAATTTTTTGTTGCATATATTTTTTTAATTATTTTTCCAAGTTAGAGTAATTATAATTTGGATAGAGGTGTACTTCGGCCCAAATAACTTTTTTTGTATGCATTTGAATTAACTTGTTTTTTTTTGTTGTAATAAGGACATCAATACCTAGTGCACGTGTATTTTTTAGAAATTTTTTTCTCTATTTTCCTATTTTTTCATATGTGTGAAATAAAGACCTTAATGTTTGTTGAAAATCCTACATTCACAAGAAATATAATAATCAAATTAAATATATTTAAAATTATGATTTTTGGGAAGCTTATAATAAGGGATAAATTCTTGCAAAACATAAATTTTTAATGACTTCATTTGATCCCCCAAAAGGTAAATCAAAAGTGGTTTTTTATCAACATTTTGTTAGGTGTAGAGGAGACTCCGTTATAGGTATGGTTTAAAACTAACGGGGTTCTATCCAAGGGGGTTTGATCTAATGGGGTTTGATCAAACCCTCTTTAATTAAAATTCTTTAAATGAAACCTTTAAAGGCTTAAATCAGTATATTTTCAAAAAATATGTGATTTTAGGTAAAAATCAAGATGTCCCAAAAAGTGTAACCCATTAGTGTGGTAGCACCTTGAATGTTGATCATTTTCCTCAATAGTTATTTTTCCTTGATCAAGAAGTTCTTGGATGAGATCTTTGAGTTGAATATAATCTGGTCGCATGTCATGATCTTTTGTGCTATGGTATTTGCAATAGGCATTATCAGCATACCATGAGAACTTGGCACTAGTTTCACCCCCATTTAAAGATTCTGGAAGATTGATAAGTTTAGCATAGAATAACATGTTTAATGTTGAGTTTATTGGCTCCCCTAAAGGAGTGTATTCATTTTTTTCATCTTGTGAGATTTGCACTTGTTGAGATTGATCTAGTTGTAATTCATCTTGGAGATGTGGTGATTGATCTTGTTAAGGTTGTTGATTTTGATATCCAACTTATTGATATTTAAGATGTTGTTCTTGATGTGGTTGCAGACACAACTCAATGTTTTGATGACATGGTTTAACCAATGGGGGGTGTATCGATTTTTGGGTGGAGATGTCTCTTGGTGATATGAATCAAAGAATTTGGTAAGTGTAGCAATTTGATTTTGCAAAATCTGATCTTTATTTTAATTTTGACACCCTTTGATATAGTTGATTTGGTTGTTGGTCAAGCATATTTGGATTATACACTTTTGGTATTTGTATGGGATTGTGCACAAATTGATTTTGGACAATGTTATGATTTGGGATGATGTTTAGGTTTTGCATCACAGGTTGGAATTGAACATTGTTGTGGTTGGGAAACACATTTATTTGATTTAGGTAGCCTTGATTTTTCATGGTGTTACCTTGATTTAGTATATTCACATTCTGGATTTTGAACAACATTGGTGTGATTCACAAACATATCTATCCCATAGTTTACCAAGTATGGTTTTGATATGTTTATGTTTGGGAAGTTTGTATTTAGTATATTCACATTTGATATGTATTGATTTGATGAGATAATGTTGTTTTGTTGAAGACTCATGTATTGACCATTTGGTTGATAGATTTTTATGTTTTGACTTTGATTTAAATCTACCATAGGGAAATGTGTTCCAAAATTTATATTGGGCATACTCACATTTTTTGTAGCATTGAGTTTTCTAGGATATAATGATCCCATATGTGAATTGCATAAATGTGACTTTTTATAGTTTGGTTGATTTAGATAACCCATGATGTATGAATCGAGTTTATATTCCATGTTTTTCTTGTGTTTTGACCTTGTTGCAAAAGTGAACCTCTAAGGTGTTTTGGACCAATTATGTGAGGGGATGATGCAAGGGATATGATGTTTGGATGAAATTTTTAAACCTTTGGGAAACACTTTTAGACAAAAAGGTTTGATTTCTTTGATTTTATGGATAAAAGGTGTTAATGAACTTGTAAATATTTAAGGTAGACTTGTGACCTTTAAGATAAAGTAGCCCACAAATGTGATGACTAGCTCAACTAAGTGTTTGGAAAAGGATCCATTTCACACACAACATAGCTAATTTATGGGATTGGTTTGATAAATATCTAAGTCCAAAGTGTTGGTGTGTCCAAAAAAAATTTAAAGTTTGGTGAAGTGAAATGTGAAATATGATGAAGGGTGGATGAAATATTTTGACCCAAAATGTTAACATAAGAGGGACCTTTGTTTTGCAAGATGAAGGTAGTGAGAAATATGCTATACCTCTAGAGTGATAATACCTCAAAAACTCAATGATTTGGATAATGGAACTCAATGATTTGGTAAAATAGGATTTGGACTCGATGTTTGCAATATTTTCCTTGTCTCAATTTTCTTGTTTTGGGGAGTCAAATTTTGAACATTCATCAATGTGGGGTGTTCATTTTCTTTAATCTTGGATTAATGAAGTTATTTTTACCACATACAATTTCTTGCTTAAATTTCAAATTAAAATGTCTATGTCAAAAACATCATTCATTTCACAAAGTCCATTATGTGAAAATCATGAAGCTAGGACCATAGTTAGCTACGTTAACTTTGGAAAGTATGAATTTAGATATAAGTTGAGCTAATTAGAAGTCTCTAAGGATAAAATTCTTAGGAAAAGCATCAATATCAATACTTTTAAAAGGGTATCAATGCTTAAACCAAAGGGTTTAAAATTTAGAGAAAGATTGTTGATGTTTGTTTGCAATGTTTTGGAACCAAGCAAGTATCAAACTGAATCACAAGCATTTACAATCCTAGCTCAAGTGGGTTTGTATTTCTTAGTAGCCTTACCATCATCCCCTAACAGATGATTAATCTATGAATATGGAATGGAAAAATAGGCTATGCTAATGAAATGTAACGTCTTGACACGCCAAGCAAAAGAGTCCTTTCCCTATTTTCTTTATTGCCTCAACCAAAAATCAGACATGGTAAGTAACTTATTGAAATGGTTTTATTTCAATGCACTACTTCAAAATACACTTTGGAGATGAAATTGGTGAGCCACTACTAACAAAGTTTCATAATCAATATTTTTGGGATAAACTAGTATTTATACCGACGGTGATTCACTCAACTAAGAGGCTTCCCAGCCCTTAGAAAGATCTAAGGGTTTTAACATATCACACAGATACTAGGGGAGACATTCGTTGGTATAAGATAGCAACACTAGTTGGTTAATGATTGTAGTCACACCAATTTATTTATATATCAGACTGAAATGAAATTATCGCCTGGATCATTCCCTCTCTCAAGTTGGGAGGTAGGTATGTTGAAGGTAACATAGTTTGTGAAGCTTAAAATTATTTTCATCACCTAAGATTTTTCAATAGGTGCAAAGGGAGAGGATAGGCGTGTCCAAGAAGAAAAATTATACTTGTGTGTTTTTCTTCACCCAAGATTGCATGAAGCATAAGGGGAGAGGATACGCACAACAAGCACACACAAGCAAATCAAACACACAATCATTTTAACCATTACAAGCATAATGAGTTCATTTTAAGCATCAAATTGAAGTGTTGTGATTGTTTTATTCAATTTTAAACTCGATATTGCAAAATGAGGATATGTGGGGTTCAATTTTAACCAACTTTCAAAAGACTTAAAGCATTTGTGAATTTTAAGCCCAATTGAATGCTATTTGTCCTAAGATTGTAAGTTTTAAAACCCAATTAAAATTTAGTGGTCCTAAAACATGAAGCAAAGCAGCATATGATGGGTTATAATTGTCCCATAAGTGTGAAAACACATTTTACAATGAGCTTTAAATGCCTTTTTCTTCAATTAAATGCTTCATGCTCCTCTTCAAACCTGCAATCCATGTTCCAAATTTTAGATGAAATCAATAAAATAAGATGTTAGGGTTAGATAAATGATTAAGCATTAAAACCCTACAACCTAGACCAAGTTGCAATGTGATTTGACTTTAGGTACAAAAATAGAAAATTTAATTCTACCAAAATTGAAATTCTACCCCTTTTCAAAAAAAAAGATTTGAATAAGACCTTTGTATGACAAGGATATGGCCATTTTAAGATAGATTGTAAAAGCAAAAAATCAATAGTGACATTATAGAAATATAGCAACACCTTTGCAAATTGTGACACTTTTTGCAATTATTGTGACACTTTTTGCAATTATTGCGACAATTTTTTTCAATTATTGTGACGCCCTTGTAATTATTGTGATGATTTTTTCAATTATTGTGACACCTTTGTAAAGGCATCACTCTAGTGAATAATAGTGTCACTCTGTCAAAACCAGAGAGCACAAATGCATCCTCATTTTTTGAAACCTGCAAAATACGAGAAACTTAAGAAAAATTCATCAAATTCAAGTGGTTAAGCCCTCCTTCTAGTGCCAAAATGTGACCATGATCATAGTAGAGGATGAATACACCAAATCCATATGGATTTGAGGCATATTTGATCTAGTAAGCCATGATCCCAATGCAATGGTATTCGAAAGCATCAAAACTAAGAAACCATTAAACTAAACATGAAATAAACATGAAAGTTTGAAAGAAACCTATTCTAAGACCTTGAATCTTATCCCATTGGTGGAGTGGGGTCGCATTGATGTGGAATGGTGACCCTTTCCCAATCCCTTGGATAATGAGCTTGTTTCAATCAGTTTTATTGAAGAAAACTGATGAAACTGATGAGAGATGTATGTGAAGCATGATGAAAGCTAATTTTAACATAATAAATTCTATGATGTTTGATGTAAATATATTCAATCTATGCTAAATGGAGTTGAAGTTCAAAGATGAAATCCATTAATACAAATTAGACTAAAATGATGCAAACTAAGCTAAAATGGAAGCCATTAATGGATGCTTAAGCTAAATATGGATGAATACTAAACTAAAATGCTAAAAGTGCTTAATATAGATGCAAGTGAGTATGAATTTCAATAGCACAAGTTTTCTATTAAAAGATGGATCCATTTCTCTCCAAATAGTGATCTATTTATAGGAAAGAAAATAAAAAATCAAGGGCTCAAATCAATTTGATCAATCAATGGTCAATAATGAAAGAAGGGTGAGCACATGGATCAAGGATTCTCATCAATGCATGAGAATAAAAGATCACATGGATCCAAAAAATATCAAGGGCTAAGAATGATTCAAACAAACACACTTTTTAACAACTTTGAAAGTTTGTTTGAAAAAAATCATTCCAATTTTGGAGTCAAATAGGAGAATATTCCTTTGGAATATTCCCTATGCAAGTGGATGGAGGGAAATTAGCAATTTATTTAATTAAAACTAAATTTGAATGTGCAAGATGGAGAATAATATGATATTCATTAAATTATTAATTTATTTAATGAAAGGGGAATGCAAAAAGATATTTAATTAAATAGTTTAGGGTTATTTAATTAAATAAGAGGACTTAGGAGTTAAATTGAATAATTTGATTTAATTCAATTTAACAAGGTGAAATTTTAGTATGAGAGAGGGGTGAATTAACCCAATTAGGTCAATTAGATTAATAGATGAAAATGATGCATTTGATTAAATAATTAGGTTGATTTAATCAAACAAGTGAAAAGAGGGTGAAATTTAGGACGAAATGATGTTAGTGATCAAATTCAAGTGTGTAATACCATTCAGGACATTTTTAAGTGTCTACAACAATATCAGTCTAGAACAAGGAATGAATCTTTAAATCCATTGGACTGATGCATAACCTTATGTATCTAATTGAAAGGAGGGTAAATAACCCCCAACTTCTCTCGGAGATACTTAAAATTATCCTTAGAAAGATTCTTTGTGAAGATATATATAACTTGATCCCTTGTAGGCACATACTCCAGCTCCACCTCATTCTTTGCAACCTTCTCTCTCAAAAAGTGATAATGGATTAAATATTCTTTGTCCTTGAATGCATTACCATTTTTTTTGAAATTTTAATAGCACTTGTATTATCACAAAAGAGAGAAATGGGTTCATCATATACCATTATGATATCCCTCTAAGTCTGCTTCATCCACAAAACTTGTGTGCAACAATATGTTGCATCAATGTATTCTTCTTATGTAGTAGACAATGAAACTGAATCCTATTTTTTCTTAGCCAAGGCACCAACCTATTTCCAAGAAAGAATGCACCACCAATTGTACTTTATCTATCATCCACACAACCTGCCCAATATACATCAGTATAAGCACTCAGAGATAAATCAGTATCCTTTGGATACCATAGACTATGTTTTCGAGTGTCTCTCAAGTATCTGAATATTCTCTTCACTGTTGCCACATGTGATTCTCTGGGATCTACTTGAAATATAGCCACAAGACAAACTATATGCATGATATTCAGTCTAGTAACTATTAGATATAGTACTCCAATCATTGATCTATACTTTCTTTGATCAACCTTAGAGGATTCATCATTCTTCCTCAACTTGCAACTAGTAACCATAGGAGTACATACCATTTTAGAATCTTACATTCCAAAATTCTTTAACATTTTCTTGATATACTTTGATTGTGAAATGAATATACCTTTCTCTATCTGATTGATTTGAAGTCCAAGGAAGAAATTCATCTCCCCAAACATAGACATCTCAAACTCATTTTGCATCTATTCTACAAATATCTTGCACATAACTTCATTTCCTCCAAAAATTATATCATCTTGACATACACAACCACAATCAAGATTTGGTCTTTTTCAACCTTAAAATAAAGATTGCTATCTATGGTATCTTTATTGAATCCTTGTTGCAACAAGTACCTATCCAATCTTGCAAACCAATCTATGGGATCTTGCTTGAATCCATACAATGCCTTATTCAATTTGCAAACCATAATAGGGTTATCTGATAACTAGAATCATTTTAATTGTTCAATACAAACTTCTTCCAACTCACCATTTAGAAATGAAGACTTCACATCCATTTGATATACTTTTAATTCCTTGTGTGCCACAAAATACAAAAACATCCTAATAACTTCCATTCTTGCCACTGGAGGAAATATCTCCTCAAAGTCTATTCCTTTTGTAACATAGATTTTTTGGAGGATTCTACTACACAGATTAAGATGATCAAATCTAATAAATAATCTAAATAAAAACAACAAAGAACGAGTAAATGAACATAAAACAATCAAAAAAAATAACTGAAAAGATCTCACCGAATATGCGTCCACTTCTTTGAATTATCTCGATTGTCCTTCTCCATTTTGTTGTATTAGTATTCTTGCCCTCAAACTTTCAATATTGATGCAAGCATAACCTTGTTGAATGTCGAAGAAAAATATCGAAGATTAAATTTCTTCTCAAAAGTATTGATTTCCGGAGGAGGAATAATGATAATTACAGGCCATTTTATAGATTTTGGGTTTTTGAATGATCGGCTCAATTTCAAAGAGAGATCGATGGACGAGATTGATAAATGTCATGCGATGCGAGTTATGTGTCAAATAGAACGTGAGTTAGAAAATTTTGTAAGATAAAGATTAAATTAGAACGATAACTTAATCTTGTGTCAAGACTGTTCGAAAATAGAAAGAACAAGAGTTCCAAATTAAATAAACAATTTAATCTTCAGTTAAGAGTCTTCGAGTCAGAAGGTGAGTGAATGATTAGTCAACCAAATGATAGAAGAATGTGACATAAAAAATTAATAATGAATTAAGTGTTAATTTAATTCAACATTCAAAAATTGAAAGATAAATTAAATAAATAATGTAATTTATTTAATTGACTATTGAAAAGGATAAATTGAATAATTAAATAATAAATATTTAATTGTAATAGAAATGTGACAAAAGGGGTAATTAAATAATAAATTATTTAATTAAGAAGAAGAATTAATTAGCTAGCGACATAATTAAATAAATATGATTTATTTAATTAATCAGGTTGAATAAAGATCATAATGAATTAGTGAAGTAATTAAAAAGGGGTATTTAATTAATAGAGAAAATATGTGTTAGAAAAATAATTAAATAATAAACATTATTTAATCATGACCATGGGTAATAGAAAATTATGTCGAAAGTGGTACTCGCGGGCCTAGACCAATTTTCGATGTCTACACCTTCTACTTGTGAGTAACCATTACACACAAGTCTTTCCTTGTTCTTAACAACTTCTTTGTTCTCAATTAAATTATTCAAAAATACCCACTTAGTTCCAATCATATTCTTAATTTTTGGTCTTGGGACAAGTTCCCAAATCTGATTCCTCTTAATTTGCATTAGTTCTTCTTCCATAGCCTTGATCCAATACTCATCTTTGCATGTTTCGCCCATTTTTTTAGGTTCAACTTTGGAAAGTAAACATAATTTTACTTGTTCTTCTGTCATAATAGCCTTTCTTCTTGTCAATACATCTTTGCTTTTGTCACCAATGATTTGATCTTCAGAATGATTCTTTTGCACATAATTAGGACTCTTAGGGATCCTTTCCAAAGCCTCTTCCTCTTCAACATGTACTTAATTTTCCTTACCTTTTTCTTCCTATCTACAAGAGGACTCATCTGATTCATATCCATCTATCATCATTAAACTTTTCTATAGATCTTCATCCACCTTGACACTTGCACTTTCAATAATCCTTTTTAGCCGCTTGTTGTAGCATCAGTAAGCTTTCATTTTTATAGAATATCCAAGGAAGATTCCTTCATCATATCTTGCATCAAACTTTCCTATTTTTTCTTCATCTCTCTCAATATAGAATTTGCTTCCAAACACTCTAAAATACTTGATAGTGGGATTTTTTCCATACCACAACTCATAGGGATTCTTTGAACTATTTGTCCTTGATTTCACTCTATTAAGTATATTGACTACAGTATGAATTTATTTTCTCCAGTAGGCATCCAATAAATTTTCTTCCTTCATCATTTTCCTTGTTTCTTCTTGAACAGTCCTATTCTTCCTTTCCACCACTCCATTCTACTGAGGAGTCCTAGGAGCTGACAAATGTCTCTTTATTCCATGATCTTCACAAAAACTATTAAACTCATTGAAGGTGAACTCTCCACCTCTATCATATCTTAAACATTTTATTTTCATATCTATTTCATTCTCAACCATAGCTTTGAATGTTTAAACTTGTCTAGAGCTTCTGATTTTCCTTTGAAAAAAGTTACCCAATTTCTAGAGTAATCATCAATCAACAACATGAAATACCTGTCACCTTGAAAACTTCTTGTTCTTGTAGGTCAACAAAATTTTGTATGCACCAACTCCAAAGGTCCTCTAGTAGAATATTTGTTAACATTAAACCTTTTTCCCATTTGCTTCCCAACTTGACATTCCTTACAAACTGCATTTATAGGGCTTTGTAATCTTCGATAGATCTCTCACAGCTTGAGTAGACCTAATTATAACTAGGCTATAAAAACTAATGTGGCACATTCTTCTATGTCATATCCAACTTTCATTGGTTTGATTCATAAATCACATACCATTAGCAACTTGAAGCTGATAAACATTTCCATATGTCCTTCCTACAACAACCAGAGTTCCAGAGCCTTTTTCTAATCTCACAACCACCATCCTGAAATACAAGATTATATCCTTTGATACACATTTTTCCTACACTTTGAAGATTATGCTAGATCCCCTTAACATAAATAACATCATCTGCATTATGCTTTCCATCAAAATTGATTGAACCTTTTCCACATATCTTAGTAGTTGTATCATCACCAAACTTAACAATACCTCCTTCAAAATTTTCAAGTTTTAAAAACTTACTCTTATCACCTATCATGTGATTTGAGCATTCATTGTCAATAGTCCAGTAGTTTTTATCCTCTCTAGCATGAAAATTAGTCACCATAGTTCCATTATGACCTTTTTTGGATCAACTTCCTTCATACATATCTCAGAGTTAGCAGAATTAGTTCCAACATTTAGATCAACCATGAACAAGCATTCATTATCCTCGTCATCAAATATATTGACATCTTCTTTAACATAATAACTTCTCTTGACTGATTTGTCTTTATTCTCCTTAAATCTATCATTTGAAGCTTTGACTAGACATCTTGAAGCATAATGACCTATCTTTCCACAATTGAAACATTTGAAAGGTAACTTACCTTTGTATTTTGCAGTGCCCTTTTTCAATATCCTCACAAATTTTTCCTCTACATCATCAACATCATCCGGATTTGATTCCTCATTCTTTTCAGTTTTTCCAACTTTAAAAGTGGCCTCATTCTTTGAATCACTTGGACCAAATGCTCTCAATTCTTAAGTAGTTAAAGCACCAAAAAAATAATCTTTAGAATAATGATCTAAATTCATAGCTTCTTCAATAGGAAAAACCTTATGACTATAGGCTTTAGGAAGAGTTATTAAAACCTTCTTTACCACCTCATCTTCTTCAAGTTTTCCACCAAGGCCTCTGATGGAATTGATAACTTCATCCACTCTATGCATGTATCCTGTAATTTCTTCTTCTTCAGTCATCTTTAGGGTTTCAATCTTAGTCTTCAAGCTATGCATCTTTGCTTGCTTGACTTTATCATCTCCTTCATAGATACTTTCCATATTTTTCTATATCTCACTAGCAGTTTTAAGATCATAACTTTTACAAGTTTTGAATTAGAAAGACCACTCAAAATAGCATACCTTTCTTTTCTATTGTTCTCATATTCCTTGATATCATCATCAGTACTCAAACCATTTGCAAACATTGTATATCCAATTTCAATAGACTTCCAAACCCCAAATCCTAGAGAAATAAGGAAACCTTCCATCCCGGTCTTCCAAAATGCATAACCAAATCCATCAAATAGAGGAGTCTGCTTCTTGTGTGTCATCCTAGATCTACCTCAAATGATTAAGATTTCTTCCAAGGAACCTTCCTTTGATACCAATTATTGAATACACAAGACAACTGAGAGGGTGGGTGAATCAGTTGTACATTAAAACATCAAACCCTCATTAAAATTCAGATCTATATTAATCCTTAAACCCTTAATAACCATTAAACCCTTATCATGCATTAGTAGAATATAAACATGAGAAATAGAAATGAAAAAACATCCAAACACATGAGAACACCAGATTTACATGGAAAACCAAAGAAGGGAAAAACCATGATGAGGATTAGCTCATAATATAAAGTAATTGTAACACCAAATACAATAGGCTCACTAGCAAAGAGCTCATTGCCCAAAAGAAAGAAGGGTTCACTACCAATGGCTCACTGCTAGAATAGAAAGAAGAAGAAAGAATATTGTTACAATGAGAAATCCATCTCAAAGAAATAGAAAATTTTCACCACTTCTTGACCAGAACATTCACACTCTCTCTATAGAATGTAGACACCTTCTTCTCACTGCTTGTAGTAGTCTTAGTCATTAAATATCACACTTATTTTCACACCTTCACACTTCACATCATAATTCGCATCACACACACTTCATACATACATCCTCCATCAACTCAATACACATATATACCTTCCTCAACCTTGAAAACAACCTAAAAAGTCACCTATGTACCTCAAACATGCAAATTCAAATTAGGTTGGCACCAAAACATTCCCACGGTGGAGAGGAATGAAGGTGGAACACATCACACCTAATTCCACTCACACACATCATGCCATGCTTCCACAAACATCGAATAAAATCCACAATTAGTGTAAACACTATTAAACCTTTGAGTACATGCTTCACCAAATATAAAGATGACTCAAAGACCACACACAACACTTAAAATAATCTAAAATATTTCATCAACACTCTGAAATCTAATAAATCCTTTGTAACATCATACACCTAAAGAACATACTCATTATGTACACCCAGTTAACCTTCCACACATTGTAGCACATGAATCCAATCTTGCAGAGCATCAAAACTCAAACAAATTCAGACTAGAGATAGATATGAGAAATATAATCACACTTCCAGATCTACAAAACCAAAAACCACAACATGGAGAAATGTGGAGCAAAACCATTTCTCCCAGATAGCACTACAACATAGTTCACACACTGGTGAACACAACTTCTTCTGCCAAATGATCCAAAACTTGAAACTTTGCATATAACAAATTTGAACACCTTTGATCAACATATCTTAACTACACAAGTAGGTCTTCAACCATGAAGAAATGCAGAACAGAACACTGAACAAATTTTGTCACATTGAACACTCCTTACCATATTGTTTCCTCTTTTATTCAAAATTTCACCAAAAACATCATCTCAACATCTACAACACCTTCTCAACCATACAAGAGGTTGAACTAAAAACATATTCTCATCAAAGCAACACTAGAGGTTGACATCAGTGGTACTACTAATGACATCATGATGCAACCAATCAAAGCATCTTCATAGGTTGACATCAATGACAACACATACTTCCAACACCATGAGGGTTATATAACTCCCCAACAAGGGGAGAATATGGTGGATCCCCATCCATTAAAGCACATTAATGCATAGATAGTAAGGGTCTGTGCAGAATCATGAGGAGCCAAACAGTGGCGATGCAACCAAAAAATAATGACATGAGGAAGTGAAAAGCACAGAAATCACATTTGACTTTTTGGTTGGGTTGGTAAAAAGTACATCTTCCTATGGTAAAATCGAAGCAAAATGGATATCTATTATTAACGAATATCCTCTTTTAGAAAAGTGAATATCTATTAATAATAGATATCTGATCGATATGAAAAAAAATCATATCAACTCAAAACAGATATTCGATATCAATATCGGATATCCATTACTGGTTATATTTTAGATAATATAATATCAATTTTTCATATTAATATTAATATATAAATTTATTTATTTATTGATTCATAAGAGGTAATTATATTAAGTTGCCAAAAAATTACAGTTCGTCTGCATAGCAGGTTTTGCAAAATTGCAAAATAATGCCCTTTCGGGCCAGCCCAATATCCTTTCACTTACCAAGAAATTCCCCCATCGGCCACCAAAATTTGCAAACTACACTACACCCACTGCACTGAGACCAGGGAGACAAAACTAGAGATGGACACCATATTGAAACGAGAACCAAGAGAAGGAAACACCAACCGCCACCCTTATGGAATTATAAAAAACTAATATTTAGACTGCAAACCCTAAACAAACCTACCCACCCACTCAGACACCAGTTAGAATTCATTCAGCTTGGCGAATTGGTCAAAATCTACCACCTAGTTGAAACCATTAACCGGATCCAACATTAGCAGCTTCTTGCGAAAACTAACCCGTAGGTTGCAATTTGACGATGTCTGACTAATGCCATGCCTTTGAGCTCCAGCAGCGGGGGAAAAACCTTACTAACTTCACCTGAGACCCTAACCAATGGAAGATCATGGGATTGAGGTGCTCCATGACCCAAGAGATCCAATTTCAAAACTTCATCCAAATTGCTAGGAGCTCTTTTTTAAAGAGCTTGTAGACAATCACCTTCACCTCAACTTTGGGGGTCCTCACATCAAGCAAAGGCGCCAGGAACCTGGAGACAATGTGGGTATTAACCTGGAATGTCTCCCGGTTCACCAAAAAATCCTTACCCAAAATCATCTTTACAGCAACCACCGCATGAGGATTAATCCTAAGCATTATCCTTTTCAACCATTGGTCAATAATAGCCTTGAATGTAGTCTTCTTGACCTTGCAATCTAGTTGGTTGGGAGTGTCCTACCCTATACTCACCACTGCCTCCAATGAAATATTAATTATGAATTTTGAGCGCTCTGCCATGACTACCCACAAAGAGCTCACCAGAAAATAAAACCACAAAATGGGAAAAACATGCCAAATTGCTGACATTTAAGGGACTTCCTTTGCCAAGGCTTGACACACTTACCACGTTGTGCAACTGCAAGTGTGCCCTTCCTAAATTCCTTAGCTCATGCCACCTATCCGTGATCGTGCATAATGTCACGTCATGGCGCGCCAACTAGGAGATGGGTTGTATCAAACCCTAATCACCCGTAGATCATCTCATTATTATTTGTTTTTGTCGGCACCAGAGGCACATATCAACATAAAAGCTTTTATTGCATGTCATTTCACCACCCTGTAGACTCGATCAAATAGCCCAAAAGGCACTCAATGAAAGGACTACCTACCGTCCATATTGTTTGCCAACTCACCTAGTTTTCCAGCATGGATTGCCATGCAGGCAACCACCTTCCCCTGCAAGACTTCGACCATCTACATAGTCATTTGAGCGCAAAATCTTCCATCCTGCCACCAAAGCCAAAATGCAAGCCACATCTGAAATGTTGATAGTCACGATCTCTCCACATCCTTGTTGTGGAGAGACGCCCCCCCAACCACCCACAAAATATATATTAATATTAATATATGATATATATAATAATATATTAATATTAAAATGTATTTTTATATATTAATATATATTAATAACAATATATAAAATACGTAATATATATAAATATGTATTTTTATATATTAATATACAATATATAATATATGAATATATGAATATATATATATATAATATATATATATATAATATATATATATATATAATATATATTATATAATATATAATATATTAATATATATAATATATATTAATTTATTATATATATATATATATTATATACATATTAATATATATATTAATATATTAATATATATATAATATATATTAATATATATTATATATATATTAATATATCAATATAATATTTTCAAAAAAAAAATTATAGGTAAGTGTTGCCAAGCGGGTAGTTCCCATAGTATAGTGTCCACAAAAAGATAAATGCATGCCCTTGCCACCAAGGGTGCAACCATACAACATAATTTATTTCTCACCTAAACTACTCTTCTAATCAACTAGAACATGTGAGTCATAGCTCAGAATTTCCAATTTTCTTAGAGGTTTTTGAGGAAAATGTGTATTTTTGTTTTGATGTTGGGGACTTCTTCCTCTTCACCTCCATCCAAGTCTGAATAGTAGAGGAATTCGGATTCATTCCCATGCCTATGGGCGACCCAGTATTGCAATCAGTAGAGTTCGTCATAGGAAAGGAAGGTGGGGAGTTGGATTCCACCAAGGGTGGTGAAGAATCCATTGTGCAACCAACCTTTGATTTTGAATTCTCCGCAATCGTCGAAGTGGGGGATAGGACAGGAATTGTTTCTTGAGGAGTGGGGGTGAAAGGAGTTGCAAGCGCCTCATGAGGGGAAACAACATAATGGCAAGGTTCAACCCCATCCCACCATGAGGGTTTGTAGTTCAGATCCACTTTGGCATGCTCCCCAAAATGTCTTTTCCTACACTAAGCAGTACCATGATCTATAGCAAAAAAAATTATGTGTTTGAATGGAATATTTTCATAATCTATTGGTTGGCTTCATCGCCTCTTTCCAAATTTGAGTAGAATTTATGTTGGAAGACCATTTGAGACATCCATCTCAACACACAAGCGAGCGAAGGTAGAGTTTTCATAATTGATTGTCTCTTTTGAGATGCAATGATATTTCCCGAGTCCATTACCAATCGCCTTCAAGAAGCCGATCTCCCAGAACTATAAGGGAAGGTATGGAAGACGAACCCACAAAAATGTTGTAGAAAAGGTCTTTGTGTGTGGATCAAATGAGGGGAACCAGGGTTTTATGCATAAAAAATCCCCTTGAAAGAACCATGGGCCTGTGTTAAGAACCATTTCTTTTTCATCCTCAAATTCAAATTCTAAGATTAAAAACCCCTTTGCACAAGGGTATATACTAATTTCCTCTTTGATGTAATCTTTCCAATTTTCTACAATCCATGAGTGTAGATCACAAAGTTTGGGCCATAACTTCGTAAATCAACATATCAAAGCATGGTTCACCAAATATGCTTCTCTTTCACAGGAGAAATTGTCTAAACAGATCTTTGGAGCATCGAACGACTGACAAACAGCAAAAGGAGGACTCAAGGAAGTGCCACTGTAGGGAATTTGAGGGTTGGAATTATGCCTGGTAGGTGACATGCCAGCAGCCCGCAGTCCAAGGTTATTGGTCATCCCATGGGGAGCACTGCGTGGGGAATGGGGGCACGCAGCAAGGGCATCCAAAAAACTTTTCCTACACCCTACTGAGCTTCCATCGCTAGATTTTGTTATACAATCCACCACGGAGTGAGAAAGACCCTTTGCGAATCCATTTCTGTTGTCAGCCAGCCGCGGATCACCAATGCTCAATTGCAATAGAATTGCCACCTAAGAAGCAAGGACGCGGAAAGAACTGCCTCTCCCATCCCTTGAACGCCCACGGGCAAGTTGGAAGGTAGCAGAATCTGCCGAAGGACGTGGTGAAACCTCATTCACATCCCCAAAACCCTTTATGTTGATTGTTGTCGCAGAGGATCGCTCACGGAGAGCCAGATCGGAGGTCGTCGAGGTTGCGGAAGCTTTCGGAGCAGAGCGAGTTTGAGTAGATTATTGTTATATATCAATATAATATATTAATATATTATATTGTATATATATATTAATATATTATATTGTATATATATTAATATATAATATATATATTAATATATAATAAATATATTAATATACGTCATATTTTAAAAAATTAAAGTGTGTGTTTTGAAGAGCTACACATAGCTTTAAACAACAAATATCAGTATTGAAGAGTTGTGGATAACTTTAAGCAACGGATATCTATTTTGTAAAATCATATATTAATATATAAAATATGTATTAATATTAATATATGATATATATTTATATTAATATATAATATATTTATATTAATATATAATATATAATATATTTATATTAATATATTAATACATATAAATAATATATAATATTTATATATATAATATATTAATATATATGTTTTTGATAAAGTAAGTAGCATTTTCAAGGTGTTGTACCCTTTACACATAAAGGCCAAAAAATAAGCTAGTTCAAACCAGGAATGAACTAGGAAAGAGGATAGACCACACATAGAAATAGTTGACTGACAGTCGACGAACCACAGACGAGGACTAGACAACCCCAAAATCTGAGGGGACTAATCTGACTCCCTTAACCCTAGGTCCCGAAGAAGCGATAGATCGATGGAGACCCTTATTCTTTCTTAGCACCACAAACCATGAAGACTCGGAATCCAAGTCCTCAAAGCGAGGTGAGAACAATAGATCCACAGAAGCTACCAAGGGATAAAATCCACCACTCAGAGAGGAATTCGGCAACACAGGGGAGGAGACAGGATTATTGATCGATGGACCAACAGAAGCATTCAACGATGTTCGGGCAAGCTCAGATAGAACAGCATTAGTAGATCGAGCCAACAGTGGCTCCATAGAAGGGATAGCTAGAAGAGGAGCAAAAACATGTTCCCAAGAAGACTCAATAGGGTCATCCTTTGCAGAAGAAACTTCTGAAGGAGGAGAACCCACTGTGAGATGATCTGAGAGAGCATTGTTCCACCAAGTAGCAATGCCCTTGTGTCGGGCATATGGAAAAGCAAAGGCCAAATGAACCACAAAGAAGCATCTCCTAAACTGAAATGGGAGAGACCCTCATAGTCCAAGAGTTGCTTCCATGGTTTGTCCTCCACCAATAAGACTACATCACCATGGAGAGGTTTGGAGATGTCCAAATCAACTAATAAAAGAGCTAATGTAGTATGCCCAAGCTCCCTAGTCGTAGAGTCCACCATTAAAAAGCATCCAATGGTATTGCCAATAGCTTCATAACAAGAATCTTCCCAAAATTGAATAGGGAGATTCCATAGTCAGACCCAAACTAGTCTGGTGCTCAAAGACTCTGTAAGGGGATTGAAAGAACGAGACCAAGGCCTGATGAAAAAATAATGAATACCCCACATCCACTCCCTATCCAATACACATTTTTTCTCCATGGTAGAGCTCAATCCACCCAGATACCATCGTCTTCCATGTGACAGACACCCAATCACAGAGATCAGGGAGGGAGGGTCATAGGCCATTAAACCTGCAGACCACGCCCTACTTCAAATAATAATCCTCATTCTCATCAACCTCAGGTCCACAAACCACTACAAGGGAATCCTGAGCACAGGGCAAAGGCTGATGAGCCTGAGCAGGAAGCTGAGCACCCACCTTAGCAGCCTCGAAGAAGGAATTCACCCGACCCGAAGAATCCCCAACAACTGGAACAAGAGTTGGGGTATCCACCCGCGTAGCATTACCAGGGACAAAGCCCACAATAGTTTGCACAGCACCTCCAGATGGAAGAGAGGAAGAACCCCCGTCAACACACCTAGCCAAATGCTTGTAGACCACAGTAGTACCAGATCCCATTGCATCTAGAGAGGCCACATTCACGTCCTCAAGAAACATGGTAACCTCAAGAGACTGATGCACAATACGTCCATTCTTCTTCTACTTGCTTGCATACATTTTCAAGTAGACCACCGGAACCCTGTCAAGAGGCATGCCAGAAACACAAGCCACTCAAGGCAGAGCCCGATCCATTCCCTACACAAAGCACCCAAAAGGAGGAGGGTCCTCATAGGCCACCTAATCTGTGCCCAAAACCAACGTGCCATCGACATTCCAAATCAATTCGAGCCATTGGCTCCCACTCACGCACGTTGTCGCCATCGTCGTCACCATTTTTAAAGTTAAAGTATAAAATATATATTATATAACATATATATATATATATTAATAAATGTCATATTTTAAAAAGTTAAAGTGCTCTCCAAAATAGATATCCATTTTGGAGAGCTATGTGTAGCTCTCAAAAATGGATATCCATTTTGGAGAGAGATGCGTAGCTCTCAAAAATGGATATTTGTTTTGAATAGCTTTCCATAGCCCTAAAAAATGGATATCCATTTATAAAATGAATATCCATTTTTTGATAGTATAAATAAAAGATTAAAGGTCGTGAACTATCATTTTAATAGTGACTATTTGTTGCAAAGAAGCAAGGAAAAGATATTAGATAGTTCGGATATCCGTTTTCAATTCCATTTTCACCTCCCCTTCACAATTTCAACCTCTCTTTGTGAATTCCCATCAATTTTTCATCACACGAGTATATTAAAATGCAATTTTTTAATTATTTTGATTGTTTTATATGAATTTTTAAACAAAATATTAGGTTTTTTGGTTAAAATTTTAGGAATTATTTGAATACAATGTTAATTTATAAATTTATAATCTACAACAAGTTTAAAATGGAACAAGGTTTAGCAAACCCTCCACCAAACCCTTTAGAAAACCCTCTCAATTCAAGACTAAATAAAAATAAATATAATTGAATTGACAAACATAGTTGAGAGATACCCTACCCATGAGAATTTGTGATTAGTGACTCCAAGTATAGAAGCCATTATCTCTCATGTTAGGGACATCACCTAGTAGCATGCTGCATTTCAAAATTGGAGAGATCAAAAGATGTTATAATATGCAAATGGTTTGTCATATGAAGACATCAAAAGATTAGAATAATCCAAAGCCGATTTAGCCCGACATTTTATGGATCGAAGAACAAGACAATGTTGGTTTATGCAAACCTAAATTTTCCATAAAATGGTGCACCCATCAAGGCATAGTTGCAAACTTTTGGAGTCATTGGTGGATGGTTTTTAATAAACCACCCAACAACAACCTCAATGTCCCTCTATACTTTCTCCACAAATTATATGCGTAATTTTTTTAAGACATGTAAACTATTTTGATTCAAGGAGTGGGTATGGGCATGCCCCAACATAGACCTGGGGTAATGCGTATTATGCAAGGTCCCTATGTTCCCCCTCCTAGTCTTCCTTCCACACCTCCAACACCCCATCCATACCTTTTTTCAATGTGACCAAGCATAGTCTCTTGGCCCTACACTCTTTCATCGGCCATTTGATTACACAATTTTCACAGTGTGCTCGGCTTCCGGAGGGTGGCGCTCCTCATGCTTCAACTCATACTGGTGCAACATCATCATTGAGTCATACTTGTGCTCCTCATCAATGCACTACATGTGGACATACATGTTTTGGTCCTATGGGAGATACAGAGGAGGCTCCCCTAGACACATCTAAGTATGAGGTGCATGATATGTCACTTGGAGGATATGGTGTGCGACCAGTACATACTACAAGTGCAAGGGAGACATGTGAGGGAGGAACAGGTGCAGTGCTCTCCCCTGATGCAAATGAGGAGCAACAACCTCAATCTTTTGCACAAGTAAAATTTAAATATATTCATAGTGCATTTCATTTAAAATTATTGTAACAAATAGTACATGTTACTAATGTATATTTAAGTGGGTTTGAACAGTTGATGATGGAGGAGAAAATTAGAGATATGCAGCATGGCACTCTTTTGGCCATTGACTTTGGCCTAAACACATTGGTATATTTTTTTCTACATGTAAAACTTTTTTATTGTACGTGCATATCCTTTAAATCATGATTAATTAAATACATACTAATATCTTGACCTTATTTTTACTTTTGTAGTGTACTCCAAATGTGACTAATGCCACACCTTTTACCAAGATGAGTTCCTCTTAATCAATTATCTCAGTTGCATCACCTATTCGGGTATATGGTTTTTTATATCTAGTAGATCTATATAAGTTTGTAGATATATGTTAGTTTATGTTTTTTGGCAGCAATTATATATTAATTTTATTATTTTTATTTTTCTTCTTGTAGAGTATGACACCATCTACATCTATGGATCCAGGGCCAAGATAATATGGTAGGACTCCTAAGTGTCCTAAGGGACCATCACTTTTTAAACTTATGGAAATTAAATAAAAAATGTTTGAGTTAATGAATAATTGAATTAGACTTTAATTTATAGTTTAGTATAGTGATTAGATGTGATTTTGAAAGTTATAAAAAATAATAGATAACTTTCTTTTTAGTAGTTTAAGTTATTTACCATTGAGATCTAATTAATCTAATTTTTGGTTTGAATTATTTTTTATGCAGACATCTTCTCAGCCATTAGGTAGCTTGAAGAGGTTACATTTTGGTGATCCCCCAGAAGATTAGGATTTTGTTGACATGGCGTAGCCATTTGGCATATACATTGTATATATAGACTAGATGAGATGGCATATGCTACATATTGTAAATATTGTTTTTAGTTGACATATATGCCAAATTTGTATATGTAGATATACAATTACTTTACACTTCTATATATAAAAATTGATATTTGGCATATTTTGTTCATTGTCTACATGGTTTCCTATTTTGAAACTTAAAATTTGAATGTAGAATCACTTTATAATGGTTGAGATGTGATGGAAAAGTTATATCTAAATATTGATTTCTTACAATCTTGCACTTTAATAGTTTATGAATTACATAGATCATTGTTACTCATGTTATAGTACTATTAAATTTGGTTGCCTTGGGAGAATTCACCAAATTTGATCCCTTCATCGTTAGTTTCTATAGTTGCAACCATAGCAACAAAATTGAAATGCATTTCCATATCATAGAGATATAGAGAGAAAAATAAATAAAGAGTTCAAGTAATGAATTGTAGAAAATATATTGTTGAAGGTCCATATTCATATCATTGATTACATTTCATTGCACATCTTTCAAACTCAAAGCATTACTTCACATTGTATAACTAATAACTAGATGCTAATAGATGAAAAAAATTCAATTATGACATAGTTTTTACAAATTCAACCCATATCTAATAACTAGGATCAGCTGCCAATTGCATTTGCTTGTCATAGCATTCCATGAGACCACATTTATTTGAGGCATTTTGGAAAATAGTTCACTACATTTTCTATGCTACCACATTTATCATACATGTCTACCAAATAATTTCTCATAGAGATATAGAGAGCAAAAAACTAAAGAGCTCAAGTAATGAATTGTAGAAAAAAGATTGTTGTATTTTATATTCATATCACTAATTGCATTGCATTGTATACCTTTCAAACTCAAAGCATTACTTCATATTGCATAACTAATAACTAGATGTTAATAGATGACAAAATTTCAATTACGATATAGTTTTTACAAAGTCAACCCATATCTAATAACTAGGAGCAGTTGCCAATTGCATTTGCTTATCATGGCATTCCCTGAGACTACATTTCTTTGAGGCATTTTGGTAAATAATTCACTGCATTGTCTATGCTACCACATTTTTCATACATGTAGGTAAAAGCATTTTTATCAAACAGTTCATTGCCTTCCTACTATTGCTAGAAGCCTAAAACAAGTGCTTCTAAACAAGGTATGGATGCTTGGAAAAAATCTATCAAATCATATTAGTAAGCAATAGCATAGACAAGGCAATGAAGTGTTTGCAAAATGCCTCAAAGAAATGTGTTCTATGGTGATGGAATGCCATGATAATCCATAGCCATGAGACCACATTTTCTTGATCCATTTTTTCAAATAGCTCGTTGCCTTGTCTATGAGTTACCACATTTTTCATGCATTTCTACCAAAGCAACCTTTCAAAAAAACCCAACATACAAAAAAATGATATATATCATCAATTCCTTCATGCAAATGTCATATAGTCATGTATAAGCATCAATGTCATTCAACGATAATGCATGAACAAGAAACTTTCAAAAAAATCCAGGAATAATAATTTGTAACCATCAACTCAAATCCATACAAGTTAGTGGCATATATGTTATTAGAAATTTCACTCAAAAATTCATAATCAACATGCATGAATAAACATACTAAGCACACCATAATGAACACTAGTTATGATTTATGCTTAACACAAAATCCAAAATCGGTAGGATGTTGTCATATATGCCATTCAACCTAACACAATTTTCATACTCCATTTGAACAATCAAAGACAAGAGTCAATATCATTCAATTATGATGCATAAACAAATGCATTAGACATGGCATAAAAGTTTGATGTATGATGGAAATATAATCTACACCATTTAACCCTAATACATAAGCACAGTTGAAATTCAATAGCATGCATGTCATTAGACCAAATTGACACACCATTAGATTAAATTGACTCATCATGAAACTCAATGGCATACATGCCATTAGACCAAACTGACATGTATATAGTGTAAAGATGCAAGGTGGTGTAACTTTCATTCTATTCGTCGTACGACCAAACTAATAATTCCAACACATTTGTATGGGTGGGTTTATGTTAGGCAAGGTCCTCTTTCACACCCAAACACATCAAAATAGTTTGAGCTACAATGTATCGGTGAAGTCTCTTAAGAGACCAAACTGCAAAAAGGTAGAAAACTTTGATGAGCTATTACTCAGAAACTGTGGCACTTACAAACATTTCATATAAGGCTACGGGATCACCTAGGGCCCCTCTACAATAAACTCTCGATTTTTTATATCTCTAAGGCATTTGTCCATGGTGTCAATTTTCAATTGATGGAAAAATTGTCAGATGCATGCAATGTAAAGTTGCAAGGTGGTGTAATTTTCATTATGTTCGGCATGCAACCAAATCAACAATTCTAACACATCTGGATGGGTGGGTTTATGCTAGGAAAGGTCTTGTTTTACACCCAAACATGCCGAAATAGTTTGAGCTACATTGTACCGGCAAAGTCTCTTAAGAGAGAAAAGTGCAAAAAGGTAGAAAATTTTGATGAACTATTACTCAAAAACCGTTGCACTCACAAAAATTTCATCAAAGGCTACGGTTTCACCTAGGGCCCCTCTACAATAACCTCTCTCGATTTTTTATATCTCTAAGGTTTTTACCTGTGGTGTCAAGTTTTTAGTTGATGGAAAAACCATCAAATGCATGCAATGTAAAGTTGCAAGGTGGTGTAACTTTAGTTATGTTCATCGTGTGACCAAACCAATATTTCCAACATATACAGATGGATGGGTTTATACTAGGCAAGGCCCTATTTCACACTATGAGATAAGGGGGATTTGCTACTCACAATTCTCTTCATTCTCAAGAGAATCCCAAGGAGTGAACTACCCTTAACCACCTCAATGTAAGTTGAATGAAGAAATTGCAAAGAAAGTATATCTAGATTAATCACCACAACAGACTGCTTCAGAACCTGAGAGAGCAAAGCTTCTATATTTCTACCTCCAAAAGAGGACCTCTTGGCCAAAAGACTGCAGCACAGATTCAAGACGCCAGCACGGCGCACTGGATTCCAAATGACACACTTTCATCCTAAGAAACAGAGAGCTCAAAAACTCAAACGAGCTGACCAAAGCTTCACTATCTAACCCAAATTTGAGGTCTACAGAATAGAAAGACAAGGCAAAGAGCAAAAACTAAGAGAAAGCACAACGAGACCTAAGAGGGAGCTTATGAACAACTAAACATTTGAATCCTCACTCTGAGTTTCCCTTTAACAACCTGCACACAAGGTGAACGAGGAAAAATGTTGGGGCTGTATAGGGGTTTTCTGTAGTCAAACCCCCACTTACGTGTTCCCACCTCCATGAATAGCCAGATAGATGGAGAGATTTATCGAAATGGAAAAAAAGGAGTGGTGAAAGAAATCCCCACTTTAGGAGGACAACCCACACCAACCAATAGTAAATGAACAAAGAGATCTAATCTATTCATAAATAGAAAAAAGTGAGAGAGTGTTACCAACAAGCCTTGGCACCCTCTTGAACACATGGATGCACTATTGAATGCTTTCTAGAGAGCTTTGGATGTTGGAAGGACCTCAATTCGACAGAGATTCACTTGTAGAAGTGATATTGCCAAGAGTAGGAGAGATTAAGAAGTGAAACTGAAGAGAGAGCCTTGAACGAATGAGAGAGGAGGGGTTTTGTTACATGAAAGGGTGGTAAAGAATCATTACACCTGAGACCCTGACTACAAGGACATGTGTCAAGAGCTAGGATTCGAGATTCTCCATTTCAAACTCGAAAAACCACAAGGACGCTAGCGCATCGTGCAAGCATCCAAAACACAAGTTTTTGGGAAATGGGTTGACAGATTGTTGTTGCTTCGCCATTGGACCACATAGAATTAGAATCATGAAATTCTAACCCATGGAGTTTTTTCCATTAATGCGTTTAGGTGTCATAAATGCTAGGAAAAGTGCGAAAATGTGAAATGGTCCTTAGGTGCAATTTTGAGACATTACTTTTTTCCCCCACTTTAGTGGGCTTTATTTTGCGAAAAATCAACCACACTAAAGTAGAAAAGAAAAATTTCACCCAAACTTGAAGTTTTACAATTTGTATGCTAGAAGAAAGTACTACAGAGGTCACAAAGGTTCATCCAACCAATACTGAAGATGCCCCCAGCGATCGAACTCAACGAGAAATACAGCACCTATCGTGAAAAATTACACAAAATTCTAATCTACAAAACTCGATTTTAAGTCAATCCCAAAAAATTGAAAGAAGCTACAATGACGAGAAGAATGATTAAGAAAAAATTCAGTGATTCAGAAGAAAAATATGCTAAAGAGGTGACTATATGCCCCCTCCTGAGTTTTCCCCTAGCTAGGTGGGGTAAAATTAGGAGAAATTGGGGAGCTACAAACTCTAGGAAAAATGGGCCCTAGGGGGGCCTATATATACCTAGGTGGGCCCTGAGAAGGGTCATTTGCACTATTCATTGTGAGGATTTTGTTGAATTTTGTGAGAGAGAATTCATCAAAATGTTGAGCAAACAAGAGTATAAGGATTTGAGGCTGGACCAACTACGCACAAATATCATCGAGGGCCTCGAGGTAGATCAGGTAGGCCTCGAAACCACTTCATTTGCACATTTTTTGTGATTTTTGCATTTTTTCAACACTCGAGTAGTGCAGGTGTCCTAGATGCACGTGCGTCTTTGGCGTGTGTTGGTGTCTAGGACTAGCATTATTGACCCAAGGATGCACTGGTGTCCCAAGGATGCATTAGCATCCCTACGCCATTAGTGGTAGATCAAGACACCTATGTGACTTATAGATGTCAACGCGGTGCGCACATGTCCTTTAACATTTTTCAACTTAAATTTTTTTTTACGTCGATCATTTACTAACTTAGACTTTTTCCTTTTTTGCAGGACTATCCTGAGATCAGGGAGCATCCCAATGAGAGGGTGCTACACCTGCTTTGAGACCAGACAAATCGGCTATCTAAGGATGAGGTCACACACCTGGAGCACGTTGGTCTCTAGCATTTTTATACCATGCCAGAGATGTTTTATCATGACAAGATGTTGATAGCACTCATGGAGAGGTGGGACACCACCACATCAAGTTTCTAGTTGCCCACTGGAGAGATGACCGTCACTCTAGAGAATGTCTATCGCATCCTCGATCTCCCCATCTACGGTCGATGGGTGGAGCTGGATGATACACGCTCAACACAAGAGAAATTAGATGATGTCTGATACTACTCTGGCTGGACAGATAGTAAGGACGAGATCAGACACATCTACACTCGGTGGTTTGATCGGGCCCGTCACACTATCCCTTTGTTGTTTCGTGTCATAGTGTTCATCGTGGTCGCACGGATCACCATAGATGGGTGGGTCTCCCGCCTACAAAGGGGCCTTGTCCACACCATTCGGGAGATGGTGGAGCAACGCACAGTTTTTGTGTGGGGGCACAGCATGCTTGCACACCTATATCAAAATCTCAGGCGATATGTACACTATGAGTATCGAAGTCTGACCACATGCACACTTATATAGGTGTAGTATTTTTCTCACATCAATTACACGAGGCTAGAGGGCTTCCTATAGATGCAAGATTGCACTATTTTGATGGCCCACTGGTATGATCTCACTCAGTAATGGAGACACAATAATCTATAGTTTTGGCGGCTACAGTTTGATACCTTGACGCTAGACTGTATCAGATGGAGACCCCATTGGCTATTTCGGTGGTTGATGATGGCAGGTTCCTTTGAAACATGCAATGTCACTACTTAATTCTCGGTTGCACCGATTATTTTATCATGCCATATCATTAGATCTAGGTCATGTGGAAACACGAGTAGATTTAGACTATTCCTCCTCCCATTCCCACATACACCCGAGTTGTTCAAAACATAGCAAGTCTGGGGGACCATCTGTGTCCTACCTTAGCAGATTTCCACCTTTTTTATGACAAGGTCGACGACACGGATCTATCAACGATGGGCACGGTGGACAATGTCAGCGTGGCTCAAGATTTTTTGACATGATGGGTAGCAAACCTTCCTTCTCCAATGTTCCCAATAGATGCCCCCATGGGGGATCCTGATCTGTAGGGGTACATGTTGCCACAACCACCCAAGCAGAGGCGGAGTCGTCGACGTAGTGGAGATGAACTTGAGGAGAAATAGTAGCAAGAGGGCCAGTCAGAGCAGTAGGAGCAGGCCGAGGAGGTCAAGGTGGCTTCACCAAGGCCGAGGTGGCGGCGAAGGATTTCCTCTCCTCCACAAGCCACTACAGTTTTTTCGCCACCACCAGCCCCAGCCTTGGCCCCAGCAGCAACTTCTAATATCGGTGGTGCGGGGCCTAGTGCTCCTCCTCCCCTTGACCCATTATGTGTTAATGAACAAATTTAAACATATGCAATGCTACAACCCTTAAAGAGTGAACATTGTACATGTGACACATTAGACACTACACATAGTATCGACGGAGATGCATTGGATTTACAGGTTCTTTTAGAGGTGTCACATCCATAGATGATAACCCATAAGCACCTAAACCATACACGGAGATGACAATGTAAGGGCCTAAGCAATTAGGACTAAATTTTCCCCTTTGATCAGGCGATGCATTTACATTTCTTTGATTCTCATAGAGAACCAAGTCACCTACCTTGAAAGTCATAGGAAGTACACTTTGATTATATTGTCTAGATAACGATTGTTGATAAGCTTTAAGATGGTCAAGGACCTATAACTAACGCTCATCGAGCATCTCTAGCTGATAAAAATTATTATCTCAATAATTTTCATCATCAATTAACCTTTTAAGGGAAACCCACAAAGATAGAATTTCCAACTCTAAAGACATGATAGCTTCGGCTCCATACACGAGGTTGTAGGGTGTTCCTATCACCGTGCGGACATGCGTACGATAGGCCTATAAAGCATATGTTAATTGAACATGCCAATCCTTACCATGTTTATTTACTCTTATGCAAATAATGAGCTCAAGAGTCTTATTATATGCTTCTGCTTGGCCATTAGATTGAGGATAATACGATGTAGAAAATTTATGTTGAATGTGAAACTTCTCTAGGAGTTGCTTTACTTCCTTGTTTTTGAATGGCGTACCATTGTTAGAAACAAGTGTAGAAGGTAACCCAAAATGAGCAATGATGTTGTTTAGAAGAAAGCTCCAAATAGCTTGAGCGTTTGTTGATCGAAGCGGGATGGCTTCGACCCACTTCATGAAGTAATCTATAGCAGTAATGATAAAGGTGTGTCCTTTAGAAGAAGGATGTAATATTTTTTGATAATATCCAACCCCCATTTTGCAAACGGCCAAGGAGAGGTCTTTTTTTGTAACTCTTGTGTAGAGTCGTGAATAAGATGACTATGTTGTTGACATTGTGGGCACTTTTTAACAAAATTGAAGGATTCTTGTTCCATCATTTGTCAAAAGTACCCCATGTGGATTAATTTTTGCACCAGGGATTTATCACCAAATTTTCCACCCCTAAAACTTGAATGGGCTTCCTTAATGGCAAGGGGTATTTCCACTTTAGTGATACATCAAAGAAGAAAGCCATTATAAGATTTCCAATAGAGAAGATCTGAAGAAAAAAACGTAACAAACTGAGAGCTTTCGTATGCAAGTGTGATTATTTTTTGTTACATCATCAAGAAATTTTCTAGTCTTCAAATAGTTGTAGATGTTAGAAAGTCATTCTCTTGAGTCTACATGAGAACACACAAAAGTATCAAATTCAGGTTGATCAAAAATAGCAGGAGACCAAAGGACCTAAACCACAAAGTGGTATTCTTGTGTATCTTCATCCAAAGGTACCAGGGAGGCAGCACTCGCCATGGCATCCATGTGTTGATTTTCTCTCCTAGGGATGTTGTTTATTGTGAAAGAGGAGAACCGATTAAGCAAGGACAAAGCAAGGTCTCGATACTGAGAGAACTTAATTTGCTTAGCCTGAAAGGTTCCCGTAATATGATTCACAATAATCTCAAAGTCACCTTGTATATGGATATGTTTTACTTTTATCACAATTATGGCACGCAAACTAGAAATGAGAGCTTTCTACTCAACGATGTTTTCAGTATAAGGGAAGTCCAATCAAAAGGAGAGAGGGACTGACTTACCTTCATGAGAGATTAGAACCATGCCTACTCTGAAGCCAGTCTGACACCTCGATCCGTTGAAATACATCTTCCACACAAGGTCATAATTGATCACAAAGAGGTTCTCATCAAGGAATAATTCCAAACCCCGGAAGGAGCGAGATGAAGGAGTGTTTTCCAGTTGATCGACAACCTCTTGACCCTTTATTTATTTCTAAGTGACAAGCTTTATATCAAACTCAAAAATCAACATTACTCACTTTGCTAACCTCCCAGCAAGGTTGACACTAGAGAACAGATGCTTTAGAAGGTCACTTTTCACAATGACATGTGTTTCGGCATGAAGAAGATAGTCTCTTAGCTTCGACATTGCAAAGATGAGAGCAATACATTAATTCTCCATGGATGGATAGTGGATTTCATAATCAAATAGGACACAACTAATGTAGTAGACCACTCTCTCTTTCCTTACATCATCATACTGAGCGATCAAGGCCGCCAAAGCATATGGTGATGCGGCAAGGTAAAGAAAAAAGGGTCTATCTTACATAGCCGACATTAGTACGAGAGGATTGGCCAAATAAGTTTTGATTAACTCATAAGCCTTCTAGCACTCTTCATCTCATACAAATCCAACATCTTTTTTTAACAAGAAATTGAAAGGAAGGGTACAATCAGCGAATTGAGAAATGAATCTATGAATTTCTTGAATATTCCCTTGTAAACTTTGCAACTCAGTAATATTCCTAGGTGGAGGCATGTTAACAATTGCATCGATCTTATTTCTGTCGACCTCAAATCCACGATGAGAGTTTATAAATCCCAAAAAAAATCTTGCTTTTACACTGAAGATGCACTTAAGAGGATTAAACCTCATCTTATAGATTTGAAGCCTTTCAAAAATAAGACCAAGTTTTTCACATGATCCTGACGGGCTATAAATGTTTCCAAGATATCATCAACATAGTCTTCTAGAATTTTATGAATGAAGTCATGGAATATTAGGGTCATTTCCCATTGGTAAGTTGCTCCCACATCTTTAACCCAAAAGGCATGACCACATAACAAAAGGTAACCCAAGGGGCAGTGAAGGTTGTCTTATACTGATCTTCTGAGTCAATACGGATTTGATTGTAACCTAAGAATCCATCCATGAAAGATAGTAAGGTGTGGCCTATAGTCGAGTCCACAATCATGTCTATATTAGGTAATGGAAAATCATCTTTAAGATAAGCCTTATTAAGATCACAAAATTTAATGCATATACAAATATGACCATCAGGTTTACTAATGGAAATAATATTCAATATCCAAGGGGAGTAGTTGGACGGATAAATTCAGCTTTCAATAGCTTCTTTATCTCAATCTTTACCAAGAACTTGACCTTGGGATTGATCTTTTGGATGTTTTGCTTAATCAGCTTGGTGTCGGCACATAGAACAATATTGTCAACCACTATAGACTCATCAATACTGGGCATGTCCTCATATGACCAAGTAAAGATATCAGGATGAGAATGTAAAAGATTGGAGTGTTCCTCAGCTTCTTCAGAAGAAAGGCACTTCCCAATCTTAATCACCTTTTCAAAACACTTAGGATCCATAGAGACTTCAAGAGTATCTCCTTTGAGGAGAGAAATATGGTCTTTAGGATGTGATATTGAAACACCATCATCAACATTAGCTAGAGGTTCCTCCTCATCAACATCCAAGATAGATTCTCTGAAATACACCTGTTTGCTCAAGCAACATGGGAATGATCTCTTATGGTTAAAATAAGGCAAGGAGGAGTAGGCACCTAAAATCTCTTCAAGTGCTTCATCTAAAGAGAAAACATCCAAGGGGACCTCCTCATCCCATGCCCCATCCTCTATTAATTCAGGATGGACCAAACTGAGCGGTTCAACCGAAATCATATTAACACTCCACCAAGGTTTCTACTTAGATTGTTCAATGGAGCATCCCAAACCCAGATAGCGCTTATGAGGCTTAAACTAGATAGGGACCTGGATTCCTCGCTCAATACATCTGAGTCCTTTTTGACCATGTCCATATTGAGAAGCAAGTCTATATTTGAAGCCATAATGTGTTTCTAAAACTTTGAAAGGTGGTGGTTCCACATAGAGAGTTTCGTTCCACCAGTGGACATCGAATGTATCCACGAGAGCACAATCATCTCCTTTACTCAATTCACAAAAAATTAACCTCCTTAGAAAGAGCGGGACTATCCTCCCCGATAGAGGAATGACTGGTCTCCTGAGTAGGATCACGGCTTTCTTCTTCAATGGGAGCATTATCTATTTTTTTGTCAGAGGCATTAGAGGTTATCAAAAATTTTAGATAAGCAAGATTCACTTTGTGTTCCCCAATAAAGAACTTGGAGAACTCCAATCTCCCTAATCATCACCAAGAAACACATTAGTTTCAAAAGAAGAAGTAGATGGGGAGGACTTAGGACTTTCTTCTTTAGGTGGTTCTTCTTTAGCAGGACTCACTTCAAGGAAAACCCCCATAGAGGGTATCGTCAAGGAACATGCCATCACATCAAAATTTAAGGATGGAATACAAATCTTAAGAGTAGAAACAACTGAAGCTCGACCAGTAGCCACTAGTTCACAAAGGTGAACATCTTTTGGGTCAACTTTAACTGTGACTACTCGATTATTCGTAACAAACTTTAGACCGATGTAGAGTGGAAGTTACGACACCCATATCATGAATCCAGGGTCTCCTTAGGATAATATTATAAGGAAGAGGGCCAAGCATCACATAAACTAGAGTGGGTGAGGTAACAAGGCCTAGCAGCAAAGGAAATATTATTGTGCCTAGAGCCTATCGGCTAACATTATCAAACCCATGAATATACAAACAAGAAGAAGCTAAAGAAGAAAAATAAACTTTAATCTTAGGTAATAGATCTATACCACAGAAGTTGAGGGTCAAACTGGTGTCAACAAGGGTATCACTAATATTGATAGTATTAACATTAACTATAATCATCAAAGGATCTGCTAGCTTCTGCACATCCGGAGGTGAAAGTTCTTATGGATAGAATGTGATATTTGGCAAGTCCGCACAAATATGAGTCATCAATGCATTAACATTTGTCGGCCTAGTGGAGGCAGGAAAGAGGATCTTTTGCAAGGCTTCCTGAAGCATACCTTGATAAACTGAGTGGTCTGAAGAAAATCCCAAAGCAAGATCTTGGTCGAAGTAATACGAAGTTTCTCGACAAGATCATAATCACCTAGTGCTTTAGTCATAGGTTTAGGTGTTGGAGGAAGAATTGGTTGATAAGGTGGTAAAGAAGTAGGAATTTGAGTAGGTTGGGATGTAGGAACAGAATTTTGTTTATCCAAATTCTATTTGTTCCTTCTTGTATTGTATGTGTGCCCAATAGCATTATATGAGGTAGAGTCTGTAGATTTTATGAACCTCGAATATAAATCCGGTGAATCATCATGATACGAAATTCCAAAAATAGAATGATTCTTCTTAGGAGAAGGTTTATCTTGGTTCAAGTAAATAACGAGTTTTTGAGGGCTTGGAGAAGCTGCATAAACCACCACAACATTTACCGACTCTTCATCTTTCGAAGAAGGAGAAGTTTGTTCTAAAGATCTGCGGGTAGGGGAAGATTCTTCTAAGAAATCATTTAGAGCATCATCCAACATATAGAAATCTTCTTTGGAAAAATTATTATCGTAGACATTAAAACATTTCAAAAATAGATCTAACATGGTTCACATCAAGTTCACCAAAATGTGAGATAGGGGGATTCGCTGCTCACAAGTCTCTTTGTTCTCAAGAGAATCCTAGGGAGTGAACTACCCTTAACCACCTAAATATAAGTTGAATGAAGAAATAGCAAAGAAAGTATATCCAGATTAATCACCACAATAGACTGCTTCAAAACCTGAGAGAGAAAACCTTCTATATTTTTGCCTCCGAAAGAAGAGCTCTCGATCAAAAGACTGCAACACAGATTCAAGATACCAGCATGGTGCGTTGGATTTCAAATGATGTGATGGCATCCTAAGAAATAGAGAGCTCAAAAACTCAAATGGGTTGACCAGAGCTTCACTATCTAACCCAGATCCAAGGTCTACTAAATAGAAAGACAAGGCAAAGAGAAAAAACTAAGAGAAAGCACAAGGAGAGCTAAGAGGGAGCTAACAAGCAACCAGATGTCTAAATCCTCACTCTGTGTTTCACTTTAACAACCTGCACACAAGGAAAACAAGGAAAAATGTTGGGTTTGTATAGGATTTTTCCACATTCAAACCCCCACTTTGGTGTTCCCACCTCCATGAATAGCCAAATTGATAGAGAAGTAATCGAAATGGAAAAAAAGGAGTGGTAAAAGGAATCCTTGATTTAGGAGGAGAACTCGCACCACCTAGTAGTAAATGAACAAGAGATCTAATCTATTCACAAATAGAAAAGAGTGAGAGTGTTACCAATAGGCCTCGGCCCCCTCTTGAACACACGAACACATCGCTGAATTATTTCTAGAGAGATTTGGTTGTTGGAAGGACCTCGGTCTGATAGATCTTCTCTTGGAGAAGTGTTGTTGCCAAGAGTAGGAGAGATTGAGAATAATTCAAACTGAAGAGAGAGCCTTGAATGAATGAGAGAGGAGGGGTTTTGTTGCATGCAAGGGCAGTAAAGAGTTGTTACACCCAAGACCCTGACTTCAAGGACACATGTCAAGAGCTACGATTCAAGATTCCCCATTTCAAACTCCAAAAACTGCCAAGACACTAGTGCATCGCGCAAGCATTCAAAAAACAAGTTTTTGGGAAATGGGTTGACAAATTGTTGTTGTTTCACCATTGGACCACATGGGGTTAGAATTGTGAAATTCTGACCCATGGGGTTTTCCCATTAATGTGTTTAGATGTCATAAATTCTAGGAAAAGTGTTAAAATATGAAATGGCCCTTAGATACAATTTTGTGACATTACACACACCCAAACACGCTCAAATTGTCTAAGCTACATTGTACCAACAAAGTCTCTTAAGAGACCAAAGTGCAAAAAAGCAAAAAAAATTCACGAGCTATTACTCAAAAATTGTCGAACTTACAGACTTTTTCTCTAATACTATGGGATCACCTAGGGTCCCTCTATAATAACCTCTCTCGGTTTTTGAGATCTCTAAGGCGTTTTCTCGTAGTGTCAAGTTTTTAGTTGATGTAAAAAATGTCAGATGAATGTAATGTAAAATTGCAAGGTGGTGTAACTTTTATTTTGTTTATCATGTGACCAAACCAACAATTCCAACATGTCCAGATGAGTGATTTTATTCCAAGCAAGGTCATGCTTCACACCCAAACACGTTGAAATAGTCCAAGCTACATTGTACCGACGAAGTCTCTTAAGAGACCAAAGTGCAAAAAGGTAGAAAACTTTGACGAGCCATTACTCAAAAATCGTGGCACTTACAAACATTTTTTTTGAAGCTAGGGGATCACCTAGAGCCCGTCTATAATAACCTCTCTTGATTTTTGATATCTCTAAGGCGTTTTCCCATGGTGTCAAGTTTTCAATTGATGGAAAAAGCATTAGATACATGCAATATAAAGTTGCAAGGTGGTGTAACTTTCATTTTGTTTGTCATGCAACCAAACCGACAATTCCAACACGTACATAAGGGTGGGTTTATGCTAGACAAGGTCCTGTTTCACACCCAAACAAGCTGAAATAGTTTGAGCTACATTGTACCAACAAAGGCTCTTAAGAGACCAAAGTCCAAAAAGGCAGCAAACTTTGACGAGATATTACTCAAAAATTGTGGCACTAACAATAAATTTGTTTAAGGCTACAGGATCACCTAGGGCCCCTCTACAATAACCTCTCTTATTTTTTGATATCTCAGAGGCATTTTCCCATGGTGTCGAGTTTTTAGTTGATCGAAAAAGTGTCAAATGCATGTAGTGTAAAGTTGCAAGGTGGTGTAACTTTCGTTATGTTCATTGTACGACCAAACATATAGTTCCAACACATCTGGATGGGTGGATTTATGCTAGGAAAGGTCCTATTTTTCACCCAAACATGTTGAAGCAGTCTGAGCTACATTGTATCGGCGAAGTCTCTTAAGAGACTAAAGTGCAAAAGGGCAGCAATCTTTAACGAGCTATAATTCAGAAACCGTGGCAATTAAAAACATTTTTTTCTGAGGATAGGGGATCACGTAGGGCCCCTCTACAATAACCTCTCTCAGTTTTGATATGTTTGAGACGTTTTCCCGTGGTGTCGAGTTTTCAGTTGATGGAAAAAGAGTCAGATGCATGTAATATAAAGTTGCAAGGTGGTGTAACTTTCCTTTTGTTCATCATGTGACTAAACCGACAGTTCCAACACGTTCAAATGGGTAGGTTTACGCTAGGAATCAATGAATAAGTGAAGCATGTACTCAAATACACATAAGTCATGAAGTACACACATGAATACAAAGTATATGCATGAAAACACGTAAGTCACAAAGTATACATTGGAATACACATAGGTCACAAAGTATACACGTAAGTTGTAAAGTATACACTTGAACACTCGTAAGTCATTAGTAACAAGTCATGATTATAGAAAAAATGAGTAGATAATTTCAACATATTACTCTCTCCAATTTTTTGCTTGAAAATATTAAATAGGATTGAACTTGAACAATTAAGGCTATACAATTATATATGTCGATAAAAGTATACAATATATCCAATAAAGTCATACAAGCTTACTACAAAAGAGCCATATGGACATAAAATGTCACATATATTGATTGTACAAAACATATGTTGAAAAATGCCACATAGGCATATAAAAAATGACCCTAATACATAGTCTTTTCCCACTAGGGGAAGGAAATAGATCACGTGTTGCCTTCACGGTTGACTAGATGGAGTTTCTATTGATTATTTTGTCTTTTGAATGTGTCATGTATTCCTCCTCTCTTCACTCATTTGGAGATGCAACTGATACAATAAGAAGTATATATGTTAATATACATAAATTGAATTATGGAATGGCATATGACAAAATAATCACAAACAAATCTTCGTGCTCTTCCACAACTATAGCACATTGACGATCTAGAATGACAAGCACATGTAGCAACCATTAAAATAGCAATTAAACTGCATACAAGTATCATGAAAACATTTCAATAATAGACCATAGAAGAGCAAATATAATGTCAAATTTACTAATCTATCGCATACCTCTACGAAAGGATCAGAACTGGCTATTGTTGCAGCAAATCCATGGTCCATCATGCCACGAACATCGCAATATACTTAGAACAACAAATCTATATGATCATAAGTTTTTTATCACTTTCAAAATAACTAAATATACTTAAAATAACAAATCTATATTATTTTCAACAACCTAAATGATAATGAAATGGTAATGCAAATTTAAAAAGATGCTTAAAATAAAAAATCTATATTATTCTTAACAACCTAAATGATGATGAAATGGTAATGCAAACTAAAAAAGATGCTTAGAATAACAAATCTATATTATTCTATACAACCTAAATGATGAACCTTAGCAAATCAAGCAATTTAATTATTATGGACATTAATCAAAATAAGATGAACAATATCATACCTGTCACATACAACAAATGATCCACTACTCAAGTGTGCTTGAAGGTTCATCTCTTACCTTCAAAGTATCGAGTAATGCTCCATGATCAGCACTACTAATTTTCCATAGTTCCTTTGTTTTTGGTTTGGCATGATATCTCGATAACTTAACATTTGTTGCTATAACAAGGTGCAAATACATGAGAATGGTTTTGTGTTTTTCATAGTCTTCAAATGTAGGTATGTCAGTCTTTCTAATCCTATGCGTTTGCAACCAATTTCTAGCAACAACTGAGCCTGTAGGATACATGAACCCATCATCATCTGTCATCGGTTGTGTTAGCTTCTTCTTTCCTTGTACACATCAGTCCAACCAATAGTTTGATCCCTCTTCATTTCCTTATGGTGCAACAACTGCATAGATATGTCCTGGTTGTACAAGATCTAAAAGACGGTCATAGTCAAGTGAATTTTCCATTTCATCTTCTAAAGAGGATTGTGCTACAAATAAAGGGGTTAGATATTGTGGAATCCATGTATCTACCCACTCACTTGACTAGCATTGATCCCAATCACACTAAATACAATTCTAAAAAAAACAAGCCAACTCTCGTGTCTTCTAGAAAACAAACGTGCTTGAAAATTTGATACAACCCTTGACTACATAGCTTAAAGAACATTATCATCATAGTTGAAGACAATTGCAGTAATAGTGTCTATTCATATCAACCACAGTTTCAAAATACAAGGGAACTATCGATGTAATGACTAACATAGACCTTCACCTTTGGCATTCAACACTTTTTAAACAAGGCCTTCTTCTTTCGCTAAAATTCAAAACCAAACTTAGAATTTTATACGAACCATCCCCCTGAAAATGAGTGCAATACTTCCCTTTACAGTTTAGCATAATTGAGATGATCAAATATCAAACCCTAATCAAATTAGGGTTAACAAAAGGAAGAAATCCGATCAGCTTGAAAATGATAGGTGTGCATTTACTTTTCATGGCTAGAGAAAAGGAACCTCCCCAAATCCCACATCAGAGGACACCTACAAGGCACCATTAGTTAATTTTGCCACTTAGTAACCTTGGGAATATGGAAATACCATTGAGAGTGGTGGGATCAGTTAAAATCATACTCTATAAAGTCACCATCATAGCCGCATGATAAATTGAACGCCAGTCGTTGATCTTCAAGAATGTGCAGAATCAATGATCACCCTTTGAATTGACCAAGTTTGAAAATCCTTCTAATTGCAAGTTGAAACGCTTTAAAAATTCAAACCAATAAAAATTTTCCATGTCACCCTTGCTTTTCCATGTCATCAGCATAAGCCCACGAAGTGGAAGGCTTTTGAAAAGATCATACATATCGGCCAAGACCACATGTCACTTTTCCGTGAATCTGCAGCTTGAAATGGAACCCACCTCAACAAACTTGCAAACATGCAGAATCAATAGAAAACAAAGTCGTGTGTCACATTTCTACGAGTCTGCAACCAAAGTTGGGGCTCGCTTCATCGGACCCACGGATGCGCAAAATCAAATGAGAAAATGACATTCGAAACAATTTTGGGAATTCGTGAAAGGAGCAAATGAAGACATAAAAGTTCCCACGACAGAATGAGTTTACGCAAAATGGAATTAGCCCCTTTATAAATCACAAACAAAAGCATTTCACTCACTTGCGGAAACAATTATTTTGAAACGAAAGGCTCTGCGAAGCACAAAGCCATGGGAATTCAATCAAATGATGACAAGTGGCACTGACTGGGATTTAGTTGGGGACCACTCGACGAGCTCAGCACTCAAATAACTAAAGGGTTTTAAAAGCATGTGCAATAATTGGAACAACTTGGGTCACTAGGAAAAGGGGTCAATAATACACAATTTAAGAGACATCGTGAGACAACTTAATACCCCATGAACCTAAAGAGCAGGATACCAACCGAAAAGAACCAAAGGGAGCAAGACTTATGATTTGATAGGCGGAGGACCCAGACAAGTCAATGAGGGGATGCACATCATTATTTCGCATGTTCGAGGGGAGATAATAGCAAAATGAAATTCTTTTGTGAAACAAAGCAATACTGTGAAATAATGACATTTGTCAAGTGGGGCCCGACAAAGCACAAAGGTTAGACGATAGTTTAAAAAACATATAAGGGGAACAGACTTAACCGGTACTTAGGCAAACAGGGTTGGTCATAAAATGAAGTAGAGCCCTTGAGTGAGGAACTAAGTCTAGTGACTATCCAACCAAGTCAACAAAGAAATAAAAATTAAGTGCATGCAAGACCTTAGGGTTCATCTAGAGTTTTGGCAATTTTGCAACTTTGCACTTTTGACAACTATTGCACTGTCTAAGACAAAGACTTAAAAATCTGCAGACATGTTAATACTATCATTGATATTGTTACAACCAAACCCTAACAACATGAGAAAATCAAACAAATAAAGGGGAACTCATATTTTTGATGATTCAAAATAATTAGCACTTAGAAAATCCAATAAAATAAATGCTAACTCTAATTCCACATCTATTTCGCAAATAGAAAACCTTCATTAATTCCAATTACTTGAAATCGATACAATAGACACCATGTCTTGAACTCTACACTCATGCATTGCATGATGGACCCTTCACAAGGAGCCCATTTGGTGTGATAAACAATATTATGTTTACATCCCCACTCTTCCAAAAGCTAAACATAATGGAAATTCCTTTCTAATGGATTTCTAGTATTGCTTGATTTGTTTGAGATCCATACTGATATTTTTATCCCTGGAGCTGAAAAAGTACCATTGCAATCTCTACTCTTTAGCCAATAATTGTCTTGCATCCAACATAAATGAAAAATATGAAGCCAAGTATGCTTAAAAATGGTCAGTGTAAGTTCAAATAATATATACCAACACAAATCTATAAAATTAATGTATTTAACTTGAGATCTTCTAGCTAGAGGAAATGCATACTGAACTGCACTTCATCATGTCATTTAATTCCATTTTGAAGCTTAACAAAATAAGTCTATACATCACCAGCATATATATAACATGGTCTCTTGAAAATTATACTATTTACAATTCGCTAACTCTTCACCATCCTAGTTCTTCAATAGTTTCTCATAGTTGGAAAACCCAAACTCAAGGCTCTGCCCAAAAAAATAGATAATTACACGAAAAAACATAAATTAATGCATTTGGAGAATGCATGACATATGTCTAGTTTGATTATCAATTTGTCAGAATTCAAAATATTTTGCAACACTAGGAAACATTTACACACTGTTGGTTGACAAATTTATCACCTAACTTTGTATTCTCACACCCATCATAGGTGACAAATGTAACCACAGTTGAATCAGTAATGATATAATTTTCAAAATAATTCTTTGCTTATTTTAAAAGGTGGCAGCTACCTTCGTTTGATATCCAATGAATGATTTTTAACTAGAGATGTTTTTAACCAGAAAGCAAACAAAGGAAGGGGCTTTTAACCAGAAATCTTTAAAGGCATTAACAGATTTCATATAACAAAACTAAAATAATCCACGACTTAATATAGAATCAAAATCACCACAGCATCTTTATTCATAGATAAATCATACCGTAGCGATGCAACCACTTCAAAGCATAAATTGTTCCAATAATAGATCATTCATAGCAGAACATTCAACATAAGCAGAAATGATTCATACATCATAATTCAAATATTACGCATGCATAAACTCCACCATAGTTTTCTATATCAGAATAACAGAAAATAGTAAATCAAGATAACAAAAAAATTCCTCTAATGAGGAAATCAAAGTTTGCCCAAAAGATCCCAACACTATCAGCCAATCCCCTATTTAAAGCATAATCGATTGTCTATGGTAACGATTTCTTGAAAGTAACCGTACCGAATAAAAATAATTGTAGAACTTAGAAAGAGCCGAAATAACTAAAGTGTCATGAAATATTAAAAATAATCAAGCATCAATTTTTCTCGCCTCAGCCTCTTCATCTTCTATATTCATGATCGCTTCTTTTCGCAAGAGTTCCTCCTGTGCCTTCGTCCTGGACTTGTAATCTCTATACCTGGAAGCAATTGCAAGTATTTCTTTACTCCCCGGGGTCACAGTGATTTGTAGTCCATTTCTCAACTTGGATAAGTCTAAGTAACAAGTAAATCATGATTCGAAATTTGCGGAAAATAAAGATTCTACTATCAGCAAACAAAGATATGTACAACTTCACATATGAATCGAATGGAGAAAACAACTTCAAACATGTAGAATCATGAAATAGATTGTGCCAACAAACAAGAATACAAATGGATGCCCTCCTTCTAGCGCCAGAATGTAGATGTCAAAATCTGCATGAGAGACTTAAACTATTTCATGTTGTTAGCATAAGTTAGTTTAAGTCAACAAACTCAACATCCCTATGAAATATAGAATCATGTTAAACAATGCAACTAATGAAAACAATGCAAAAACATGAATCATTCATATCCCATATTGGATTGGTGCACCTTTGGTATGTGAAGGATCCCTTTCCCAATCCTTGATAAGCTTGAATGAAGATGATAAACAAAGAGATGCAAATTGAACTCAAGTTGCCTATAGTGAACATGCTTAAATTGTAGATGATAAATGAGAGAAAATGCCTTGAATTTATAGTTGAGTTTGAAGAGAGGAGAGGCCAAGATTGAGAAATGTGGGACTAATCCCCAACAAATAGGAGAGAGCCACTTATCATAATGTGATTGTCCCGTGATTGTGCATGTTTTGGCCAATGTGCCCATTTGAATTTTGAAAATGGCATTAAATGCATGTAGTTGAAGGTTTTGGGGGGAATTTTGCTTGGCCAAAAAATTCAAACAAGGGGAGTTAATGAGGGAATATTCCCGCCTTGTGAGGAAAATAGGGGTTTTAATAAATCAAAATAAATTATTTATTGTGCAAGTGGTAAAAGCTAGAGGATGGGACATGGGTTAGGCTTAGCATTAATCGGGGATTTGACTAATTAAGCTAGTGATTAGGTGGTGTGACATTTGATTTGTATTTTTGGATTTGTTTTAAATCAAATGAGAGGAAAATGAATATTAATTATTTAATTGAATACATGTGATTTAATTAAATCAAGAGACCTTAGGAGATTAATCAATTAATTTGATTTAATTAATTAAGAAGAAAGTGATCAAATATGATGTTAATCAATAATGTTGATTTTGTATGTTTACATTTTGCCCCTCTTTGAAGCAATGTACTCATTGCATTGGTTCAAATAATGATGCCGCTGACATCGAAATTAAAAAAAAAACTGATTTTTTTGAATACCCCGACGAAAAGAAGTGCATTAGTACATTGCCCTCTCGAGAGATCGAGTGAAAAGATTAGATTTGAGGTGGATCTCTCGATAAAGAGGTTCAAAATGGATATATGGATGGCTATGACTAACTGATCTATATGATAATGATGATATAAATGAGATGTTTGGAAGATGCTTAGAATAAAAAATTTATATTATCCTAAACAACTTAAATGATTATGAAAATGAGATGTTTGGGAGATGGATGATGTTGTCCTATGATGATATGAAAAATGAAAGTGGGGATGCAGAATGGATGCATTGTTAGCGCGAAAGAGGATAGAAGAATGAGAGGGATCAACCCCTAAATCAAAGAAGATGCAGAAGTCCAACAAGTCCCTTAGTCGTCAAGACTTTATTGGATATGATGATGAATGATGATGTTGTATTGTTTATCCAAGGATGGGAGAGATAAAGAGCATACCCTTATTTATGTTTGATAACACACGTAGGTGCGATGCATCAAGGTATTAAGAACCAGGATGGTGTTGTGCCTAGTGTGATGGACTTTGACTCTTCAAACAGATATGAGAACTCTTGTTCACACTTGACAAACGAAACTTTATTTAGAATGCAGTTCAGATATTCTAAACATCTCGGGCCAAAACATAAAAAAGAAAGCCTTCTTATGTGGTCAACAAGATACCTAAAACATCCTTCCTACAAACAAAACAAAACACGTATGACGAAGTTATTTTACAAGAACATCCAACAAGCACAGTAGATAAAAAGATAATGATCATTGCCCCATTCCTTTCTCTCTAAACCTATTTTGTTTAGACATCATCAAGAGGTCCTTGGAATGAGCGCAAAATAAGATAAGTCAAAAAGACCAGATAAAGTAAATAAACAAGCTAATGTTCTACATACTGCTAGCCAAGGCTAAACTAAGGTGATACCTGATGTTGATGTCCATCGTAGGAAGGTCACATTCCTAGGACATGTTGTGATCAGGGTTTTGATGAAATCGATTGGATGATAAGCTATTGATACTTTGAGTTGACCAACTTGCTAACTCACTGATCTAGACTTGAGAATTTGATGATTAGGTGTTCACTTTTGAACCTGCTAGACTTGCTTCTGATTGCTTCACCAAAGGATGAAGGTGATGATTAATTTATTATGGACGGTGATTATTGCGGGTGAAAGCACGATGAGACGGGTGCACCATTTTGGGTTTTTTAGATATTTGGATGTTTTTGATGTTTTGAAAATGTTTTGAGGCTTTATTTCGAACTTTGAGATGTTCTACAAATGTTTTTGGTATTTTTGAGATTTTTACGAATGATTTTGGATTTTGTGTCTCAGGGGCCAATCAAGGATTAGCCCTGCCTATGTTTAATCTCAGAGATGATGTAGTTTGGATTCCAATTGACTTGACTGCTAATGAGATAGATAGGAAAATAGATTGCCATTGCGACGAACGCCTAAAGGACTGACCTAAATGTGAAACTAGATGGGCAAACAGATTTTCATTGCGATGGATGCCTAAAATCCTAAAATGTAAACTAGATGGGAAAAGGGATTTCCATTGCGACGGACGCCTAAAATCCTAAAATGTAAACTAGATGGGCAAACGGATTGCCATTATGACAGACGCCTAAAATCCTAAAATATAAACTAAATGGGCAAACGGATTGTCATTGCGACAGACGCCTAAAGGATTGACCTAGACGTCTCAGGGGATGATCAAAGATCAACCTTTCCTACATTCAAGCTCAGAGATGACGTAGTTCAACAAGATGGCTCTATTTTTTATTTATTAGATTTTTTGACTTGTTTTTTTATTTTTGATGTTTTGAATTTTTGATGGATTTTCAAATGTTTTTGAATTTTTGTTTTTCTGAATGTTTTGAATTTTCGTATGATTTTAACAATTTGGAGGTGGATATGCATGACAATATCAGTGTTTTGTTTTGGTATTTTGTTGAAAACCAAGCTTAATGTTGATCAATCGGATTGATGGATTGATAGTTTGACTAAGTGTGTTAAGTCAAACAAGTTGATGATGGATTGGATAATTTGACTAAGTGTGTCAAGTCAAATAAGATGATAATGCACTTGTAAACTCTAGGAAGTTGTGTTATCCTAAAGTAAACTCCTACACAAGAGGGTGGTTTGACTAAGTGTGTTAAGTCAAACAAGGTGATAATTGATTGGATTTGATTGATCAAGATTGATGAAGCTTGATTTGGAACAAAATTGTTTTGATGAATCTTTGATGTGACATTGATGTGCAAGTTAGATGCGACTAATATTGATTGTTCAAATTGATGTTCAACAAAATATAAAGCTTGATAAGGAACGTATTCTTGTCAAAATATGCCATGGGCTAGCGATTTGGATTTGGCTCACAAATGCTTTGACCAATTTGATTTCATGTTTTCCAATGTTTGGATCACCACATAAGTTTAGAGGACATAGATCAAAATTTATTCCCAAAGCAAGATGTAAATATCTACCCCCAGTGACATACAATGTATGGAATGCCATGGGTAGATTCTTGTACGAATGGATATGGATTATCTTGCGATAAGATAAGGGTGTTCAAATAAAGGATTCTCATTCGGATAATGTTTCAAGTCTCAGATAATGTTAGGTAGGATAGGATAAACGAAAATAACCCATGTCAAGATGTTTACCACAAGCAAAGGTAAAGCGTTTACCAAACCTTTATCAAGATCTAGATAAGGTAGATAGATAGCCATGGGTTGGATAAATGGTTCGTGGATGAACGGATGCTATGGATGGAATGTTGGTTTTATTATGTATGTGATAAGATGCTCTCTCCTAAACTGGCACACGTAGATGCTCAATTCTACACATGACGCTTGTTTTCCAAGTTTTCATCATGGTACCTATTCAAAGCGCCACCGAAGTGGTTTTCACTAGAGGACAATTTTTTTTTACTGTTTTCAATCCTTTTTTGGATTTTTTGGATTTTGAATTTTAATATTTTTTGGTTTTTTAGTATTTTTTGAGAGATTTTAAGTTGATGTTGAATCACCTAGTACTGCTGACATTGATGCTTTTGTCATAATGTGCCATCGATATCCTGCTTGAAGAAGTTGTTTTACCAAGATACATGCACTTGAAAGCAAATTTTGAGAAATTTGTTATGTTTTGTTGATATCGGAGTTAACTTTGTATTTGTGCGCACATCGCGATAGAGTGTCTTCTGAATCCTTATGATGAAGGGTCATTGCCAACACATGGTCAATGTGAGAATTGGATATCATGCATGGAGGCGTGGATGGTGGAGTGTGTTTAGGAATAAAAGATGGATTGGTTGACAGTTTGGAACCTTTGACTCTCCAAACTTGGGAAGATGAGCAATGATGGGTGGATACAAAAATGTGCATGGAATTAGGACCAACTGCTTGATATAATTTGTACATCACTCGAGAAGTTTGATTTTTCCTTTGTGGACATCTTTGATGGATACCTTTCCCTTTTTTATTTTTCCCCATAGTTTCTTTAACTAATGGAGTTTGATAGGGATAGTATTTCTTTGTATTCTTTGGTATCCATATGTATTTGATTTTTCTTTCATGCTCCAGTACTTCTTTTTCTTTGATGATGTTCTTCATTCTTTGATTCAAATCTTTCTTTTGATGTTGGTCCCAATTCGTGGATGGGGTGATGGGTGGATGAGGATTCGTGATGTGGCGGGTTGTAGTATTGGCATTGGTTTCATCATAAGGATCCTTTGTGCTCCCTATGTTAACGTTTGCTTGAGACGAAGTTGCCCCCAATTTTATAGAGGTATCACTTATATGTTTATATCCCTTAATTGTCGAATAACCAAAGCCTTGATGCTTAGGATTGTCAATAATCTGCATTGGTTCTAAGATACCTTGTTCATGCAGACCTAATCCTTTGCCTTGATAATTCATCTGCTGAAAAATTTTATCTGCAATAGGATATGATTTACCTTGGAAGTAGGGTGCTAATCCTTTTGTGCTCTTTGGTGGACCTTCAAAAGTGTTAGCTTCTTTATTTATGAGATAACTTTCCCTAAGAAAGGTAAGTGATCCAAGTTTATAAGTGATAGGATCCTCCATATGTGGGATGAATACCTAATTGATATCTTTGGCTTGATTTTGTGAGATATCAGATTGTAATGCTTCTTCAAGAGGTGTTGATGATCCACCGTTCAAATTAAAGTTCTCCTTATGATTCGTTTTTGACACGCCTTCGTAGGATATTTTTGATTCACAAATTCTATATAAGCCTTTTTCACGATCCATTTTTGCTCGATGTCCAGATTTTTCTACATTTTGGTCTTTTGCACAAATGTTAAAGAGTAGGAGACTCTTGTTCCTTGGTAATGACGTCAAGACTATGAGACTCTTGTTTTGAATGAAGATCATCTATTTGTCCATCCAAAGAAAGCATCTCATGGGTAGGCAAAGGAATATGTGCTATATGGATCTGATCATCATTTACGACATCTTGTATAGATAGAAGAGTGCCCATTAGATCATTGTAGTATCTCGGAGATACAAATTCTTGATCTTGATTAATTTTGGAATTACTTTCGACATGCTTTGGATCAAGTCCTTGACATGGGTGAATTTCACAGGGTGGATTTCTTACGAAGGGTTCTTGGACATTATCCTTAGGCATGGGTAGTGGCTCAATATCCTTTTGATCTTTGAGGATTCCTTTACTATTTGTAATCATGAGGTTGAGGGATGTCAGTATGTTGTTGGAAGGGTCGTTGCTACACCTTGATGGAAAATGTTTATCATGCTTTGAAATACGTTCTTTAGATATGTCCTCTAATTCATTAGGTGATGAAGAGACATTGTCAACATAGTTATTGGTCGATGGATCTTGGATTATGTCAATAAGATCAAATAATGTCAACACATCTTGAAATAGATCAGTAAAAAGTGGCTCTAGATGAATGTTGATTTGATCACTGGATGGAGTAGACACATCTTCACAGTGCTCATTGATGGATTGATTTTGATCATTGTCTTCAGTAGTTACGGTGGATAGATTGTCAATTTTTTCAACCATAGGATCAAATGATGTTAACGTTTCTTGGATTGGATCATTGTTGGATATTGTTGGTGTATTTTGATCATGATTGAAAAGTGGTTCTTGGTGTATGTTGATTTGATCATTGGTTGAGGTGAAAGCATCTTTGATGCGCTCATTAATGGATAGATCTTGATCATTGTTTTGAACAATTGTGGTGGGGAGATTATTAATGCTATCGCTAGTGGTTGAATTCTAATTATTGTCTACAATAGCTATTAGCTTTTGATCAATTAGGTCTTGGATGAGATTTTTGAATCAAATACAATTTGATGTTGTGTGTCCCTTTGTTTTGTGAAAATCAAAAAAGTGTTTCTCGTCATACCCTAGTAGTTTCACCATGGACTCTTGATAATTCACATAAATGGGGATTTTAATGATATTTTCTTGTACCAACCGTTGCAAGGCTGATTTGATTGGTTCCCCAAGAGGTGTGTATTTTCGTTTGTTACCTTGTGAGATTTGCACTTTAAATTGACCTTGTGGCGATTGATCGTGGAGATGTGGTGATTGATTTTGTTGTTGATGTCGTTGATCCTGATATCCAATTTCTTGACATTGGAGATTTTGTTCTTGATGTGATTGTGTAGACAACTCAATGCTTTGATGGCATGGTTCAACCAATGGAAGAGTGTTTTGATTTTGGGGTGGATATGTCTCTTGGCGCAATGGATCAACTGTTTTAGCAAACGAAGCAATCTGATCCCACAAAATTTGATCTTGATTTTCTTGATATGGTTGACTTGGTTGTTGAGCAAGCATATTTGGAATGCATCCTTGTGGTGTTTGCCTGGGATCATGGACAAGTTGATTATGGATAACGCTCTGATTCGGTGTGATGTTTAGATTCGGCATGATAGATTGAAATTGAACATTTTTGTGGTTGGGAATCATATTGCCTTGATTTAGGTAACTCTGATTTTGCATGGAGTTACCTTGACTTGGATCAATACCTGGAGTTGCCAATATACTGGTGGGATTTTGAACAACCTTGGTTTGATTCGCAAGCATATCTATCCCAAAGTTCACCAAGTGTAGATTTGAAATGTTCATGTTTGGAAAACTTGTATTTGGTATGTATGGATTTGGTGGGATAATGTTCTTTGGAATAAAACTCATGCATTGACTATTTGGTTGATAAATTTGCATGTTTGGACTTTGATTTAAATCTATCACTGGGAAAGGTGTTCCAAACTTTAGATAGGGAAAACTCGCATTTGTATCATTGATGTTTGGAGGAGATAATGATGCCATATATGGATTGCATAAATGTGAGTTTCGATAATCAATTGGCATTGTGAGACTTGGATAGTTTGGTTGACTTGGATTACTCATGATGTATGAGTCGAGTTTGAATTCCATGCTCCTCTTGTGTTTTGATCTTGTTGACCTCTGAGGGGTTTAGGACCAATGATGAGATGAAAGATGAAAGGGGTAAATGATATAGGTGTTTGAACTTTTAGGAACTTTGGATCAATGCTAGACTTTAGGACTTGATTTGATTTGATTTGATTTTAAATAAGGATAGTTTGACTAAATGTGTTAAGTCAAACAAGGTCATTTTGAACTTGTAAACCTTAGGAAGTTGTGTTATCCTAGAGGTAAATTCGCTCAAGAGGATAATTAACATGTTGATGTTGATTCTTCCTAAAATTCTAGCATAAGTGATGTTTTCAAAGTTCCCTAGAGTTTTTTAATGAGATGATGTTTGATGTTCAAGATGGGTGAAGTGTTTGACTTGATCCTAGATGAACTTAAGAGGATTTGTTGACAAAACTAAGATTTCAAAGAACATGTTTTCCCCTAAGAGTATTTCAAACCAAAGGACCAACGTTTGCATGGAAAACCATAAGACAGAAGATTGCAAGCACATTTGTGGTTCAGTTGTATGTTATCTTTCTTAGATTCAATTCCTTTTGACACAAGCACTTTCTTGATTATGTTTTTCAAACTGAATGTCCAATGTCCTAACTTTTTTTTATCCCACAAAGTGTATTATGTGGAAATCAAGGCAAAGGTTACCTATTGTTGACTTTAGTGAGCAAATGGAGATATAAATTCAATTGTTTAGAAGCCTCTAGGGATAGAATCCCTAGGGCAAGCAATAACACTTGAATTTTGTCAATGGTATTTGCTTCCTAACGAGTTTGAATTTTTTATGATAGTGTTGAATGTTTGTTTTCAAATTGTTTTGAATCCAAACAAAATGTTTTTGATGCCAATAACATGCACAACTCTATGCTGAAAAGACAATATTTGTTAGGTTCCCACTTGGATAAATCCAGCTATGCATATTCAGTGTGGATGATTAGATGTTTGACCACATAGGCTCCCCCTTACAGTGCACTCGCTTCTCGGGTCAGCCAAGCATCAGTACCCATGAATCTCCCATGGCATATTTTTCATCTTTACAATAAAATCACATGTATACATGGGGCAGCTTCAAAGGACATGACCTCTTGCACCAACAAATAGAAAAGATTTTGGCCTTTGCTAAACAAAGGGTTTTAGTTCGGCCTTTCCGTTCGTGAAGATTGACCCATGTGGGGAGAGACCATTGTTGCCCTTCTCGTCGGAGCCAATCGCGTGATATTGGCTTTTGTTCCAGTACCCACTTTTATATCCCGGTTGGAAATACACTTGTCCTTAGTGTGTTACCGGTTGGGTCATTCCCTTGGATGAGTAATTTTTCCCGCAAGACAGACCCTCTAAGATAAACAAAAGCGAGCAAACATATTCGTAGTTCAATCAACCTTCGTTTAGAAACAAAGGGAGAACACACGCAATAAGTCTACTCACACTCGCAAGATGTTTTGTTCAATTTTAAGTACCCAAATTGAAATGTGAAGACAATATTTTAAACAATTTAATATCACCAAATTACTTTTGATTCTCAAGATCGCCGTAAAGCACGAGAGAAGCGCATACGCCTTTTAAATGATACTAAGTTGTGAAAAAAATTGTAAAGCATGACAAACACTTGTTCATTTTATACCTCAAAAGTAGTGATTTTGATTCGTTTTACAGCACCAAAATGAGATGTGAAGTTTGCCTTGTTCAATTGTTAAAATCCAAACGAAATCTAATGAGTTTCTAAGTTCAATTTTAACCAAATTGAAAATATCAAGTCAAATGGTTAATTTTAAACCCAAAAAGAAAGGTGAGTTGGTTCAAAACAAAAAACTAAAGCAGTAAAATGGAAGCTCTAAGCATTTAAAAATGCTATGTGAATTTTAAATTTAATGCTTAAATCTTTTTATCTGCAAGATTCTTCAAAGATCGTCTCTTATGCTTCAATGTTGTAAGTCCTTTGTGTGGACGAAGTCACTCCTCCTTCCTTTTCCTTTCAAAAAAGATAATCCTTTAAGAATCAGATTATGTAATTAAAATCATTTTAAACATTAACTTCAAACAATAAAATGATTTTTTTTTTTTTTAAAAGAGACTAATGAGCATTAATAAGAATCCCTTTTGCTACAAATTTTTACAATGAATCTTAATTAGAAGAAGACAATTTTTCAACAGAGTTCAAAGCCTCTCAGAAAGTCATAAATGAGCAACGTTACTCAAGAGGATGCCCGCAATCTTTGGTTTCTAATTTTTAACTGATTTTCTCAAGAAAGATATTGTGCCTAGATAAAGATCTTGATAGTAAAAGCGGGAATAAGACAACCAAGCAGCAAAGATTTCAAATTTATATTCAATGCTCAATACACGCCGATGTATTAATGACAAAAAGATTACTCTGAATCTACTCTTAGAATCGATACAATCACGTACCTATGTTTGCTCTTCATTATAGTAGTTGAATAGAAGAGTATAGTGAAAGTAATGCAGTTTAAAATATTTCCAAAAAAAAATATGGCAGTTATGGGCTTCATTCACTTAACACAAATATGTACTATCATATCTCTTAATGAATTCCTATAACAGAGATTGTTCTTTGTCTTTTCTAAATCAAAGATACGCACTATCAAAGGCAGCGCAAATTCGTAGATTCACCATTTTTTATTTGGCCAAATTAGATTTACATCATTGGTAACTAAGATAAATGCAATATAATGAGAGGACAGGGGGACTTTTTTTTGACATAATGCCTAAGAAGTACGCATCAAATTCAAGACTCTCTTTAAGGCTGAAGGAAAGCAATCATTTATCAACCACCATAGTTAAGTTTTCCAACGAATAAAATAACTTTCAAGCCAATGCCATTAGTGGGTGTAAAACCAGATAATACAACATTTTGCCCACGGCCTCAAGCATATAGAGGGCATGCGAATTGTTTGGCAGAACACCCTTGAGAAATATTACTCCATGGAACGCAATAGATATAGGATAGCCAACAAATTGAAATGACGAGAAGTATTAAAAAAGTTCTCACAGTCAAACAGTCATTCAGCAAATATTTTATTGCAGCCGGGATATGGGTAGTCAGTGTGAAGGAATGGTGTATTTCACGGGAGGAAGAGGAGGGGTTTATTTCTCCATCTCCAAGCAGAGGATTAAGCGCCTTGTCCCGAATCTGCTCAATCAAGCATGGTCAACTATGGAAAATCTATGATCGTGTCTATCCAACATGATCACAAGGCTGCAAAGCTTATATTGAACTCTTAATAGAAAAATTGCAAACCTGATTCTTTGCCTCCGAGGGTAAAGTTTGAGATGCTTACCCTTTCAACTTTTATTGGACAATGCCTTCCATGTAATTGATATTTTTCTAGTGGAATATGAGATGAATTTGTTCCAAAAGGAAAAGCTGATAGAGGAACCATGAACGCATTCAGAGAGAAATAAACTGTATCTCAACAAAAGCAAACATAGGCAGGGGATGGTCTTCAAATCCAAAGAAATCTACTTCAAACATACTGACCTCCAGAACTGTAAGAAATAGCACGGAGAATAAAGCTATAGCAAGGCCTGTTCAAATTATGATTTGATCTCTTTAGATGAATATGTTCTCTTTAGATGAATATGTTCCAAAAGGAAAAGTTGATAGAGGAACCACGAACGCATTCAAAGAGAAATAAACTGTATATCAGCAAAGGCAAACATAAGCAGGGGATGGTCTTTAAATCCAAAGAAATCTACTTCAAAAATTTCAAGCAAATGAATTTGGCAGGTGTAAAACTGAATTTTACAATCTTCATGCAGTATCCTCACTGTTCGCACCAGATGCAACTCTACCTATGCCTCCCAAATTTTGTATTCGTGTATTGTAGGCATTTTCACTTTGGCCCAACATAATCTGGTTATCATAATGCTAAGACAGCCATCAAAAATGCTTCTTTTCTCATTATTAAAATGCTCATTCAGACATTCAAAGGGCTGAAAATGTAAGTCTGAGTAACAAGTAAATCATGATTCGAAATTTGCGGAAAATAAAGATTCTACTGTCAGCAAAAAAAGATATGTACAGCTTCACATATGAATCGAATGGAGAAAACAGCTTCAAACATGCAAAATCATGAAATAAATTGTGCCAACAAACAAGAATACAGACGGATGTCCTCCTTCTAGCGACAGAATGTAGATGTCAAAATCTGCATGAGAGACTCAAACCATTTCATGTTGTTAGCATAAGTTAGTTTAAATCAACAAACTCAACATCCCTATGAAATATAGAATCATGTTAAACAATGCAACTAATGAAAACAATGCAAAAACATAAATCATTTCTATCCCATATTGGATTGGTGCACCTTTGGTATGTGAAGGAGCCCTTTCCCAATCTTTGATAAACTTGAATGAAGATGATAGACAAAAAGAGCAAATTGAACTCAAGTTGCCTATAGTGAATATGCTCAAATTGTAGATGATAAATGAGAGAAAATGTCTTGAATTTATAGTTGAGTTTGAAGAGAGGAAAGGCCAAGATTGAGGAATGTGGGACTAATCCCCAACAAATAGGAGAGAGCCACTTGTCATAATGTGATTGGCCCATGATTGTGCAAGTTTTGGCCAATATGCCCATTTGAATTTTGAAAATGGCATTAAATGCATGTAGTTGAAGGTTTTGGGGGGAATTTTTCTTTGCCAAAATAGTCAAACAAGGGGAGTTAATGAGGGCATATTCCTTGGGAATATGCCTTGTGAGGAAAATAAGGGTTTTAATAAATCAAAATAAATGATTTATTGTGCAAATGGTAAAAGCTAGAGGATGGGACATGGGTTAGGCTTAGCATATTCTTGACATGGGTGAATTTCACAGGGTGGATTGCTTATGAAGGGTTCTTGGACGTCGTCCTTAGGCATGGGTAGTGGCTCAATATCCTTTTGATCTTTGAGGATTCTTTCACTATCTGTAATCATGAGGTTGAGGGATGTTAGTATGTTGTTGGAAGGGTCATTGCTAGACCTTGATGGAAGATGTTTATCATGCTTTGAAATACGTTCTTTAGATATGTCCTCTAATTTGTTAGGTGATGTAGAGACATTGTCAACATAGTTATTGGTCGATGGACCTTGCATTATGTCAATAGGATCAAATAATGTCAACACATCTTGAAATAGATCAATAAAAAGTGGCTCTTGATGAATGTTGATTTGATCACTGGATGGAGTAGACACATCTTCACAGTGCTCATTGATGGATTGATTTTGATCATTGTCTTCAATAGTTATGGTGGATAGATTGTCAATTTTTTCAACCATAGGATCAAATGATGTTAACGTTTCTTGGATTGGATCATTGTTGGATATTGTTGGTGGATTTTGATCATGATTGAAAAGTGGTTCTTGGTGTATGTTGATTTGATCGTTGGTTGAGGTGAAAACATCTTCGATGCGCTCATTAGTGGATAGATCTTGATCATTGTTTTCAACAATTGTGGTGGGGAGATTATTAATGCTATCACTAGTGGTTGAATTCTAATTATTGTCCACAATAGCTATTAGTTTTTGATCAATCAGGTCTTGGATGAGATTTTTGATTTGAATACAATTTGATGTTGTGTGTCCCTTTGTTTTGTGAACTCACCTACAGCTTTAGAATAGCGAAGGTTTTTCCTGATTGATTGCATAGAAGATGCATCAATATCTACTCCTTGAGAACTTGAGGCTTCATTGGATATAGCAGAGGGAACCAGAGAAGAAATAAAATTCTTTAAATCAAGGAATAGTGATTGCAAATTAACCTTTTCTTTCCTTTCTTCCTTTACACACTTAATTAAAGCATTGACTAAATAATTTGCATGATACACATCACCTTCTAATGTTTGAGGCCCCATATCAACATGTGTGATCTTGTAATCAGCCTCAATTATCTCATCATCGTTCAAATCCTTCATGGGGTCTGCAATCTCCAGTATTTAATTCCCAGAGGTAGGATCAGTCAACATCCTTGACATTTTTTGGGCCTTCTTTGGTCTTGAGAAAGATTGGAATAATTTTGCATCTATGTCTACTCCAACTATTGACGTAGCAGTATATTTCCTCTTCTTCTCCACAGCCTTTTTCAACCAAACTGGGGAAGCTTCTACCAAAACAATGTCCATGTTTCCATGTACAATTTCATTTGATTCAACAGGGATGATAGATGTATTCTCTCTCGAGGAACAAGGTACTTCAGACGAAGGAGGAAAGGTATTATCCTCAACAATCTGCTTGAAAATGGCATTTGAATCCTCTGACACGGGCTTTGCTTGGTTGATCTTTCTTTTAGGGACTGGGGTAGATAGGCTATCTTGTTCACATACTGATTTCAACTTAGTTGTCTCCTCGGGTCTTTCACTATCCCCTCCAGACTATGAGTTTGTGCTCGTGGACCTAATAGCCAATCTTTTCGGCGATGCACTTGCTGCAACAATTTGAGCGGATTTTTGTTCATTTCTCTAAGATGATTTTGGTTCCTGAGTGGAACCTGCAGCTTGTCTCCATTTCCCTTTTAACCAATCCTGAGTTTTGTTTAACACTGGAGTAGCTCGCACATTCATGTTAAAAAAATCATTCTTACTCCAGTCGATCTTAGGACGAGATTTATCTAGCAGATTATCATATTATGGATCAATGACCACTGAATCTTCAATGGCATTCTCAAGAATTTGGATTGAAAGACCAAACAATTGAATTTGTCTGAAGGTTAACCTCATGTAATCCCTTTTTAAAACCTCATTCTCATCTATACAATCTTCCCATAAATCTTCAATAGAGAGTTGATGTTGGTATGAACTTTCCCCATACAGATTTTGCTTCACGAAACCCTTGCTATCGAAATTTTCCCTCATGAATAAATATTGGAGATTATATTCTTTGAGGACTCTTTCAGCACCTTTAGTTATCTAGTTACTCTTGCATGTGAAAGGAGTTACCAACGAGAAAGGATAGCCCCGCTTCCCCATATTCATATATTTCACATTGACCAAGGCCATATGCCTGCAAACTTCTAGAAACACCAGCAAATCCTCCAGATACCTAGGCAATTTCAATAGGGCCTTCTCATAGCCTCCAATCCTCAAATATGAAAACCTTTCAAATTGAATATAGAAGCTTCCAAATTTTGATAACAAGGATATAGATTCAAGAGAAAAACGCACTTCAGGGTTTCCATCTAGCTTCCTTACGGCCTCCATTAAAAATGCATCATTAACCAGGCAATATTCTCCCATTCTGACTTGCTCTGTGAACTGCGAGTAACATTTGTACACAAGCATGCCAAAAGTTGGAGGTATCTGCGGTTTTAACCTTGGCCAAAAAGATCTTTGACTGGCTATAACATATATCAAGCAAGAACACAAATTGAAGGTGGCAGTCCTCTAGAAATTGACCAATTGCTCATTTAAATGGAAACAAATTACTTTAGCCCAATCTATGAACACATTTTCATCATAGATAACTAGAACAAATTGACACATCCAATCCTCAAAAGACTCAATTTGTGGATTCCCAACAATGCGATGCAACAGAGCAATAGCATCCGCAATTTCCTCTTTAAAATGGGTTCTTTTGAGTTTAGTAGGTAACTGGGACTTACCTTTCTTTTTCGACTTCAACAAACCTTTGGCTATGGAATTCTTGCACCAATCTTCTTTAGCTTTGAAAAATTTGTTAGTTGCAACAATCAACATTTCTTTTACAGGTGCCTTCTCGGGAATTCTTAATGCATGAGAAACAACCTCAGGAGAAATTTTGGCAATAATAGTTATGTCAGTAGCTTTTATCTCTCTCGTTCCTACAATATATCTCCTCGCACAGGCACTAACCAGGTCCACACTCAAGACGGCCTCTGGGAAACCTCTGGCATGAGCTAATCCACTTTCTAATAGCTTCCTGTCGACAGTAGATTTCCTATTGCTTTCCAATCATGCCCAAAATTCATCCAGCTTAAATTCCCAAATCTATGTCCCTCACGCCAAGCCAACGATTTCCAATTTCGAACTGCATGAGCTCGCAATGAACAAAGGAAAACCCGCTCGCTTGAAAGATAATTACATAAAACGACTGCACAACTGAAAATCGGAATGAACAAATGTTCACCACCCTTTTTCATACGAAAACAATAAGACGTGTGTTTGGTGTTGAATTAATGCAACGCCTTATTTAACCCTCGGTAGAGCAACCCTCAAGATTGGTGCGCTTCACAAAAATTCTTGATAAGACATCTCTAGGTTGTATTGTACGCCTCATTAAATACATAGGCGACGCCTCGAAATGTGCGGAATGAACAACACATCGCCTTTCCGCGGACAACTGAAACTTCATAACTCAAAATCGGGAGTTGCGAAGTTATAAAAACCTTCTACTCACCGACTACACAAAAGATCGACGCATCTAACGCCACCAAGAAGGAACAAGTAGAACTGTCGGGGGGTTAGGGAAAACAAGAACCCGACGACTAGACCCAAAAACATTGGGCGCCAATGACACGAGTTTCAAAATCTAAAGAACGTGCGACAAGAGGTTAGAAGATGCAAAGACCCCGTGACAAAGGCAAAAATGATGGCAAAAACTTAGACTTAGGCGGAAAATGAGACAACGAAGACCAAGGAAGATAAGGTTTTACCATTACATGACAGAAAATATAACCATATGTAACACACACCAAACTAATCCCTCTGTTGAATTTCATATGGGCTTATGCCACACCATTGCAAACCATATCCATAAAACAAAGTAGATATTTGAAATGATGTCATAAAATTGAAGCCATCCAGGCAGGCTTGTGACCAGAAATTTGAACACTCTGTTTTGTCATTGGAAGCATAGAGATATGTCGTCGGAAGCGTAGAGATATGTCAAACAGCAGCATAATATTATTTGTGGGTATAATTGCACTGATTTCCACATCTCTAGAAGCCGATGATCCATAGACTACAAAGCTTGGTCCTGGATGCAGCAACATAGTACATACTATGCACTAAAACAATTGCACTCTTTCAATTAGAATTGAACTGTTGTTTTCGCATTCCTTGCCTCAAATCTCTCTTCCAATGAATCCCATTTTGCTACTTCACCGAGAAAAACAGCATGACATATCCGTGATATGAGAATCCAGCTGCTGTTGTTTTCATTTTATTGCCTCAGGAAAATCTACACTTGGGACCCTCACAGAAAATCACAGGCACTCTCCCAGACTTGATCTGCAAGTCTTGGGCGATTCACTAGTTTTCCTCGCTGACTTGCAAGTCTCCCTAATTTTTCCATCTACAGTTTTATTTATTAGCATTGATATGAATGAAAGATTCTGAAAGAGTGCCCTTCATTTTGGTACAACATAGTGTTCGTACAGAAATCATCATTAACAGAATTCAGCCCAGGTACTTTTCTCAACCATCTTTAAGTTTGGGTCAGGCTTCCAACCTACCCTTTTACTTCAAATTTTAAAAGCTCTACCAGGTAATCATAACTTCATATAGATAGAAAGGAAAAGGGTTTTGCTTTATTAGCATTGGTAATACAGAAGAAAATATTTTATAAGAGTGCCCTAGATTTTGGTACAGTTTAAGGTTATTCCTGAAATCTTCATTAACAAAATTTAACCCAGCTACTTTTCTCAAGTATCTTAGTTTGGCCCAGGCTTCCAAACCTACCTTGCATTTACAATTTCTTAAAGCTCTAGTCGATAATCATAACTCCATAGAAAGAAAGAAAACTATGTCAATATCCACGGATGAGCAAAATATGCCAATTGAGCTGTAGATGTACAACAGATTGTTATCTATTCTCCCAACAGTCAAAGCTAATGAATGTTGTAGAAACTGACGGATGAAGTTGTTATACCAAGTCAGGAGAGCCAATTTGGATATTGTGTGGGGAAGTGGCTTGTCACAGTGTATTCGTTATGGTCTATATGACTCTTAAGGGTGCTGACTGAGCACATATTGGTGAAGGAAGCAAAGTCTTCTAACCGTGTCCTCAGAGATTTATATGGGTAGGTTCAACAAAACCCTAACCTAGACATATCCAATGGGATAAGCTTCAGTGGTGAATCATCAGGCCTTTCATAGTGAAGCCAAATGTTAGTGTTGAAATACCACACGAGTCCCTCCCTCTCTCATGGATCTATGCTTTTTATTATTGCTTTATGACAAAACTGACAGAATTGATTATATGATGGAGACAGACCATGGGCCATAAATCACAGAGATGCTTTGTTGTTTAGATCAAACCCCAAATGCTTTCCAGATTTATGAACAAGCAAGAGGTGATCACAGTGCTACCTGGATCACCATACACCATTCAAAGAGGCATACACGAATATTTTTATAGGAATGTCCAATATAACTAATTAAGATCCCCAGCATTTAAGAGTAAAGCCCATATTGGCCAGGTAGTTGGCAAGAATATTGGTTATCCCTTGACATGAAAAAATCATTTTGAATAGAATTGATGTGAATCTCTCAAGTGCAAGAGTGAACCAACCGATGCTTAGTTTTGGGACTGTGGGCTTGAAAAAGATGAATCACCTACACTAGACTTTTGAATCCTGCAAATATGTTTGAGGCAACAGTAAGCACCTTGTACGGCTAAATCATTTGTTGTACAAACAAAAAAGAGCAAAAGCCAGTACAGCCTGCCGGCAGTCAATAATCCCACAACCCTCCCTCCACCACTTACCTGATCATCTTTTAACCCTTGGAATTTTAATTTGCAAATCCCAAAGAAATAAATGTCCATTTTTGGACATGTCTGTGCTTCAACATATTGAAAGTGATTATTAGTCTCCAGAAAGCAAATAAATCCAACTCATATGTTTGAAGACAATCTATTGATTATTTTGTTTTAACAAAATTCAGCTTCATTGTCGAATGGTACATGTATGGTTCACTAGCTATTTACAATGAAGATATTCCTTTAAATACTCTCTAGTGTTTTTTGAGCCACGAATTCCAAAAAAGGAAGAATATGCTAAATGACATTGAATACCTGCATATTATACTAGTTCCTTTCTGGTTTAAAAAATGGAATCTAGTATAGTTTATGAAGGGGAGAAACTGCATTTCATCCAATTATGAATAGATTGCCATACAGCTTAAAGGATAGAGACATTCTAAGATCAACTATTATGAGGCCCCTTAATGTCTGCTTTTAGCAAAGCACAGGCTCAAGAAGAAACCAAGGATAAATCCTTAATTCAGAAGAATCCAAAAGTCTTCTAAAAGCTCAAAACAAGGTCCTGCATAGCTGAGGAAAAGATGTAGAGATAACTCAGAAGCCAAAAAAGGTAAGGAATCTAATTCTATGGAGTAAATCACATCTTGAACCTCTGAAGCGTCCAAGAGTCCAAAAATTCAGGTGGAGGATCTAAAGCAGCTAAATACCCAGAAGGAAAAAGTACGGGAATACTCCAGTAGGTAAAAAAGTAGATTTTAAACATGTGAGACAGACCCATTAGATCAAGTTAAATTGCATAAGGGTAACAATGAAATGGGGAGGAGAAGAAAACATAACCCATTTCAAAATGAAGAAAAGACAAATCAAAATTTAATCAAAAATCTCTGGCCTGAAGATACCCTATGACAAAACATTTAAAATGTTAATACAACGCTAGTGCATAAATTTAATCCTCTGTTAGGGCTTGTGTTCAGAAATAAGATGTTTGAAAGTTTGTTCCAAAAATCCATGGATTTTCCAGTAGTCAGCAACAGACATGCCTGAGTACTTCTCAAATGAATCTCTAGCCTACAGGAATATGCCTAAGTTCTACAACTGCACTTGCCAAACCAAATCTAGTTTCAAACAGATGACAAAATGTCCATGTTCCCGATGGAAAGGTAAAATGAAGCAATGATTTCTTCTAGGTTGTAATGTCCCTTTCTAGAACATTCCTGATTTTTGCCCTGAAACAATAATTCCAACTAAAAATGAAAATTGCATTATATTTATATATATAACTTTATCTAAAATGATGAAATTTTATTATAATATTTAGATTTATAACTTATGCAATAATTCTGAAAATAGAACTTATCTTGATTTTCTGCAATAATTCTCCTTCAAACTGTGATGATAATGGCTTTGTCAAATATTATGAATTTATTTTAATATACAGATCAATAAGTCATAGCATAATTCTGAAAATCAATCATATCTTGAATTCTTTGGAAATGCTTTCAAATCTGCTGAATTAGAGGCTTTTGTCCCTAACTAGTAACTCAACAGTGGCAATATCGAGGGGTTTTGTCCTTAACTTGCCAAGAGTATTCAAGGGCTTCCATCCTTAAACCTCTTAGTCCACCTTGGAGGGTTTTCGTCCTCCTTAATCAAGGTTTGGGTTTTCGTCCAAACTTGATTAGAGAAATAAGGGTTTTCATCCTTAATCTCTTGTGAATTTGGAAGGGTTTTTGTCCTCCCTATCTGCAAGATACTTCTTCAAATTCAGGACTCTATTGATAGACTTATTGCTGTTTGTTTGATTGATCTTTTTGATATTTTAATTGCTTGATTTCTTGATGGATAGATGAGTGATGATTGCTGATTGAATGTCAATGAACTGATTTGCCCCTTTATATCCAATTCTTGAAGGAGTCACCACCCTTCATTGCTGCCTTTTGAGAATAATAATTTATTTCCAAATTAATTGATTCATTCATTTCCAATTGATGATTTCTCCACAAGGAAATGATCACCCTTTTATATCTTATTATTGAGGGAGTCACAACCTTTCACATTAGAAAGAGTCACAATCTTTCACATTAGGAGTCACATTATATTTATTCTTAATTGTTTTCTTCCTCCCTTCTTTTCATGGAATGATCCCTCCTTTATACCTTATGGATGAAAGAGTCTCCACCTTTCACCATCGCTACCCTAGGAAAATATAATTTAATTTAAATTGAACTCTTTCGCTGGCACTTTATGAATGTTGTTGGTGCCTCCTTGCATTGGTTTTTATGATATCGGCTAGTCAACAATTTAATATGCAATGATCTGGGCATTTTGGTGGGGCGTGACATAGGTGGCCATAAAAAATACTTTGTAGACTTAAAGCAAATTACATCACTTGATATCACCACTAAAAACCTTGAAAAGCCAGCTCAGGCTGAGCTCTGTTTTCCTTTGAGGCACATCACATGTTCATCAAATGTTGATATTTGATCCTTTAGATCAACTTCACTCTGATCTTGCAAAATATAACAAGGCAATGATCAACACATTTGAATCTTCCTAAAATTCTTTATAGGAGAATTCAACAACCCTATCTTGGACATTTTCAAGCTATCCAAAGTAAAATGGCAAAAATAACTCTTTACCTTAAAACAGTAAAAAGCGGGGTAGCCTCACAGCCTATTCAATGCTGCAACCCATGAAGCATGCACTTCACATCAGCTTTTGGCAATTGAAGGATATGCACGGATGCTCCATCCTCTATACCATTTTCTTTGCAGTGCTGTGATTGATTCCGTTTTCTTATTTTGACATATATTTAGGGCTTTAATGTGTAACATACCAACTTATCTTCAATCCCTATTGATTGCACCAATGATTGCAAAATCAAGACTATGCAATCTGAGAACTGATCCATTCAATTCAATATGGAACTCAGCCTTTGAAGAGGCAAAATCTAATCTCCCTGACAAGCATGTCCATTCTGTGAGGTCGGCAAAACACTGATTACCATCTACTCAGTAAAAAGCAGCCCTGGTTTACCTAGATGAGTAGAATTTCAATTGCTTTACTACCTGGAAACTTATCTTCAATCCCTATTGATTGCACCAATGATTGCAAAATCAAGACTATGCAATCTGAGAACTGATCCATTCAATTCAATATGGAACTCAGCCTTTGAAGAGGCAAAATCTAATCTCCCTGACAAGCATGTCCATTCTGTGAGGTCGGCAAAACACTGATTACCATCTACTCAGTAAAAAGCAGCCCTGGTTTACCTAGATGAGTAGAATTTCAATTGCTTTACTACCTGGAAACTATGTTACCAGGTTCACCCCAGAAACGTTGGGTTCCGGTCCTAGTTCGCGTCGGGTTCAGATCCTAGTTCGGTCCCTCTGTGGGTTCAGCCAAGGTTCGTGATTTCTTGGTCAGGTTCGCCCATGCAAAACCCAGGTGAACCCAAGGCAACCCGCGTGATAAAGCGACCAAAAAGTGGTTTTTTTTGCATTTTTTTAATATTTTATGCAGTTTGACTTTGACCCACGCCCAAGGAAACCCTAAAAGTGACCTCTAAAACACTTTAAATACCTAAACTACCTCATTCTTATTCATTTGTTTTGCAAACAAGCATTTTCATTCCAAGAGGCTGAGTTTTCATTTTTGTTTGTTGGATTGACAAAAGGAGTTGAAGATTGATCATTGAAGCTTCTACAAACGATTGCATTGCCATTCTACAAATTTGCAAGTGCTCATTGGCTGCCACAAAGATTGTTGAAGGATATTTTTGCAAAGAGGTGAGTTTTTCTCATTTTTTTTGAGTTTTTGTTATCCATTTTTTTGTTTTACAAACCTTAAACTTTGTTTTGTTTCATTTTATTATTTATCTATGTTTTTCCATTCTTCTATGAATGTATGCAAGATTTAAAAGAGCTAGGTTTTATAAATCAATATTTTGTTTTCAAGTTTTTTTTTTAAATTTCAAATTTTGAATGTGTTGTTTGCAAAACAAATTGCCATAGGAATCACAATGTCAATGGGTTCTACCTCCGGCTCCGTAACTAAACCACAGTTCAAAACAGATCCAAATTCTCCTCTATGAAAGTATGTTGAAATGATAAGACCGATTCCAGGTGGTGGCGGTTACGTTTGGAAATGCAATGGATGTGAAGTTCAATATTCTAGTTCATACCATAGGGCGAAAGCAAATTTGTGTGGCATAGCTGGAAAAGGCATCAAACCTTGCCCTGGAAAAGACGGTGTTCCTATTCCACCTGAGACAGTTGCAAAATACATTATGGAGCAAGACGCAACAAATCAACAAGAAGCCTAAAAAGGAAATCACCCTCTATTAAAAAAAAAATCAAAGGGAATGCAGCCCCCATCTAATCCCAATATTGTGGTAGAAGACCACCCATTTAAGGCCGCTCCGGATCCTCAAGCTCAAACTCAAAGTGCACAACCTTTTGCAAACAAGAGAACAAAGGGGCCTTTGGAACTTGCATTTCAAAATGAGAGTAGAGCCATTACCGACCAATGTGTAGCAAGATGCATATATGCCAATGGATTAGCTTTTAATGTTGTTCGTTCTCCATATTGGAAAGAGATGTTGAGAATGGTTAATGAAGCTCCAAAAGGGTACAAGGACCCGGGTTATGAGAAGGTGTGTGGCACTTTATTGGAAAGGGAGGTTTCGTTGGTTGAAGATTCATTGAAGCCTATAAGAGATTCATGGGTTGAGACAGGTGTGTCCATTGTTTCAAATGGTTGGAAGGACTCAAGAAATCGGCCTTTGATCAATGTCATAGCGATGTCCCCTAAAGGGGCAATGTTTTTTAAAGTCGTGGATTGTGAGGGGCAAGTAAAAGATGGACAATTTATTGCTAATATTCTCATTGCAGCCATTGAGCAAGTGGGACCCCGCAACATTGTTCAAGTTGTAACGAACAACGCCAAGAATTGTAGAGTTGCAGGGTTGTTGGTTGAGGAAAGATATTCACATATCTTTTGGACACCTTGTGTGGTCCATTCACTCAATCTTATGTTGCAAAAGATTGGGAATAAAATTGCATGGATCAAAGAATTGTATGCTGAGGCTGAGGACATTCAAATGTTCGTCACCAACCACCACTTGTCTCAAGGGATCTTTAGATCACCTTCAAAATTGGAGCTATTGAAGGTACGTGAAGTAATATTTACATTTTCTGATTTTCATAATTTGATTGTGCATTCTAATTTAAATTCTTCTTTAAATTTTATTTTTAAATTTTAATTATTTTTTTTAATTTGCAATAGGTTGCAGAGACCCGCTTTGCCTCTAACACAATCGTCTTGAGACGACTTGTGAAAGTTAGAGAGGCACTTTCTAGCATGGTGATTAGCAACAATTGGTCTATATGGAGGCAAAGCAACACTAAAAGAGCAACAAAAATTAAGAGCATGATATTAGATGACTCATAGTGGGACCGTGTGGAATATCTCCTTAGCTTCACCAAGCCCATTTGGAGTATGATTTGCTATACTGACATGGAAAAGCCATGCATTGGAGAGATATATGATGGTATAGACTCAATGCTTGAGAAGATCAAGTGCACCATAAATGCGAGAGAGCAAGACCCTGAAGAGACTTTCTTCAAACAAGTGCAAACAATTGTTGAAGAAAGATGGAACAAAATGACAAGTCCATTACACCTTCTTGTCTTTGCATTAACTCCAAAATACTACAGTAATCAGCATCTTTCAGTGCCAGGAAAGCTTCCTCCATATAGAGATTTAGAAGTGGCTAAAGGGTACAAGGCAGCATTTGTGAGACTCTTCCATGATCAAGATTTGCGAAGTGTAGTCACAAATGAGTTCACTGATTTTGTGCACTCAAATGGTCTGGATGTTGATGCTTTTCATGATAGGTTCTTAAAGGATGCTCATAGTTGGTGGTACTTCCATGGACAATACTTCCAACATTTGCAGCCCCTTGCAATCAAAGTTTTATCACAAGTTCAATAAATTTTCATATTTTAGTTTTAAAAGTTTCATAATTTCATTTATAACTTATAATTTTTTAATTGTTTACTGTCTTCATAGGTTGCTAGTTCATCGGCATCTGAGAGGAATTGGAGCACATATTCTTTCATCCACTCAGTAAAGTGCAATAAATTGCTCTCAAAAAGAGGGGAGGACTTAGTATATGTGCATTCCAACTTGTGTCTCCTTTCACACAAACAACATGACTACAAGGATGGGGAGACAAAGTTGTGGGATATAGAGCTAGAGGCTATTGACTTGGATGCTTCGACTTCCCACCATATTGCATATGAGGATTCCGATATCCAACAGCAGCATGGTCACAATACTGGTGCTAGTGACAGTGCCATTGGCACTACTTGTGATTCATCTAGTCTTCCTACTTCATCTAATGTCAATGTTGACATTGATATGGATGATTTAGAGAATCCATTTGATGATTAAAACTTTAAAAGTGATGTAATATTGAACTTGAAGTTTGAACGATGAATATTTATCATGCATGTTTTAAATGATATTCAAGTTTATGGTGATTTTGTTGTTTATATGATGTTATGTGATATTCTAATCGTAATTCATGCTTCTAGGCTGCGTATATATATATAGCCGAACCGGCGAACCAATCCCCGAACCCGAACCCAAACCCAAACCCAAACTGGCAACTTAGCCTGGAAATTTTATCCAGGTAACTCTCCTACTCTACTCCTGGTCGCTTTAGTCAGTTCCAAACAATTAAATGTTTTATTCCCCATATTTCCGATACTACAATATGAAGATCACCCTCAATTACCGAAATTTATATTCAAGCATAAGCAACTGGGATCAATTTTTGTTCAGGTTTTGGCAACTGTGATCAACTGATGTTACCATATGATCATCCATTAAATTGGTTTTGAATTCTACTGAAATATGTCAGAAACAATAGTTTTGTCTCTTGAAAAATGGAAAAACTCAATTTACAATCTTGTGCTTGATAAATAGAACAATAAAATACAAAATAAAAAATAATTTCACTTCTATCAAGGGGAACCACAAAACCTTGGATAGGAGAACAGTCAAATGGTCTCCAACTCCAAAAGGGTTTTGCATAATGGATTTTGATGGAACTGCCAAACGCAACCCTAGCTAGTAAAACTTTGCCTACATATCCTCCTTCGTTACTAGAAGGAAGCAAACAAATCCAGACTTACAAACTAATGGTAGGGTGGACAATGGAGATTTTTTCAACCATATCTAGCACATTGGCAAGTGATTGGATGAACCTTGGGGAATTACTCCTTTTGCAGAGACCACTTTTATCTTATTATTATAATTGTTATAGCCCTATTTCTATCTAAGGGATTGATGATGGTGCCATCATACCTCATTTGTTTATAATCTTCATAAGTGTCGACAGTTGTAGGGATAGCAACTGCTGAGTGTAGTGGCAGAGAGAGGTGTCAAAGCATGACAGTAGCAAGAAAAATCCAAGGAGAGAAAAGTGATGCTGTTCCACATGCCTCTCTCGTTCAAATGGCTGTGTTCAATATTTGCCATTGTTGACAAACCAGACAGGGAATTGATGGAGTATTCTGAAGGGAAAAGAATAGTTCCTGGCCATGGCTTGAAGTGAACCAATTACTTTGTGGTTGATTGTTTTGTGTCTAATTTAGAGGCCAAAATTCTGGAGGGATCTTTTTGTGTGGACCTCCAAAGAAGAGAAAAGTGAGATGTTGTTTGACACACCTCTCTTGGCCAAACAGCAGCATTCAATATTTGACATTTTTGACAAATCAGACATGGAATTGATAAAGAGTGTTCTGCAGTGATGCAGGAGCATCTGGGTCATCTGCAATCCAGCCATTCAATTTTGATTTTGTTCTAATTTGTGTGTGTTTTCAGGTTGCTTGTCGATTTTTGGTTTCAGCTGATTGGTTTGGGCACATTCCTTGTTGGGGCCCACATGTTGACTGGGCTGTTAGAATTCCTTGGAGTGATGTCTTGTGCGGGGTATGCCTCTATGGCCATGGCCATAATTGGACATTTCCCTGAGGCCCTATGATTTGTCTTTTGTTGATGTTCAGTCCAAGCTGGAAATGCATCTGGCCCTTCCATATGTGACATTTTAGACATCTCTGACTGTTGTTGGGGCTCACATGGCAGGTGTTCTCATCCTGTATGTTGGGCAATTTAAGTCATGGCCATTTAACAGCTACAGTCTTTGACTGGCAGTTACCATTTGCCGCAGTCTCTATCAGGTGTTCTACTTCATTTGCCCATTTCAGATCATGGCATTACCATTCGCTACAATTTTCTGATGGGATCTTCCCTCATTTGTGTATTCCTGAGCAGTGTTGAGCATCTTATGTCTAGCAGCAAATACTTTCTAGCTAACATCCCCTATAAAAGAATACGAATATAGAAATATGGACACAAGTAAGGAGGTTGTGGAAGTAAATAAGCTAGAAATACATTTTTTGTTGGCTTTTGTGGCACTGTGGTGACCAGGTAGAGTTGTCGGGAAAATTTTGAAATAATTGCAATTCATGTCGCTAGGCTACATGCCTATGGGCAAATTGAAATTCTGAATTCTGATACATAAATATTGAGTTATTTTTATTTTGTTACTGCCCTTTCAGATTGGTTGCATGTGAAGTTGCTAAGATCAGCTGCCTTTCACTAGGCTCCCAATCTTTGTCTACATTAAGTGGTAGGAAAGCTGGTTAGCTCACTAAGTTGCTTAAGTGTCTAAAGGAGTCGGTTTTGAAAAGTTCTATAAAATTTGTTGCAGGTGTAAAGATCCCATGACTATAGAGGGCTGAAGTGGAAGACATGACTCAGAGAAACACTGAGAGGTCAAAGAAATGTTGATATGGCATAAATATTAAGAGCAATGGTGGATAGAATGGAAGCAATAGAGGCAACACATAGGAGAGGTGTTTATATTGAATATGTGAGTGAAGATGATGGAGGCTAGGAAAGAAAAATGGAGCACATGAATAAAGCATTTTTCAAAGCTATGTCAAACATAGGGGACACACCACAAGTAGATACTCATGTTACAATGGGAGACTGAACCATAAGGAGCTCATAGACTGGATTTTGATTTTGAGTCAGTAGAAGACTCAAAGAGAGTAAAATTTACCTAAACTAAGTTGAAGATTCATGCATCCCCATGGTGGGATCATGTGCAGACAAATAAACAGAGAGGAAAGAAAAGATCCAATCATGGAATCAAATCGTTGCAAAATTGAAGGCAAAATTCTTACCAACAAACTGCCAACTAAATTTATTAAAGCAATTTCAGAATTTGAAATAGAGGGAGATGAATGTGAACTACGAGTTCAATATTTGAGACAATCATGTAAAAGATGACAAGGAAAAATGCAAGATACATCAACAAACTCCAAATGTCAGTTCAAGATGGGTTCAGTATCATCCCAGTAAAATCGGTTAAAGAGGCTTATCAATATGACTTAAGGGCAAAAGAGAATTTGGCTGGAAATAAACAGATCAGCTCAAGAGGAAGAGGGAGATCCTACAAAAGAGAGGATAATTTAGTGCTAACAAAGACAAGATACAAACAAGAAGGAATCTAGCATCTCCTAAAATGAAATATTCAATCTAGATACAAGAGGAAGCTGAAATTCCTCAAGAGAGAGAGGGTACTATGGAAGAGGAAGAGGTAGAAAATTCGCCTATTACAAATGTGGAGAGGTTGGTCATAGAGTCTTCAAATGTCCACATTGACAATAGTACTATGGAAGAATGAGTGAGGCAAAAAACCACATTGCCCAAGCTCATGAGAAGAGTGTAGCATCACCCCAACATACAAAAGAACAAGAGCAAAAAGAGTCTTATGATGAAGAATTTTTTATCAAAGTCAAAGAAGGAAGAGCATGAGCCCACGTAGAGGAAGAATCTATCCAAGCCCCTGTGCAAGCTAGAGGAAAATGTTGTAGAGTTGTTGATAATGGAAGCATCGACAACTTGGTGTCTAAGTAAATAGTGAAGAAGCTCAAGCTAAAGAGGATCAAGCATCCCAAGCCATACAGATCTCATGGTTACAGAATAATCATCGACTCCTGGTAGTGAACAATGTTTAGTAGATATTTAGATTGGTGCATATAAGGATGGTATTGTGTGATATTATGCCAATGGATGCTTGTCATGTCTTGTCAGGTAGACTAGCAATATGACAGGGGGTTCAAACATGATGGCATGATGAACACCTATACCATTGTAAAAATGAGCAAGAATTTACATAGAGCTCGTTGAAGAGCAGAGAAAAGGAAGTGGACAGCAGTCCAAAGGTATGTTTGGTTTCAGCAAAACATTTTTTAGAAGATACATAAGAGGAAAGAATGTGTTATGTTTTTATTTCTAAACTTGCAGAAGTTGGGACAGCAAAGGTAAAGGATGAATTCCACCAGAAATGAAGAAATTATTAGATGAATATTCTGAGATTCTTTTATAGGAGTTGTCGGATGGGCTACCACCCAAGAAGAGTATTAGTCATCACAGGGATTTAATTCCTAGAGCAAGCTTACCAAACAAGACAGCAAATAAGATGAGACCACTAGAGAATGAGGAAGTGAAGAAACAAGTCCAAGAGCTGTTAGATAAAGGTTTAATAAGTGAAAATTTGAGCCCATGTGCAATGCCAACAGTACTAGCACCCAAGAAGGATGGTGAATGGCACATGAGCATAGATTCACGAGACATCAACAAGATAACAATGAAGTACAAATTTCCATTACCCCAAATGGATAACTTGATGGATTGTTTAAGTTGAGCCAAATATTTCACAAAACTTGACATGAACAGTTGGTATGATTAGATTCATATTAGAAAGTGGGATGAATTGAAGAGTACATTCCAAACAAACGGTGGGTTTTACCAATGGCTAGTTATTCCTTTTGGATTGACCAATGCACCAAGTCCTTTCATGAAATCAATGAACGAAGTATTGAAGCCCTTTCTTAGTAAGTTCATGATTGTTTATTTAAATGACATTTTAATTTTCAAGAAAATAGAGGAACATTTTGATGTAGGAGCATCCAGGTCCACAGGGGATCAGCATCATCAAAAATATTTTTCATCTACTTTATGTTTTTTTTTTCAAATTCCTAAGGTTGATTAGGTAGAATTTGATAAATTAAAGTAATAAATAGGCCAAAAATATGTAAAATAAATATTGGCCTTATATTTTGTAAAACTTCCAAATTGCCTAGTCTAGGTGGCAAACCAATCCTCGTCATTCATTGAAAAATATTAAAAAGCAAAAGAGGGCATTGAATTTTTGGGAGTTATAACTATTGAAAACTCATTTAATGCTCCTAAAAATATTGCAAAAAGATATGGGTGCCCAAATTGAGTGGCAGTTACAACTCTTAAAGGATCCCTATTTTCTAGGAGTTGGAGACCAAGTTGCCTTCTAAACTTGGAAAAATGAAAGAAAGTGGAATTGAGGAAGTTTTAAATGTTGCAATTAATTAATTTAATGTTGGCTAATGTTAGAATATTCATTCTTGGGTGTGACTTCTTGGCTGAGTAGTTTTTGGAGAGTGAAATGGAGAATTAATGGCAGATTTTGGGGTTTTTGGGGAGGCATTGTTGCAATTTTCTTGCATGCCTTTGCAAGAAAATGAAGAGGGGAAGGAGAAGGTGTTGGATGTGAGATTTGGAGATTTTGTATGTGTGTTATTTGCAGGTATGAAGTGGTTTTGAATAGCAGCAAGTGTGGGGAATTCAGAGGTGGAAGCATCAGTGGGTTCAAGTGAAGATTTGTCGGATGAAGGTGCAGGAATGAAGACAAACTTGATGGTTTGAAGGTGGAAAAAGTGTGACTTTGTTTTGGTATCATATATCAATTTTGTTGCAGGTTTGAGGAGGTTTTGGATCAGTTTCCATGGATGCATGTAAGTGATTGGTTCAGGTATACATGTTAGTGTGTTGTTCAGCAAGTTACAGGAGCTACAGAGAGAAGGATTGTTTTGATGCAAGTTAGTTTGCTGTTATGGACAGTTTGTTTGCTGTTGTATTTCAGTTTGGTAATCATTTTGTAAGTGTTTGTGATCAGCCCCATGGCTGCCCCTTGATGTAATTTCATTCATCTATTGAAAAACCATGTTTCAGCAGAGTCTATGATTTCAGCATTGCTGTGATGAGTGTGTAGTTGATGTTAATTCAAACATCTTTCTTTGTTGTGTTATGAGGATGTGTCTTGTGATAAGACTAAGTGTGTGGATTTGAGTTATGTCAAGAGGTTGGAGTTTTTCAAACTGCGTCACATTTGAAGCATTTATGGTTAGTTGAGGCAAGAAGTTTCCATGGCTTAGCAAGCTTCTGCAAAAAGCTTATCTAGAATTTTAGTGGCATTTGTGCAACTATCAAAGTGACCATGAAAGATGGTCAGAGTGAGTTTCAATGGACACCAACAACAAAAATGAGTTTTCAGCTCTTAAGAAGGTAATAGAACAACTCATCTTAGCATTGTCGAAGTTTGACAAAGTGTTTCAAGTACACTATGATACAAGCAGAATAGCAATTGGAGGAGTCTTGAGCCAAAAAGACAAGCCCATTGCACACTTTATTGAAAAGCTAAAATTAAGCTAAAAAAGTACTTTGTGTATGACCAGGAATTTTATGCCATTATACAAACACTTGAGAAGTGAAAGCACTATTTGCTACGAAGGGAATTTGTCCTATTCATAGATCATAAGGCATTGCAGTACATAAACAACCAAGATAAACTCAATCAAAGACACATGAGATCGATTGAATTCCTTCAAACTTATTCATTTGTTTTGAAGCATAGAAGTGGTAAATCAAATCTGGTGGTTGATGAACTAAATAGAAGATGCTTGTTGCTAAATAAAATGAGAATACAAGTTGCTGGTTTTAATTCTATGAAGAGCTACATGAAAATGATTCAGATTTAAAGGAGGAGCGGGTTGCACACAAGAGCCCAATAGACAGGAACATTACACCATGGTTAGATTACTTCATTCAAGAAGGATTATTGTTCAAGAGAAAGTGTTTGTGTATATACTTCAAGGATCTATGAGGGAAAATGTAATACGGGGAAAACATAGTGGGGGCCTAGCTGGATACTTTGGAGTGGAAAAAACATTGGCATAACTGAGAGAAAAATATTATTGGCCTAAGATGGGTAAAGATGTGAAGAATATGGCGTACAACTGCAAATTTTGAAAATATGCAAAAGGGAATAGCCAAAATACTAGGTTATATCAGCCCTTACCTAATCTAGAGAGGCCATGAGAGGATGTAAGTATGAACTTCGTTCTTGGGCTGCCAAGGACTCGAAGACAATTATTCCATTTAAGTGGTAGTACACAGATTTTTCAAAATAACACATTTTATCCCATGTAAAAAGAAAAATGATGCCAAAAAGATTGCCACATTATTCTTTAAGGAGATAGATAGACTTTATGTATTAGCAAAAAGCATAGTCCAAGTAGAGACACTAAATTTGTGGGTCACTTTTGGCACACTTTGTGAAAGAAAACTAGATATCAAATTGAATTTCAACTCAACCTATTGCCCCCACACTAATGGGCAAACAGAAGTTGTCAATTGAAGTCAAGGTAACCTGTTCAATGTTTGGTTGGGAAGAAGCCCACTCAAGGGGAATTGATCTTGGCATGGGCAGAATTTGCTTATAATTATTCAATTGAGAAGAATACAGCCAAAAGTCCTTTCCAAATCATGTATGGTACAGCCCAAGGGAAGTAGATGACTTGAGAAATACGTTGTAGCAGATATTTTGCTTACATACCTAAGTTGCACCAAAGAAGTTTAGAAAAATTTGGAGAAAAACAGAATGAAGTACAAGCAATGTGCAAATCTCAAGAGGGAACACAAATTTCATATTGGAGTCTTGGCATTAGCTCATTTGCAAAAAGAAAGATTTCCCCAAGGGACCTACAATAAACTGAAATGTAAAAAGCTTGAGCCATGTAAGGTCTTATGGAAATCTATATCTAGTGCATATGAAAGAGCTTCTTGAAGGCATACACATTTCACCTATTTTCAATGTTATGAAAGGCATACTAGTAAAAAGAAGGTCCTAATCTTGATTGCCAAAAGGAACAACAAGTACAGCAATTGCTTGAAAAGGAATGAGATGAGGTTGAAACAATTATAGATTCCTGAATAGTCAAGAAAACAAGGAATACTTGGTCATGTGGAAGAACAAGGCAACAAATGATACAACTTGGATGAATGCATCCAAGGTTGTCAAGCATATAGTTTCAATTCCAGACTTCATAGAATATTACTACGTCTCAAAACTCATGAAACATTCTACTTACCTATCGTTGCTGACGCAGAAGCATCCAGATCACCCACAGTCCTACCATTTAATTTTGGTTTTCTTCTAATTTGTGTGTGTTTTCAGGTTGTTTGTCCATTTTTAGTTTCAATTTGATTTAATCAAGTTCCTTGTTGGGGTCTACATGCTGACTGAGCCATTAGAATTCCTTGGAGTGTTGTCTTGTGTGGGGTTTGCCTCTATGGTTGTGACCATTGGTGGACATCTCCCTGAGGCGGTGTGATTTGTCTTAGGTGCAGTCTAAACTGGAAATGCATCTGACCCTTCCACCCACATGGAATTTTAGACATCTCTAACTATAGTTGGGGTCCACATGGCAGGCATAATCATCCTTTATGCGTGGCGATTTAGATGAAGTTGCGGGCATTTAGCTCTTGCAATCTCTGACTGACAGTTACCATTTGCTGCAGTCTCTACAAGGCATTTTACTTCATTTTCCCATTCCAGATCTGGTCTTACCATTCACTGCAATTTTCTGATAGACAGGATCTCACCTCATTCACCTATTCCTGAGTGGTGTTAAGCCTCTTATGGCTACCAGTAGTTACTTTCTGGCTGACATCCCCTTTAAAAAAATATAAGAACATAGAAAGATGGACACAGGTAAGGAAGTCATGGATGTAAGGAAGCTGAAAATTCATTTTTAACTATCCTTTGTGGGACTATGTTGACTAAGCAAAGTTGTTGGAAAAATTTTGAGATAATAGTAATTCCTATAGCTAGGCTACATGTCTATAGGCAAGTTGAAATTCTGAATTCTGAAAAAAAAATATTGAGTTATTGTTATTTCCTTCTGCACTTTTAGATTGGTTCTTTGTGTGAACTGCTAGGATCAGCTGCCTTTCACTGGGCTCTCGGTCCTTGTCTACATAATGCAGAAAAAAAATTAGGTTCCCAGCCATTGTTTGAAGAGAGCAAATCTCACTGTGGTGAATTGTTTTGTGTCTAATTTAGTGGCCAAATTTCTAGAGGGATCTTTCTGTGTAGACATTCAAAGGAGAAAAGTGAGACGCCATTCCACACACCTCTTGGCCAAAGGGCTGTGTTGGGTGTTCGTAATTGTTGAAAAATCAGGCATGTAATTGATAGAATATTCTTCAGGAAGAAAAATGGGTTCCCAGCCATGGCTTGAAGAAAACAAATTCCTTCATGGCTGATTGTTTTGTGTCTAATTTGCTGCCCAAAATTCTAGAGAGGGATCGTTTTGTCTGCACCGTGGATGTCATGCTTCAGGAACATTTTTTGCCTGGCAAGGACTATTTGATCATGATATAGGAGGCAACACAGCAACATCATGGGCATTCTAGTTCAGACAATAGTGTGGCAAATGTTGTGGTTGATGCTAGCAGGGATTGTTCCTAAGCGAGAAAAATTTAACTGCTAAGGTTTCTGCTCTAGGAAAGAGCTTCAAGGCATGGAAAGAGCATTATGTGGCCTTGAAGATTTTACTAAATCTAGACACAGTCATCAAAAGGAATGGTGAGCATTCACTTATCAACAATCTTTCTAGGTATGTGATTTGGCAACTGCCCGAGCTGGACAGGACTAAGGAGGGTAGAGCACATCACACTGCAGTTGCTGCAGCACCCCAATCCATGGAAAAAGTCAATTTGGAAGAAATCCTCAAAGGGCCTTTCTTTCTAATTTAGGATACATGCATGGATGATAATTTTGCATGGAACAAATGGTGAGAGGCCTTCCTTGTTGAATTCAAGCACAAGAAGCTTCTATTATATTTTCACTCGGTTGCTCACTCCCGAGGCCAAAAACACAATGATAGAGGCAAAGGCAGAGGCAGAGGCAGGAGAGGGAGAAGAGGTAAAAAGTATGGAATTTAACACAATTCTAAAGATATGGAGAAGGTTCTGAATCAGAAAGTGATGGATCTCAAAGAAGAAATGGCAACTGGGCCAAACACAGGCTTGGAGTGGGAAGCCCCTGCCAACCTGGATGAAAACCCACAGGCCACTCGAGACTCACCTTGGCAGTGGTTCTCATTCTTTTGGCCATGTAGTAGGTTTTGTTGTAGTGTCTCTTTTTTTTCTTGGTCTGCTAGCTATTGTTGTTTCTTTTGTACTGTTAGCATTGAAGCTGAGCGACATGTCCAGATTTCTATAGCCCCTAGAAACAGCTACAAGTGATGGTCCCAATTATAATTCCTAACTTCTCAATCAAAAAAATTAAAAAACATATCACAATACACAATGCAATAATCATTTAAATTAAACATATCACAATACATAAAGCAATTATCACTTAAATTTTAAAGAATCCTAGCAGAAAAATTCAAGCAAATATTGATCAAAAGATATGTATAAACTTTAGTGCAGTTGGACAGCTCTATATCTAAACTAACATCAGTGAAAAACATACTGATACCATACTGCTTTCCAAAAAATATAAGGATGTTTGAGTAAACAACAAAGTAGTGTATTGTACAATAAAAATTCAAAATATTTTGAAAGTAATATTAAAAAAATCAAACAATTTCAGTTTGAATTTACCTGAATTCCTCAAGTTCAGAATCTCTTAGCAGCCAGAGTTGGCAATGCAAGAACACGCAAACAACCCTAGTGGACATCTCCAAATCTCAAGATAGTATGTAATTTGGCAAATTGTATAAATGATAATTAAATAAAAGATCCTTTATTAAAATGTTGTCCAATTACATACTTTTAAAAGAACATCAGACACAAGGGCCAACTCTTGCGAAGACATAATTTGACACTTCAAGCTCCAAACAAAGCTCAAGAGTGTCATGAATAATAAATAATAAATACTTAGTAGCAACTAATAACAGACCAAATAATCCCACAGTATAATGGCACAAGCCTCCAAGCCTAGATATAGCTCTAGAAGAGAGTTTGACTATTTCTAGTAAAGTTCCCCTCTACAAAAGCTTTACAATTGCATATCCTGCAGTTGGAAGTCTTGTAATATATTTTTAATTCAACGGCCAGTACATATCAGTGTATCATAGAAGCAACACCCATGACCACATCATATAGTGAGTGTTTGCACCTTCTCCACCTGAATGCCGTTGAAGTTCATCAATTGTCAGCTTCATAAACTACAAGCAACACCTCAGCAAATCACGCGAAATGTTTTTTCCAAGAATAGTAGAATGTGCTCAAGGAACACAATGCCTTCACAACTAGCGCCCAGTCTTTGCTCGCTTCATGCCAGAGTTGTTAAAAGGAGATACACTCCCACTCATGTGAGGACTATCCTCTCTTAAAGTACCATTCAACAAGGCCAATTCTCGTAGTTGTTGCTTTTTAAAATAATCTTGAGACTCATCCTGAAATACCAATCAGTGGACAGGTTGAGAAATATGTTCAAACAATAATTCCATAGTTTGCAACAAATATACTAATTCAAGAGCATGTTTTAGCCCCAAAAAAGGTATTATTATCAAGATAAAAAATAACATATAAAATAGATAAGCAATATCATTACCACAGGCTTCAACATTTCTTCTAAAATTTCAAGAGCTTGTTTCAGACGAGAATCAATAATGTTAGCAGGTAATTCAGCCTCAACCAAGACATGCAGAGGTTCATTCAAATGCTCATAACCTGGCTTATCCCTCAGTTTTTCTTCCTGCCAAACAAAGGGTCATCAGAAGTCATAGTGAAAAAACAAGTTCAGTAGATCAAATACAAAGGATATTGTAGACTGACAAAATTGGAGAAAGTTGCAGAAGACAGAAAAATCAAAAATGTAAGCAAAAACAATCCCTAAAATTCCAAGACAAGAACAAGCATCCTTATATTCTTTTAAAAGTGAGAATATTCTACAGTGTAATCACAAATAGTATAGCAATCCAATAAGTTATCAATCATCCACTTATAAAAATCTCTGTTTACCAAGTTGTCTTCTGATAACTGAGAACATGCATAGAAGATCATAGGACACACCTACAATAGATAAATGCGAAACCAGAAACAAGATACATGGCATAAAGTCCTGTTTGCAAAAATTAGATTTTTCACCCCCTTGTAGCATTTGAGAAATAAATAAACAACCGCATAGAACATTAGCTATATGAGAAGCTCATCCTCTTTCAAAAAATATTTGAAGTGCACACAAAAACATGAAATTTTCCATTTATCTTTACCTAACTCATACCACAAAAATATGAAATTTTCCATTTATCTTTACCTAACTCATACCACAAAAACATTAAATGTTCCATTTATCTTTACCTAACTCATACACATATAGTATCCCAAAGTTGATAACGAAACTAGCCATTAGCACCCTAACCTGAAATGCCCATCCATCTTTACCTAACTCATACACATATAGATCCCAAAGTTGTTAATGAATCTAGACATTAGCACCCTAACCTGAAATACCCATCCCTGAGGCTATTGACGCCAATGTAGCTTGTATACATTGACCGTAGGAAACTAATAAATATGTATTCAATTGAGTCAATTGGCTTTAAATTTGGTGAGCATAAAACTGTAAAAATATTATCAGCATAATTCAATTAAAGTTACTCTGAATATTGAAATATATAAGCTATAAAGTTGAGACAACTTGTGACTTCAAATTTGGTGAGCATAAAACTTTAAAAATATTATCAGTAAAATATTTAAAATTACTATGAAAATTGAAATTAGAAATTGAATTTTATACAGAAATAGGCAAAATTTGTTACAATAAAAAATTCTTATATTATTATTTATAAAGTTTTAATAGAAGTTACTGATATGCTATTTTTATATAACTAAAGTGTGATTGTTAGAAATTTGGAATATAAATGTGTTCATGGTCATATCGAGTTAGCCTTATACTAGATTAGATAGATACCCTTAACAAAAGGTGACCTTTTCTAATTATAATAAAAATACTTAATATTAAAAGAATAGTTATAAAGATAACAAAAATACTAAATAAGGGACCGACAATCTTCTAATTCTAACTAGCATAGATATCTTAAATACATCTGTACAAAAGATGCCTAGAGATACCAGCCCCAAGGCACCTATCTATTCTAAATAATAATTTCAATATAAGCACCTCAAGATTTATATCTCTCAGCAACATTCAGATAGATGATGTATTTAAGATTTCTATACTAATTTATAAATATATTATTTACTATATTTTTATTTCCTAAAGAACATAGCTATTTACTATTTTATTTACTGAATTACATCGTAATTTCAGTAGTTTTTTTTTAGTAACTATTTTTACTTTTTTATATTTTCCCTAGTTCTTTTCTTTTTCCTTTTTTCTTTTTTAACTTACTATTTTAGTTATAAAGTACATTAAATCTATTTACTTATACCATGTATCATAGTTCCATGGGGACGCGTCCCCCTCAAAAAAGCAGCCGTCTCGGAGACGGGGACGTTTTCGAGACGCGGGGACGTCAAGGAAACGTCCCCCCGCCATCTCCCCGTCCCTCCACCGTCCCCTAGACGTTTCCCTCACAAGGAGTCTTTTGCGCGTCTCCGAGTCTCCTCAGAGTCTTTTCCGCATCTCCAAGTTTCCCATGTACCCCTTAATAAAATAATGATTTTTTTTTTTTAAATCAAAAAACAAAACTTTATCATAAAATTTAGAGTTTAAAATTTTAATATTATTATTATATTTAAATATTTTTTTAACTTATTATAAATTAAAATATAATATATTATATTATTAAAATCTTATGACTTCTAAAGTCAAGTCTTAAATTTTAATTATCATTTTTAACTTTCCAGTTTCCCCTGAAATTCATTTCCGTGTGCGATTGTGTCTGGTGTGAGTGAGAGTCTGAGCCTGAGAAGGAGGTCGAAGAAATCAACCGAACCAGGAGAGCTAAGTTGTGTGCCAGGAGATTCAAGAACACCGAGTATTTGATTTAGGTTTTCGATTTTCCATTTTTAATATTTTTTTTTTTTTTTAAAATCGTTTTGCATTTTGCAATGCCTGACCCGACACACGAGCTAGGGCATTGGAGTCTTGGACTGCGATGAACTGTTGACGGGATACCTCAAAGGGATGCCAGTTCATGGAATGCGTCGCATTCCATGAACTGACATCCCTTTGAGGCATCCTGTCAACAATTCACCTCTTGGCTCTTTGAAGCATTCGTTCCACACTCGGACACTCCACAATCTACGTTCCATTTTTTTTTTTTTAAATCAATTTTTTTATCAAACAATTCACTTGCCTGTGCTTCCACATTTTCATGCATTTTCATGCACAGAATGCATGAAAATGTGGAAGCACAGGCAAGTGAACTGTTTGATTAAAAAAATTGAAAAAAATTATATTTTTTTTACAATGCATGAAAATGTGGAAGCACAGGCAAGTGAACTATGCATAGAATGCATGAAAGCACATTTTCATGCATTCTCTGCATACTTCACTTGCTTGTGCTTCCACATTTTCATGCATTATAATTTTTTTAAAAAAAATTTCAAAATTTTGTATCAAACACTAACAGTTCACTTGCCTGTGCTTCCACATTTTCATGCATTTTGTCAAACAGTTCACATGCCTTGCCTTTGCTTCCACATTTTGCAAAGCACAATTGATGCATTTTGTCAAACAGTTCACATGCCTTGCCTATGCTTCCACATTTTGCATATCTTGCAATATTGCAATCCACGAGACCACATTTCTTTCCACTTTCAAGTTTCTAAGTTTCGATTTATAAGTTTGATTTTTTTTTACATCGTAGGTCTGCTTATTTTTTAAATTTTTAACATTGTTTTTGCAGCATCATCATCATAATGAGTTCACATAACAAAAGTGATGATGGACCAAGAATTCAAAGTGAAAATGATTCATCAAATGATCTTGACTTTCAAATAGGTGATGAGGTTGTGGGTGAAGTTGAACCACAAGTTCCACAACATGGCTCAGCCTCAAATACTCAAACTACCACAAGTTCCATTGGCACTAAAGATAATAGCTGCCCTTCAGAAATCCTTCAAGAATGGCCAAGGGCATCTTTGATCCAAAAACACTTTTAAAACAATTTGCATCCAAGGTAGCAACAAAACCTGGGACAACTGGGGGCACTAGATTATGGAAGTGTCACATGTGTGAGCTTACATGGTTTGGCAGCATTACAAGAACTAATGCACACTTTCTTCTTATTCGAGGCAAAGGTGTAGATATATGCAAAGTTGTGGCAGGTAACTTGAAGTACAGGGCTGAAATTTTAAAATTATGGGGTTGTAATGAGGATGAAGTGCCTGCATCTACTACATTGCCACATAAGAGTTTGGGTGATCAGATTTCAACAATGTCTACTTCTACTTTGCAGAGTCAAAGGCCACCAAATCCGTTCAGTTCAAGTGCAGCAGAGCCTAGGGGGAAACGTAAGATGAGATCTTGACAACCTTTAGCAGATCTATTCAATGTGCAAGCAAAGGATGAGGCAGATGATGCCATTGGCAAATTATTCTTTCCCAATGGCATTCCATTCCACGTGGCTCGCTCTCCTTATTATAAGGAAGTTGTGTCAAAGATAATAAGGGCAGGACAATCATATGTGCCACCAGGGGAGAATAAATTGAGGACAACAATCTTGGATCAAAATTATTCCAAGATTAATATTTTGATGGAGAAGATGAAGAGAACCTAGGTCAAGTGGATGCAACATAGTCATGGATGGGTGGACGGACATTAGGCATCGTCCACTCATCAATATCATCGTCACATCTGTAGCGGGCCCTTATTTCCTTAAGGCTATTGATTGTTCAGGACATAGCAAGGATGCTCATTATCAGTTTCAGATCCTCAAGGATGCTATAGAGGAGGTTGAACCACAAAATGTGGTGCAGGTAGTAACAGATGTGGCCCATGTGTGCAAAGCTACAAGGAGGTTGATTGAGGCAGCCTATAGGCATATTTTTTGGACTCCTTGTTGTGTGCATGCTATGAATAATGCACTTAAGGACATGGGTAAAATCAGCTGGATCAAATCTATTATCAGTGATGCTAGAGATGTGCAGATGTTTATCTGCAACCATCATCATTCACATGCACTTTTCGGGTCCTTCTCCAAGAAGGAATTTTTGAAGCCTGTAGAGACTCAGTATGCATCATACTTTATTCTCTTGGAGAGGATTCTTGAGTTGCAAGAGCCTTTGCAACTAATGGTAATGACAGCAAAATGGAACAGATGGCCTAAGTCAAAGACACAACAGGGATTGAGGGTTAAGGAGGTGGTGAAGAATGATGTCTTTTGGGTTGATGCCAAATATATTGTCTCCATCATTGAGCCAGTCTTCAAAGTTATTAGATTTGGGGATTCTAATGCACCTTCCCTTGGAGAGGTATACAAATGCATTGATTCCATGCTTGATCAAATGAAGGCTAAAGTGCGAGAGAAGGACCCCACAATGCAATTCTACACTAAGCATATTTATCCAATCATTCAGCATAGATGGGAGAAACTCAACACTCCCTTACACATGACTACCTACGCATTGAACCCAAAGTGGTATGTGCCACGTCTTGGTAGAGTGACACCTATAGAGGATGTTGCGGTGAAGGAAGGGTTCATGAAGGCCATTGACAAAATGTATGATCCTATAGAGGCCAGCTTGCTTCGTACTAAGTGGACAAAATTTGCTACTCTTTGGGATATTCAGAGGCAGCCAAATTAGATTTGGAGACTATGTCACAAGAGGACCCCAAGTTGTGGTGGACTATGCATGGGCCTAGATCTTTGATTACTACTCTAGCCATTCGTTTGCTGTCCCAGGTTTCTAGTTCTGCTTCTGAGAGGAACTGGTCCACTTATAACTTCATCCACTTTGTTAAGAGGAACAGGCTCACTTCTAGGAGGGCAGAGAAGCTTGTGGTTGTCCATAGTGCCTTACGTCTCATTGATCGCAGCACAACTACATACAAGGAGAGTCTAGCAGCTAGATGGGATGTAGAGCCAGAAGAGCCAGCACAGATAGATGAGGATGCTACACAGACAGGGCTGGTTGGTATTGGTTTAGATGAGCTTGAGCATTTGGGGTCCTCGTCCGACGGTTCCAGTGATAAGGAGATTGGCATGGAGCTTGGAGTTGGAAATGATTAGATCATTAGAGGCATTAGGCCATTAGCTATTTAGTATTTACTATTTTGTTTTTGAAGTTTGAAGTTTGAACACTGTTGTGTTGATAACTTGATACTTGATTGTAATTATGAATCATGACTATGAAATTTTGAAATTCAAATTATGAATATGAAACAGCTAGTTCTCGTTCCAATCACAGTGTCTATTAAGTTACAAGTATATTTTCATTTTGATTTTCATTGTTTCAATGTTCACTACTTCAATGAAATCATTGCAATGTGTTTAACTTTAAAGTTTAAACTCTAAAATTTACTTATTCAGTTATTCCTTAGGCTTTTACAGTTATACATCTTTTTATAACTAATTTTTCAAGTACAATATGTATTTCAGCGCACCGCCCCTCCCGCCGCCGCCGCCGCCGCCCCCAAACTTAGGCCCCCCGCCCCCGAAACCCGTCCCCTACCGTCCCCCCATCCCCATCCCCGAAACTCGGTGGAACTATGCCATGTACTAAAATGTATTTATGATATCTAGAGTTTTACTTACTATTTTATTTACTGCATATTTAATCATATAGTTATTTGAGAAGTACTATCTACTATTTTATCTACTAAAATGCATGGCTATTTATTATTTTATTTACTAAAGCACGTAAATTATTTTATTAAAATTATTATTTTATTCACTATAGTTAAATGAAAATAACAATGCACACAATACAGTAAGTTTATAGAGTTATCAAGCTTATATGTATATATATATATATGTGTGTGTCTGTGTATATAGTTTCATATTATCAATGTTAGTATTGTCAGTCATACGTTTTATTTATTTTGTATTTTTATCACTTTTGGTATGTCAGCTGTTTAAAAGATTTTGTTAACACACTGAATGCATTACACTCCACCCTTTGCTGCCACTGTAGGTTACACCTCTTGGCATAAAAATTCGATCTTATCGTCTTGCATTTATGCAATGATGTGGGCAATCCAAAAGACCATGTCTTTGATCTTACAATTATCATCTTGAAGGAGACCTAAAAAATTGGAACCAGAAAACTTCAGAGTTGTATCCAGAATCCCAGATACATGTTATTATTATGCCTACCTGTGAAAATCTTATATCCTGGATTTGATTATAATCAGTAGACTAGAATGTAGAGGAATCCAGTTGCCACCAACCTATAGACATTATTAATAAACTTTCAATCACAAGAATTTAACTTAGAGAAAGTCAGTCACCACCAACCTTAAGAGAAAGCTCCTCACTGTCTATATCTAATATGTTTGCAATCAACTTGATATATTATCAGGGCCTAGAATGTAAGCATATAGGAAGAGGCGTATGCACAGATTATGGCCAGGTTTGTAGACTAAAAACCATAGTTTCATGCAAACGGATACAGATACTGTAAATTCTAAGAGTCCTTGATACAAAGACAGTTTGATCTGGCATTTATAAAAATATACATGTATTCAATTATTTATACATCTAAGGGTATAGAACATAACTTCAAAAACATTTATTTATATATTTATACTTTGGTTACTATATTTTAGTTTATAATATTTATTTTGTTATATTATGTTTGTGTCTATAGTGATTTGTGTGTGTGTGTGTGTCTGACACAATTGTAAACTGGATCAGCACCTGACAGTGCGGTGCCCTATCCAAAAGTATTGGATACAACCCATATCTGGATACGTCTGAATATGGTATCCATTCAGTATCCAGAAGTATTGTATCCACATTTCATATCCTATACATGGATACATGTACCCAGACAGGGGAGGGAAAGTATCTGATAACTTCACTAAAAATAAAACTGGAGAGATAATGTCCATGCAATCTATGATGAAGATGTTAAGCAATAAGTATGATCAGTATTGAAAAAAATAGTTTGCAGCCAGAAAGACATAGTTTAAAGATTTGAGTAAGCAGAAAATTTCAACAGCTTGAAAGAAAACAGGTAGGTTACATTTTCCATTGTCTTATTGACTTCAGCAAATTTTCCATAATTTTCTCTTTAGAGTCCAATAATAATTAGTTAACCAGGTAGCTAAAAAAATCCTATAAATGAAACACCTCAAGTTGTCATCCAACAGTAACTTTAGCAAACAATATAGCCAGATTTTATGGTTATATGAAAGAAATGAAGTTCAATAAGTGAAGTTCATATTTGTCAACATAAACATTTTCAAACCAACTAAAATCATTTCTTCCACTGTCTCCCTGCGAATAATATTTTCCACTATAACTCTGTTCTACTCTCCATACTTACAGGCAGATGCTGCAAATGGTTATTAAATGGTCAGGAATATATGTTCATGTTACCTCACATTTTCTCCTGATATAGCCTTAAACATGCCACCATTGACCCTAATTGCTCAATAATTGTTAGAAAAATTACACATAGCATTTCATTAAATGTTCTTGTACTTGTTTGCCATTGGAAACCCACAGAATATTTAGATTATGTGCATGACCACACAGGAAATATTGACGCATACATCTTAAGAACCACACCATTATTGTAGCTTAAGTAAAGTTGTTTCATCAATCCATATCATCTTTAAAAAAAGGCATAAATAGAAACCATGGTTGGCCTTGATATTTGAACTGTAGGACAAAGTGAAATAATCTGATTGTCCTCAAACAAAGTTAAAATAAACAACAAAGAAATGAAATGCCGGACAAGCAAAAAAGCAATCATATGAATCAGCCTTTTGAAGCTGAAAAACACATAAATCTCCAGTTTAAATTGCTTTTAAATATGGAACTTCAAATCTACCATTCTCCACTTCAATATTTACTTTCATGTTAGATCCCTCTTCTGGAAAATAACATCTTTAATACCTTTTATGTGGTTCTTTTACAATTGCCAACATGCTATGTTTTCAAACATTATGCTGGCTAATCAATGGTAGCTACGGACAATGCAATATGATCAATCCAAAAAACAAATAGCCTTACACAAGGTAGTAGATATTTCACAAGAAAGGATCAAGGAGAGGACTTGCAATAGAGTTTGGGATATAAAGTCATAACAGATGTGTTCACTCATTTTAGACAAAACTTGTCTTTTCTTGTCAACTTTAGAAACTTAAAAAAATGGCCTTGTAAAGAGTTCCAAGCAAACTAGTGGTACATGGCTTAAACTCCATTGCACTTCACTCCAACTGTTATCTTTAAGTTTTAGTTAGGGAGAGGACTTCTGCTAAATGAAGTTCTTTGTTCAAAAGTTACAAGTGCAACTAATACTTTCTGTAAAAATGCTTGTGTATATAAGAATCATCGATACATATCATTCAAGCTTAAAACAAATATACAAAGCAGAAGGAAACAACATACTCTAAATGGTTAATCTATTATGTTATTTCCAATAGATAAAATGAAATCACCAAATCAACAAGTACACATGTACTATAACATGTTACCTTTGCAGAATCTTTGACCGAGCCTCTTCCTCTAATAAAGACCCGACAATCAGTTGTGCCTTCAATTCGTTTCAATGAGTTTCCTCTGGGTCCTAGGAGTCGACCAACAAAATTGAACTGAAACCATTGATAGGCACAAGAAAAGTTAGGAAAAATGACAAAAAAGCCAATTAGCATGCATACCGGTACAACTATTAGATAGAATTATATGTCACTTCACATACATGAGGGAATTTGTCTACAGGAACATCTAGCCGAAGAACTTTCTTCACAACAGGGGTGATAGAACCTGTGGGTGCACCATGCCAGCCCATTGATGCCGCCTGTGACATGCTCATTCTCTGCAATACATTCACAGAACTATGAATTTTAACTTGTTGGACTAGGAGCAATCTAATGCTTGCATTTTCCAAACAAGGAGTACACATTTCTAAAGTCACCAGTCATGTGTTTCCAAAAATGTACATGAAACAAAAATATTAATTTGACATATAAAAGTATTCAAATTTTTGACAAGCCCAATCACCAATAAAAATATGCATTTCAAACAGGCAATCAACTGTCTGCATTGAATTCTGTATGACCTCTGCAAGGCCCGGTATAGGAGTGCCCATAAATACAAATGCTCTATATAGAATCTTATTTCATGGCCTGCACTGATCGCAAGCTTTCTAGAAAAAAAAATCATATTCCAGGCAAATGTCAATTCACTGTTAGTGGTTACGTGCCACAAGAATTTGTAATTGGCACATGCACTTGTTAGTGCATGACTAAATTTATAACAGGATCCCTGAAAAAATAGTATATAGCTAGAGTTAAGAACTTTAATATTCTTGAGAATCGCCATAGGGAGCAGCCAGTCATAGTTCTACTTCTGCCCATTGGCACAGCACATCACAAGAGAAAAAGCATCCCATATGTATAGATAAAATCAACATTTTTCTATAGAAAATGTTTTCTCATTTTCTCATGATTCGTGCACAGTATTTTCTACCAAATAATTGTATCACACTGATCAACCAAATCTGGATTAAGAATGTAAAACAATTTGAAAGTCACCTATCACAATATAACAGCTAAATCACTGCATACCTACTTCATTGAGTCAAAAGTCAAAACACATACCTAACAACTACTGACTCTCTCATGCAAGAAGATATCGAGCATCCAAAGGTGAGACCACTGATTGACAAATGATGCTATCCTCTAGTTATAAGTCCATGAGGATGAGCAAGCAGAAAGTTGGAGAGAAGAAGCCCAAAAACCTAGGCTCCATCCAAGGATACTAAGTTAAACCATCTAATAAAAGCCAATCACCCTTCCCCAAACTAAATCCTTTCCCCCCAGCACTCCTGCAGAAGAATCATATGGTTTCACCACATCAGCTACCACCTGGTCCTTGACAGACTCATGTTCTAATCAGGGCCTATAGTATTAAGTACCAGCCTGCCTTAGAGAACAACCTCTGACCAGTCTAATCAAAACTAATCATTTCAGGTTTGCGTCCCTGCAGATGCTTGGAAATCTACCCCTATCTCTCACCTCTCATAAATTCAATGTCAGATATGATTAGACAGGAGAAGCCTGACATCATCTTTCTTGTCAACAAGGGAAGCAGGATTCCTTTGCTCTTCACATCAAGAATGAATTGTAGAGCTGTCATTGGGGTTTGCAGATTGACTGATGGATGCTCTGTTACAGACAAGAGATGAACCTGGACAACCATTGCCCTATGTGCTATATATGATCCAAATGAAGATAAATGTGGGAGTGGTCTATGGAACTTGGTGAATGAAAGATGGATGTGTTAGGGTACAATTAGAATAGAATCGACCAAAAAGCTAAGAGTTGCTTTCAACCAAGTCCTTTACCAGCTGAAAGATTTGAACTTGGGTATTTAGAGAAATGGGTTTGGTATGCCAGAAGAGATGAAGGAGCCTACGCTCTTCGGGGTTGATTTGCAAAGGTTTAATAGCAAGTAGAAAGAGGGAAGAAGATGGAAAAGGCTGGACAAGTTCCACATAATCTCCAAACTTGGGGTTGGTTGAATGGTGGCAATCTTCTAGTTCAGACTATACTATATGTCCCATCAAACCATTTCCCTATTTGTAATTCTCTCTAATCTCGGAAAGAAGGTGACAGTGATCAAAAATTATTATTCAAGCTTTCACATTTCTAATCTTCTTAAGTGTTGTGTTTGCCTTGGAACTCTCAAGGGTGCTTGGGAGCTAGAACCTTGGAAAAGCACAGATATACGATGGATCTTTAGATGTGAAGCAGCTGCTTGCATATTCATTAAATTTCTGAAGGGCTATGGTAAAACTGTGGAAAGTAAAAGAAATAGTTAAGGTAATCACATCAAAAAGTGGCTTGAAAACACAAAACATATATTACAGAGGAATCAAGCTGATGAGGAGATGCAAGTTCAATTTGCTCTTGCTGAAAGAGAGCTAAAACCTTTAGAGGTATATACAGGTCAAAGAGTAAAATTTGGGTCAGATCACATTGGATAAAGGATGGGAATGAGGGAATAAAATCACTTTCCAATGCCCTTTGTATAAATATTATAATATAGAACAGATACGAGAGAGAGAGAGAGAAAGTGTTCTGTTGTGTGTGTGTGTGGGTGTGTGTGAGTGTGTGTGAGAGAGAGAGAGAGTTATATAGCCTTACCAGCTACTGACCAATCTATAATCTCCTCATACATGACTATTAAAAAAACATGTGCTTTACAAGAAACTATTATTATTGTATGCAAAAAACATGTGCTTGCATTGACGAGCTTCAAAGAGCACTCTTTACCAAGAAAGATAATAGAGACTAAGGAAGTCTAATAAAACAATGAGCAAGATGCAAGAAATACCTTCTCTACACAGAAAGATAGATGACTTTCTAAACTAGGAATACTGTAAATTTGAATGTAAGTTGAGATTCTAAACAAAAAAGAAACACAACAGGACTTTTTAACTTTCTAAAACTATAAATGCATGTGATTAGAAATACCACATTTGATTTTTGAATTACTAAATATAGAAATATTACATCTGGCTTTAGAATTCTAAATATAGATACAATATATGTGCCTTTTGAGTTTCTAAAAGTAGAAATACTACATGTGGCTATTTCTCATCATTTCCATTCTGCTTAGTAAATGTTGTTCCCAGCTTTGACATTAGATGAGGAAACTTCTCCCCAAAAGTTGACTTGGAGAGCCACTTAGTATGGATGGCAAAGTGCCTTCACAGGCAAACAATTAAAAAGTGATTTACTACTCCTTGCCAATGGTGCAAGTTCAAACATCAACAAAAGTACCAGCAACTAATATTTATTGAAAGTATGGGATTTTGAAAACTTAAAATTTGTGTATAACTTATCATCTAAAGTTTAATCTTTTTTCCATGTGATGTGATGCTCAGGTTGAGCCTAGTTATCACTTGGATAGGTAAACATGTCTTGACATTATTGATTTTGCACCATTGGAGTCCCAAACCCTCTTGTGCTGCTAGGGAAAACCTTCTTATCAACCACAAAAAATGAGTTTTAGATTCCATTGAAAATTCTTAGAGAAAATGGCTTTCTACAGTGAGACGTATAGTTTCTTGTCATTGGTAAAAGTCCAAAAATCAAACAGTCACCAGCAACCAACAGTTGTTGAAAGTCTGGGATTTCGACACACTAGAAATTTGTCTATAACTTATCATCTAAACTTTTCAACACATCTTGGGATGCTTAAGTTTGGGCCTAGTTACCACTTGAATGCAAAAACATGTCTTGACATTATTGATCTTGCATCATGTGAGCGGCATATCCCTATATGCTACTACGGAAATGAAACCTTCTTATCAACCAGTGGAAATGAGTTTTATCTTTGGTTGGAAGTTCTTAGAAAAACAAGTTCTTATTTTAAGGCCCATTTCCCAGATTACGATATAGCAGCTTTTCAGTTCACCTTCCTTGGTTACCTCATTCCAAGCTATTGTACATAATCCCTACCCCACATTGCATAATTGTGAATAATTTGAGGCTACTGAATCAGAACTCTCCACACACACATTGAACGTTATTGAGCTGTGATACGTTGAGGTACAAGAGCAAACTTGGTTGTCCCCTTCCAATGAGATAGGGTGGGATAGGGCTCAATGATGGTTTCTGTAGTCACTTTTCCATGGTCCCCATGTATAAGCAGACAGTTTCAGGCTTGCAGCACACTACCTGATGTACACTGTTCTGACTATTCAACAGTGGGGTGTGACTGCCATGAGTTGTTTCATATCAGCACACTTGTCTGTCAGAATCTTTTTCAAAGAATCCAGTAACTCAGTTGTGCATTTTATAAACTATACAAACTACGTGTGTATGTGTGTGCGCGTGTGTATATGGTTGTGATTAACAAAACAAAAGGCTTAGCTTTGTTTATGATCTTTCTTATCAAATTTGTATGGAAAATGAATTTTGGCCAATTTGGGCTGCCCCTTTGTTTGATTGTTTCTGCTGTCACCATTCTGTATGAGCACTGACAACATTTTGTACAAACTCTGATATCAGGCAATAACCTATTTGGTCTTCTTGGTAAAACTATCTAGCCACAAAATTGTTTACCATCTAGCCACAAAATTGCACCAAACTTCAACATCGAAACTCTGCATTCATGTGCCTTTTATCATGACTATTTTTTAGTGAGCTATGTACTAGTGGGTGTCAAAAATAAACACTAGAGTCGTCTGAGAGCATTTTCAGTGATGCATTGAATCTTGCATTTTTTAAGCCATCCAGGAACTTATAATGGCTCGTCCTATTGTAGCCATTCTAGCCTGAGTGTTTTTGGCAAACTTTCTCTTCATGCAACTAGTTTCCTTTGTTTTACTTTCTACGGCCTACAATTCACTGTTTTTCACTTTGGCATCACTTTTTGCAAGTGTGATCAGCTTTTGGTGATTTTACTCTTTTGAGGTCATATTTGTGTTGGTCCATCATGGCTTCTATACAAGAACTACTAACTTTAAGGGATGTAAATGCCTCTTTGCAACAAGCCAATGGTAATCTCTATAGAAAGAGTTTCAAGTCATCCTTACATTCAAGATCAAGTATACCCACTTTATGTGAATTGGAGGGCGTGAGTGTTGCAGGTCATCCTTATAGTGTGATTCATAGCTATACTCTGCTTTAACTCTAAGAGGATGAATGATCAAGTTCTAGTCATAAGTCACCAATTTCTTCATGGGCTACTCAGGAATATACGCAGAGATAAAACACTGTTCTTCTTCATGGGATACTCAGAAATATAGACTGAGTTAAGACACCATTCCTCTCTTTCTCTTCTACGTTCTAAAGACTGTTAATAGTTAATACTCTCTCTCACTTGCATTGCTCTCTTTGTTGTGTGTGAAAATGTTGTGCAAAACTGTTTCCAGGTATTGAGAATGCAGTTAATGATGATTCTAATCCTTGCCAATTCCATTACGCATGGGAATATTGAGGTCTTAGAAGGTTTCTATGAACAAAATGGATGCTTCCCTGACATGCATAGAACTTTGCAACAGTGAAGTCACACCCATACACTTTTAAGATGTAGCATTCATGGGCTGTCTTGGAATTCATTCAAGTGATTTCAATGTATAAAAACTGTGCTTTGAAAATCATTGGGATTTGACTCACAAATCATGAATGTGGTTAATCATTGAATTCAAATGATCATGCTGCTCAATATTTTTGAGTTGAAAGAAAATCAATTCTATTCAGAAATTTGTCTCTTGGGTTAGTTGTCAAAATCTTTTACCTATAATTTTATAAATGATTGGATTAGCAGACTGCCCATACATTTGCCACAGTTCAAAGAATCTCACACTGTGATTTGCATTTGATTGGTGGAAAGTAGTCCTTAAGTAATTCAAGGCACAAAATCATTGTGGAAAGTAGTTCTTGTGCAATGCAATGCAGCCATTTGGTTATCCCAGATCACCCTCCTGCAACTGTGTGTTTACATAGGTGCTTTGAAATCCTTGTAACATTTTTCATTTCTGTTAGACTTGTTTTACACAATGGACTTGTCTTTCCAGTTGTGTATTTTACAACAAAGGCAAGATACAGGGCACAAGAGAATGCATTTCAGTTCTCTTGTCATAAATGTAGGAAAAACAAAGTCAAATTCAAGATTTTTTTGGGGTGAACATATCAGAAAAGAAAATTTTAAAAATAAGTTGGAAGTGAATTCCTGTGATCCTATGGCTTTATGATTTATCCATTTTTTAGGTATATTAAGAACACTTTCAAACCAAAAAAGAAAAGAAAAGGACAATTCAGGTTCACTATCTTCCAAGAAAAAGACTTATTTCTTTTCCATACCTCTGTTTGAAGGCCAGCCCAACCACCCAAGTCCATCGCTCCACCATTCGAAAGAGGGCCTGCTGATGTCATGGGGCTCCCTTGCTCCAGTCTATCATGGTCTCCATATCCCTGGTTGGTGACCAGGGTAGAGAGTCGTACAATCTCTATTGCAAGCAAAAATAGTAGTGTGTAAGAAAGACTGCTCTTCTTCTAGTGATATAAAAACCAAACTCAAAAAAAGAGAATTGAATTTTTAAAAAGGTAAATATAACAATAACCTTGTAGTTTCACAATATCAGAAACATCATTGTGAACTGAATACTAAGTTAGAAAAATTCAAACCCTAACCTAATTTTATTGCCACTCGATCATACACACATATTGTGAAATACTCCATCTTAGTCAAATGTCTCTCTCTGTGCTTATGTATATGATAATTAACTAACATCTATATGAAATATCAATTTGCATCTATAAAATTGTCTTCTTGCAAATCACACCTATTTTACTTTTTCGTAACAGTTGACCACATTTTGTCTCTTCTGCTAAAATAATTTATCTCAACTGTATCATCAACTTTATATCTCAAGCTTGTAAGTAAAAATCAGTTATTCTTTTCTTTCTCATTAAATTCCATTTTCTCGGAGGGCAAAAAATTGTGTCATATTGCATCACACTTCTTGAATTTTTGTCTGTTATTACATTATTTCTTCCTAAAACTAGGAGTGTGTCCCCAGGATAGAAAAATTCCTCCGTACCATGAAGACCCCTTTGAATCACCTACACACGTATAAGTATTCTTGGATATCATAACCATAATTTTATTTCTGAAAAGTCCCCCTGTATGTATGCTACCATCCATTCTATGATCAACAATGATTTCATTTACACTAACTACTCAAATTTACTTTAACATCAATTAGTTGCTTTGTCATATTGTTCTGCTACATTAAGATTTATAACATATAAATTATTCTCCTCTATTATTTTGTGATGCAAAATAATGTGGGAAAATGTTGAAGAGAAATGCTGAATTTTCTTAGCAAATGTAACATCTTATGAAGGAAAGATGTTGAAGAGGAATTGCTGAGTTTTCTTGGCAAATGTAACATCTTTGAGCTCTAATATATTTGATTACTTTTCAAAGCTTTGGCAGTAAGTATATTGTGCAAAATGGCTTTTAAATTTTTATAGATAGAATGCCATTATTGCATGTTAATAACAGTCCTTAAGTATCTTGGAAGGATGCTGTCCCCATACCAGTGAATGAGTTCTAATCATGCTAATCAACTATGACATATATGGATGGCCCTTATAGCCTATTCCTTTGATAAGCACTTCCATCAAAGAATACAAACATTAATAAATTGTTTAAAACTTCAAGAGAAACTTGAGAGATATAATACACATTCAACATGGACACACATCTTAGTTAGTGTCAAAGAAATTATCGAAAATTGCTTGTTGCTTAGCATTGCACCATCCACAGTTCATATGTCAAACTGCCATATACGAAGGCATTAGGCACCACATATGCTAAAGTATTTTGGTCACAATAAAAAAGCAAAATGCAAGAAATTTGTAGTACCAAAGTGACTATATTCCATCTCCTTGATTAGGCATAGTGTGCAGATCATGTGTTTAGCAGTAATTGGTTGATATAAAACCTAGTCTCTACCATTGATAACACCTTCCATTTCAATTTTATGTGTCAAATAATTCTGCCACCTGTAGGATTTATGGCAGAACATCTTTTTTTCAAAGTTACAAAACTGGAACAGCATACTGGTATTTGGGTACAATATCAGCACGACAGATTTTTTTTTTTTTGTGGGGGGGGTTGGTACATTGTGGGTACATCCATACTAAAAACATATAAAAATCATAAATATATCTATATGTATTTGAAGCCTAAAAACTAAATTAAGTTTATAATACCACATATCATGCATATGCTAAACAGAACAATTACACATTTCAATTTTTGAAATACAATAAACTAATTTGATATCAATTTGTCAAACTTGAATGTCATGGATAAATTATCATTGTTCGATATTAAAATAGTACAATTAGTAATCAGCATCATATGAGTCATTATTAAGACCAGCATTACCATTATCATTAACGTTAGATGATGCAAGTAGATTAGGAGAACCATAGTTGCAAACTTGCCGAGTCCTCGCAAGCCAAATTGCCAGGCAAGTTACTCGCCAATGAGATTTTGTAAAAGTCATGATGATTTTTCCTTGTACAACTCAAGAGTCAACGGAAAAATCGCTATTTGTGTTAATAACTCGTCCAAATCCATATAAAAACCTTTTTCTTGCCTGCAGTTAGTTTTAAAAAATGTGATTTTCACTTCATTTTCATGCACGATTGGCAACTTAGGGCATGCAGCAACACGGTGACTTGCAATGAAGGTTCGTGTGGTTTCAAAGGCCTTAATTTGGGCGCCACCCCTCAACCCTGCACTACCCTTGAACCCTACGAGGGCCATTGTCCCTCGACCTTGTTGGGGGCATTGCCACCAAACCCCCACAGGGGGCGCTACCCCCTTGACCCCGCTAGGGGCATTACCCCCAAATGCTCATGAGGGGCGCTGCCCCTCAAACCCATTGGGATCTCCACTCCCAAATCCCTATTAGTTATTGGGATCTCTTGTCAAATAAGAAACTTGATTACAATGAGGGGGTGACAAGGAATTGGGATATAACTCTTGAGTGTGCTGACTTAGACATTATTATCACACAACTTGCCAAAAATCTCTTTAGATGAGGCAACTTCTACATGTGACATGGCTAGTGGAAGTGGCATTATAACTCATTTAGAGGTTGAACTTGTTTTTTGGTCTATGACATGTATTAAACTCTAATTTTGATTTATATATGATGGAAATCAGTAATATACTCTACAAATTTAATAATAAATGCATCTTTTTAGAATATTTTTAAAATTTATGTATTTTAAAATGTTTGATAAAATTGTCAAGTTTTTGTTGAGTCCTAAGCTTTTAAAAAAATTGGGTCTGTCAAGTTATTGCCGAGTCCAATTTTTTCAACTAAGGAGAACCACATGGAACCCCACCACCACTCAGACTAAAAGTATGCTAGCTACTCAACTTCTCAAAAGCTTAAGATTGTGCAATAGAAGAAAGATCCAAGTCAGTTCATTTTGAGTCTATATCCCACAACTTCGCTACCCTTTGCTTGTACTCATCACCTTTATAAATAAGAAGGCACAAGTTGGAATGCATGTAAACTAGCTCCTCTACTTGTTGCCAATCAGTTGCACTTCACGAAGTGGATGAAGGAGTATGTACTCCAATTCTATTCAGATGAAGAAGAATTAGCAACCTATTGAAACAAAGTGTGCTCTGGTTAGAGTTGTTAAAATAATAAATAGTAAATCAAACTTCAAATTTGAAATAGTAATTTTTAAAATGAAAAAAAAAAATTATTGCAACAATTTGGATGTGTGACAATTTATGGCCATTGAGCTACCACAAAGAATAAGCATCCTTCCTATACTTGTCACAGAGAATGGAAACACTTTGAACTTTGGAGGCTGAAAAATCAGCAAAGTCACTTGCAATTGCATCCTCCATATCAAAATCAAGGAAGAGTTTAGTAAGTGCTTTCCTAAACCCCTCACTGATTCTAAATTGTAGTATGGTGGCAAGCTTCTCAAAAAAGAAGGATCTCTTTACTATAATATTTAGTGAGTTGACAAAGGCACAACGATGGGGCAGAGTGGTTATTTTGTTCCACCACTCAACACAAATTGACTTTACATCTTTGAAGAAAGTTTCTTCAAGATCTTGTTCTTTTCATTTATGATGGACTTCATCTTCTCAATCTTAGGTCAATGCCATCATAAACCTCCCCCAAACATGAAGATCATACTCATGATGGGCTCAATGAAACTAAGAAGATATTCCACACAATCCCACCAAGTGTCATCTAAGATCATTTGCTTTACATTTGTTGCCCTCTCACTATTGGATTGCCTCCATATAGACCAAGATTGGTTGATGACCATGTCAAAAAGCGCTTCTCACACCTTCACGAGTCATCGCAAGACAATTGTATTGGATGCAAATCTGATGCCAACAATCTATTTCAAAATAAAAAATTAAAAAGTTAAGAACAATGAAGAATGCATACTAAAAATAAATTACTAAAGTGAAACATAAAAGTTTAAAATTGCATTGTTTCAATTACCTTCAGCAACTTTAATTGCAAGAATGATCTAAAAATGGCCTACGGCATATGTCAATTTGTGATGAACATTTGGATTTCCTCAACCTCAACATATACTTGTTTGATCCAAACTATTTTTTGACCAAACTTTTGTCACGTATGGTTGAGCAAGTGGACAACACAAGGTATCCAAAATATATGTGAGAACTGTGTCTCAATCAACATACCAACAGCTCTATAATTCTTTGCATTGTCCATTATGACTTGGACAACATTTTGAGGACCTGCTTCCTAAATGCATTGTATAAGGATGTTAGCAATAGATTGTAAATCCTTCAACTACCCCTCACAATCCATAGCTTTCAAAAACAATGCCCCCCTTTAGGCCATATTGGAATCAGATTGATTAATAGCCCATTTCTTGCATATGTCCATCCATTGGAAATGACAAACACACTTGTTTCTTTCCATGAAGCCTTCATGGGAGCCAATGAACTTTCTATATTTTGAACTCCCTTGACAATAAGGTGTTGTGCACCTTCTCAAAACCTTCGGCCCATGTACCCTTTTGGAGTTTCATTTACTTTTCTTATCATATCTTGTCACTATGGTGATTGAACAACACTACAAGACAAATCATTTGCATAGAGGCATCTCGTAACAATTTGATCAACAATCTCTCTCACATCATTTTTAAATGCCCTCTATAATGGTCCCTTTGCTCTCTTCACGTCAGTGGGCTCTTCTTCTTTCCTCACCAAGAAGGGTGGTTATACACTACAACATCTGAGTGGCCTTTGTAATCCCTTCCTCTGCTCAAAGGATGCCTTGCTCTAAGGACAACTCTTGCATTTGCTCCCTCTTGCTCTTTAATAAATTCTACTATTTTATGAGGTGGCACAAGTGCACCATTCTTTCTTGGACAAGCTTTAAAACCCCTTCCAAGAATGGCACACAAATGGACCTTCACCCTGTTGATGTTATAGCTGCAGATTTATCCTTCACCCAACCTGGAGCATTTAATAATGAATATCAATCAAATAAATAAAGCCTTTGCTACTTATTTATTTTAGATCGATTTAAATGAAGAGGCGCTTCATTTCAAAATGATAATAATAATTTTTATTTTTATTTTCTCAAAGCCAACTTAATGAGAAAGTCGCATCTCTTTGTGTAAAGACGTCTCACCTTGAATAAGGCCGACCTTTCATGAAAGGTCACTCCAATTTGTATATAAACAAGGCGCCTCCCTCTTCATTTGCAATTCGATTATATAAAAGACAAGTTCGCGCCTTGAGAAGGAGCTCGTCATCTTGCAGCAGATCAATATTTTATTCTTCAAGCAGATTGTAATAAGGGGATATTATATTTCTTGTGAAATCGCACTTAGGAGAGGTGCTTTCATCATTGCTTCAGATCGGCCTTGTGATTGGCTAGTTGTAATACAGATTTCTGCTTCTTTATTAATATGTAAGTGATATATTTGTGGATGGGTTTTTCTCCCTCAAGAAGGAGGGTTTTCCTAGGGTATTTGCTGTGTATTATTGTTCATAATTCTGTATTTCTGTTTATTTCATTTCTGATCATAAAAAATAACATGGTATCAAAGCGGGTCTAAGCAAAATCAAGATCAGATTTGTTTAAGCAGCAAAAGTCTTCTTCTCTTCTTCTCATCTAAGGGAGACTATTTAAGCTTCGAAGATGGTGAACGGACTCAACGTTGAAGATAAGCTTGCTGGTGCATTGAACTTCACCTCTTGGAAATACAGAGTTCTTATTGCTGTAGAATTTAAAGTGATCAGATTAGAAAG